>BLSH010101058.1:162367-178197 GCA_018402905.1 Glandirana rugosa | reverse complement strand
CTTGAAACTGTGTCTTTCGACTTATGTCTATGAGGTCTTTTTTTGTAACTTTGAAAATCAATAAAGTCTTTATAAAAAAAAAAAGTTTAAGAATACACAATTAGAAGGAACAAGCATACAGAGCATATAGCTGTCCCCAAACATATCCACATATATATATATATAATTTGAGTAAAGAGAGATTATATTAATTGTAGACATACTAAATCCAAATAGGATTGGGAGTTGGGTTCATAGTCTGTCAGACCCCGAGAGGTCAATCAAACAGATAGAAAAAAAAACACAAAACAGCTGCCCAATCGTGATAATGAGAGGCTCAGTATCCACATCATATGTATAAGGATTAGGTATATTGTGCTCTAGGCTAGTCCCTGGGCATTTACAAATAAAAAAATAAAAAAGGTCCTGGTATGATCTGACAGCTCATTTCTAAATAAACTGCATTAGCGTCTAAGTAAAAATAGAGCAAAGGAAAAGATATGAGAGAAAAGAATATAAAGAAGGAGTTTACCAAAACAGGTAGATAGGGCATTCCCAAAGCCTCACTAATCAGCTGACACATATTGAAACCAAGGATCCCACGTCTTGTCAGATTCAGTTTCTATTTGACATAACTGCATGTCACCAAAGACTGATTTCTAGAATCTGGCATCAGCATCAGTGATTCTTGCAGCCAATATCACAGTGGTGGCTGGTGTTATTTTTTTGGGGGGGCAGCAAAGTGCATCCAGGCCACCCCCCTGCTCCCCATCTATGGCAGGCATTGCAGGTGGCTTCCCCTTCTCTCCTCCATGGGAATCATGGATGGTGGGCATCACGGGCACAGCAACTTCCCCTTGCCCTGCTCGGAGGCTTCCGGTGGCTTCCGTCTCCTCCCTACTGCTCAGCAGCCAATCGGAGCGATTCTCCTTTTGGCCAATTGGG
Organism: Glandirana rugosa; assembly: GCA_018402905.1. Lineage (NCBI taxonomy): Eukaryota > Metazoa > Chordata > Amphibia > Anura > Ranidae > Glandirana > Glandirana rugosa. The sequence continues at coordinate 177,273 of BLSH010101058.1, read as the reverse complement.
AAACGGGTCACAGACCTGCTTCCTGATTGGCGGAGAGGAGATTTAGTGTAAAAATAGCTATTTGCTATTGTCACAAAACTATTTTTAAGCCTATTAGAGCCTTTGGCTCTAATCACATGCTTCAAAAAAACACCCCCCCATTGGAATTCATGCATTCTGTGTTCTGGAAGGGGCCGAATGCATGGATGGGGGCGGAGCCCGTGCACCCTTAATAGACAGGCCGCCCTTGCAATATCATGTAAGAAGTTAACCATCTGGCCTTTTTTGGGATGTCAGCATTCAGTTTATGGAAAAGAGCAATTTCCAGTGATCTGGGCACATGTACTTGGTTAAAATTGAGAATTCTAATTCAGAACCTGGATACTTTAGGACATTGCTACCAATGTGAACCATTATAAAGGCTAAATACACTTTTGTACATTAACTAGCAATGCAGACAAGGCATACTAGTAGTTTAAACTACACTGTGCCATTTGTAAAAAAAAAAAAAAACATTTAATTCAAATGCCATACCTGTAGGCCTTTTTCACCCATGAAGCCTGCCCAAAATACCTCCAATGTTTACATTCCTACTTCCTAGCTTATTTCAAGGACAATGGCTGCTCACTCTCAGCATTGCAGGACTAAGTGTGTATCCTGAATCAAAAGCTACACTTGCAAAGTGCGCTCTTTTCAGTTGCAGCATAGACTCTCCAATCACACATTGGCACAAGGATTCTCACACTGTCCCTTTCTATCTCACGCTCATACTCCCATCCTCCTTCTTTGAGGACAGTTAAAGTTTTGGTTGTCTTCAAAGAAAAAGGTCCAGATATTATTATTTTAATAATATGTTTGGGAAGCCTTATTTGAAAAATACATTTTTGGCATATTTGGCAACAAAGACCAAAATAAAGTTTTTATTTTTCACTGTTAAAATGGAATATTGTACACACTGCATAGACAGCATTGTACAATCTCTTGCAGGTTGTATTTTAAAAGGGCATCCCACAATCAGATTTGCAGTCCAAAAATCCACATTTATTTTACATATATTTCATGCAAAAGAGGAGGAAATATTTCAGTGATAGACAGTTTGGTTGATACTTTGGTTGGCTACATTTAGAACAGGAGGGACTACATCTACTGATACCTGTCACTGGGATCAGTTAGATCTGTCATGCCCCTGCCAACCCCGCCCCCCCCCCCACAGTTAGAACACACCCAGGGAACACTTTTAACCCCTTCACTGCTCCCTTAGTGTTAACCCCTTCCCTGCCAATGACATTTATACAGTAATCAGTGTATATTTTTAGATCTGATCGCTGTATAAATGTCATTGGTCCCAAAAAAGTGTCAAAAACGTCCGACGTGTCCACTGCAATATCGCAGTCCCACTAAAAATTGCAGATCACCACCATTACCAGTAAAAAAATAAAAATAAATAAAAACGCCATAAACCAATGTCCATAGTTTGTAGTCGCTATAACTTTTGTGCAACCCAATCAATATACGCCGATTGCGATTTTTTTTACCAAAAATATATAAAAGAATATATATATTGGCCTAAACTGATGAATACATTTGTTTTTTTATTTTTGGACATTTATTATAGCAAAAAGTAAAAAATATTGTTTTTTTTTCAAAATCGTCGCTCTTTATTAGTTTATAGCACAAAAAAAAAAAACGCAGAGGGGATCAAATACCACCAAAAAAAACCTCTATTTGTGGGGAAAAATGGACGCCAATTTTGTTTGGGTACATCATCGCATGACCGCGCAATTGTCAAAGCAGAAAATTGGTCCGGGCAGGAGGGGGGTTTAAGTGCCCAGTAAAGGAAGTGGTTAAAGTGTATTTATTTTCCATAAAAAAGACAGCTATTATACCCCTGCACTTTATCTAAACTTTTGAACAAAAGAGATACCAGGCAGCTTTTAATTAAAATATTAACACAATTTCACCAAAAATGAATCAGCAGAATGTTCTACAGACTCCATGCTCAATATAGGGGAATATTTTGTAAAGATGGTGCAGCTGTGCATAGTAACCAATCAGCTTCTAGGTTTTATTGCCAAAGCTTAAAGGCTAAGTTCACATTTTGGGAAAATATAATAAAGACACATATTTTTGCAAGAAACAATGAGCTTTTATTATTTTTTCCCTAAGGAGCTTGGACAGAGCAGGAGTGATGAGAAGATTCCTACTCGCTGTCACTATGGAGGGGAGAAGGGGAGAGGCTGCAGCTACTGGAACATGTTACATGTTCCACACTAAATATGGGTGGAATATGTAACATGCTCCAAAAGGTGAACTTGTCCTTTAATTGAACAAGCTGAAGTTAGAAGCTGATTGGTTTCTATGAAAACATTATTGGTAGGCTACAATGGGATTGTTTTACTAAAGACAAATAGATTGTGCACATTGCACGTGCGTTTGCATTCTGCAATGGAATTAAGGTCAGAGCTTAATAGATGAGGTAAAGCTTTTCTTTGCAAAGAATGCCCAATCAAATGCAAGGGAAATAAAAAAATATATATTTTTTGCTTGCATATGATAGGATGATTGAAGTCAGCAGAGTTTCCCCTCATTTGCTAAGCTCTGGAGCAAATGTCCTTGCAGAATGGGAAATGCACTTGCAGAATGTGCAGTCTGAAAGAAAGGCAAAACAAAGAGGCGCCTCTAAGTGCAATAAATAAAATACAGCATTTATTCAAACGGTTAAAAACACTCACAGGGTTCCAAACATAAAAGGGCACGAGCACAGTCCAAGGATGGAGGAGGGAGATGTAAGCGTCAATCCAACCGGAAAGAGATGATCGGGCTGTGGAGCTGCAGCGTCTCCGGTCGTTCACTACCAAAAGTATAGTATCAGCCGGCTGGGACGGTGTGGGAACGAGGCATGGAGCACAGGTATGGTTGTCTCCGGCAGATGGCGTCACAAGCAAGACGCGTTTCCTTGACAGCAGGCTCCGATGACGTGGGTAGCCAGTGCCACTTCTTCAGGCGGAGGGGGAAGGAACAGCAGGTGCCCCAGGGACTGTAGTGACTCAATATAAAGAGCTGCTGAAGGGAGGGGAGGCAGGGAAAAGGGGAGGGGGTCAAAGGGAGGGAGGGGAAGGGGAGGAAGATAAGACCGGCCACAACAATGCTGATATGTTAAAAACAAAGGGGATATGTAAACAGAAACGGGGATATATAAAAAAAAAAAGTGGGGATATATAAGGAGATTGCTATAAGAGGGTTATTATAAAAAATAAAATAAAAAATAAAAAATATATATATTGTACACAATAAAAAATGGGGAGGGAATGGGAATATATATTAATATAGACATTTTTGTCCCCACTCCTAGCTCTATAGCATATATTGACATCCACTTCTGCTAACGCCCCTATGTAGCTACTTGTTTATACTTTCTCCTGGACATCGCTTCAATCTATATTAATATATATGCCCGTTCCCTCCACATTTTTTATTGTGTACAATATATATATATATATATATTATTTTTTATTTTATTTTTCATAATAACCCTCTTATAACAATCTCCTTATATATCCCCACTTTTTTTTTTTTTTTTATATATATCCTCTTTTTTAATATATCCCCTTTTCTGTTTACATATCCCCTTCGTTTTTAACATATCAGCATTGTTGTGGCCGGTCTTATCTTCCTCCCCTTCCCCTCCCTCCCTTTGACCCCCTCCCCTTTTCCCTGCCTCCCCTCCCTTCAGCAGCTGTTTATATTGAGTCACTACAGTCCCTGGAGCACCTGCTGTTCCTTCCCCCTCCGCCTGAAGAAGTGGCGCTGGCTACCCACGTCAACGGAGCCTGTTGTCAAGGAAACGCGCCGCGCTTGTGACGCCATCTGCCGGAGACGACCGTAATTGCGCTCCATGCCTCGTTCCCACACCGTCCCAGCCGGCTGATACTATACTTTCGGTAGTGAACGACTGGAGACGCTGCAGCTCCACTGCCCGAACATCTCTTTCCGGTTGGACTGGCGCTTACATCTCCCTCCTCCATCCTTGGACTGTGATCGTGCCCTTTTATGTTCGGAATCCTGTGAGTGTTTTTAACAGTTTGAATAAATGCTGTATTTTATTTATTGCACTTAGAGGCGCCTCTTTGTTTTGCCTTTCTTTCAGTTTTGTCCATGAACCTGGGTTCCGTTTCATCCTTGAAGGCTTTGACATCACATGTCATTGAACATTCTGTAAGAGGTTGATTTATGTAATTTCATGCTCCTTTTTTCTCAAACCTGTTCCATATCTCCTCTCATATTCCTGTTGATATTGCGCCCTATACTTGTACTAGAATGTGCAGTCTGTTTGCCTTTAGTAAATCAGCCCCATTGTTTCACAAAGCAGAATTGATCCTGCAGAAAAAATGCCCAAATTTAGCAGCTGGAGAGTACCTACAGAAACACAAGGTGTGGCATCCTGAGAGCGATAAAACCACAAATATTAAGAGGCAAAACAGGATTGACCCTGAAGAAAAAAATCAAATCAAATTTGGCAGCCTTTAGTGCCATCAGGAGATATTAGGTTCCATCAAGTCTTTAAACAGGTCTTTCCTGACAGACTCCATGGCAGCCTACGTGTGGGTTAACCCCGCCTCCTCTCCAATGCTATAGGACCTCTAATCCCATAAACGTGAGCCCTCGGCTAGAGACCGCGTTCCTTTTTTGTCCTCCTCCTTGGATTGATGTTTGGAATGATCACTTACGTGTCAAGCAACGCAAATCAAGGGAGTTGGGCATCCTGAGATGCGGTGCAGCCCAGGACCCAGCCACGGGCGGGTGAGTGGCTACAGGCTCAAGAAAGTCCAGTGGTGGGGACAGCCTGTGGATGCCCAGGGAAAGGACGCTTGGCAGGTGGCCAACCACCAGTTTGTACTCCATGGCAGCCGTGGTTTTGCTTTAAATCTGTTTGTCCCTTCACTTTTGTTCTCCCCCTGTGTTTCTTTTTTTTGTTGTTTTTAGTTGTTCTTCTAGTCCCCGGGGTCCTCCGGTCATAGCCTCGGCGTTCTGTGGGCGGTTAGCCCGTTGTCGAAGCTCTAATGGCGCCTGGAACGCCTCTGTGTTCCAGAGCGCCGGTGTTGCCTCATCTTCCAGGTCGCGAGTGCGGGAGTGCGCATGCGCCGGCCTCTGCTGAACCGAGGCCTGGTTCGTGCATGCGCGGTGCGCCGCTGGACCCGGCGGTCGCACAGGCGTGGTACGGCATGGCCCTGAGGCGCAGGCGCGCAAGGGTGACTTCACAGGGCGGGGGATTCAAAGGGCCGTCAAGTCCCAGAGTCTCTGGGAAGACTCTGTGGACAGTCGTGATGGCTTCCCCACGCCCTGGGCTGCAGAAGTCAGGTACTCCCCAGCTGGGGGGGTATGGAGTGCTGGGTTAAGCACCCTTAAAGGGGCAGGGGGAAGAGAAAAAAGAAAAAAAAAAAAGCTGTAATAAAGTTTTTCTTAAAAAAAAATAATAATAATAAGGGGGGCTTTTACCTTGATGTCTTGCATCTTGCTCTCTCCCCCCCCCCCAGCCTGAAGCCTGTTCCTAGGATGGTAGGATGGACAAATGACCGCTCTCCTGCGGTCAGCCTCCTCGCACAAGGTATGTGTGGGGGAGGGCAGGAGGGTGGGGTGGGGACTAGGATGTGTAGGACGAAGCATTCTGACTAAGCCCTGTGTGTGCTTTCTTTTCTGTTTTATCAGCCCTTCCAGGTCCGGCCATCAGTACATGGCCCACCAAGCCCCTGCCAAGCCGCAACAGCATTATCATTCTTCCTCCAGGTCCAGACGTGGCTCCCCATCTGGGGATCATCATCAGAGGAGACGTTCCCATTCCTCCTCCAGGCACCGCTCCCACCGCCATGACAGCCGCTCTGATCACAGAGCCTGCTGGGGATGTCGGGCATGAGTCCCAGAGGCCTCTGTGCGACCCCTGTTACACCCGGGCAGTTGGGGAAAGGAATACGGAAGACCAGCAGATGGAGTCGCTGGTGAAGCGTGTAGTGCAGTAGTCCCTAAAAGAATGGGGCGCACTTCACACACGGAGCCAAACCACCCTCATGTCTGGCTCTGTGGCCGACGAAGCCCCAGAGGATACGGGCTCATTCCGGCCTTATGATTCCTCGCTCAGGTCCTCAGACAGCGAGATGGAAGCGGATGACTTTCCGGGCAGCTTTGATTTTGCCCTGGTATCTCCGCTGATTAAGGCTGTTAAAGAGGCCCTCAAGTGGGAGGATCCCTCCACACCGCCAGCAAAGCAGAGAAAATTCTTTAAGCACCTGCTAAAGGAACGCCCCAGCTTCCCGCTCTTGGGAGAGCTGAAGGAAATTATTCTGGAAGAGTGGGAGAAAATGGACAGTAAGTCGTCCATGTCCGGTAAGACTGCAAGGCTTTGCCCCTTTAAACCAGAGGATGTAAAGCATCTGGAGAACACCCCTCTGGTAGATGCAGCCCTGATGCGTCTAGCTAAGCATGTTACTCTCCCACTCGAAGATGCAGTGTCGTTCAGGGATGGCCTGATGAGGAAGATCAACCAGGATCTCAAGAGGGTCTACGGGCTGGCCGGGTCTGCTAGCAAGCCAGCCTTGGCCCTCGTGGCATTGTCCAAAGCAATGGAATCCTGGACGGAGAATGTGGATTCGGTGATTAGGGGTGTCTCTGAAGAATTGCTCAGTAGCTCGGCAGTTCAAGAGCTGAAGCTAGCAACGGCCTTTCTGGGGGAGGCCTCCATTGATCTTATCCGCCTTTTAATTTAAGCAAACAAACTCTTAGCCAAAATTAAACTAATATACTTAATAAAGGTTTGAAGTTTGCTTTGCCTAAAAAGCTTAATAAATTTGAAACCTTCATTGACGTCCAGAAATTTGTGAGAAAAATCAACATCCAACGATACCTCATTTCGAACCCTACTAGATCTACTCTGAACAATGCTCCCTCTACACACTCAGGACTTAGCAATCCTTCCACTTTTAACCCCTCTGGACCTGTTGCTCCCTACATCAATGTTTTTAAGGACTTAGTATTACGGAACCTAGAGGATATGCCTGTACGTAAATGTCATATTCCCACCTCCCTTAAACAAGGGTTGGAAAGCCCATGTCAAAAAAAGGATCTCATTATCAGACCCACTGATAAGGAAGGTGGCATTGTCATTATGGACAAAATAGATTATAAAGCAGAGATGAATAATATCTTAAGTGATACTACAACCTACAAACCTTTAAACTCCAATCCTACCGACAAATACAAAAATGAGTTGACCAAAATAATCAAACAAGGTTATGACAATGGTATTTTGAATAAAAAGGAGAAGCAATTTCTTATTCCCATGTTTCCCCGTATCCCTACCATATACTTTTTACCTAAAGTTCATAAAAACCTTGAACGACCCCCTGGACGCCCGATCATTAGTGGGATCGATTCAGTAACTTCGAGGATAGGGAAGTATATTGACCACTATTTACAGCCACATGTAACTAGAATGCCGTCCTATCTCAAAGACACTAAAGATACCATCCGGAAACTCGGTAATATTCAACTTCAGGAGGGCGACTTGATAGCCACTTCAGATGTGTCTTCATTATACACATGTATCTCCCATGAGCATGGGCTGGCAGCAGCGAAACATTATCTTGCACAGGACATGGATTTACCAAACCCACAAAAGGAATTAATTCTAAATCTAGTTGTGTTCGCCACTACACACAACTATTTTTGGTATGACAACCAGTTCTTCTCTCAATGCAAAGGCGTGGCCATGGGGGCTAAATTTGCCCCCAGCCTGGCCAATCTATTTATGGCCAAGTGGGAGGAGGATGTCGTCTTTGGATATAACCGACCAGAATTGATCTTCTGGGTCCGGTATATCGATGACATCCTCCTCCTATGGCGTGGTGACCAACAGTCATTAGATGCCTTTTTCACCACTCTAAACAACAACGATAGAAATATCATATTGACTTTGGAGAGTAGCAATGAGAACATTCATTTTCTTGATCTGAATATAGACATCAGTACAGGCAAATTTGTCACAACTACCTATTTTAAACCAACTGATAAGAACGGCTATATCTCTTTAGACAGCTGTCACCATCAGTCTTGGTTAAAATCTATACCCAAAAGTCAGTTTATACGCCTGAGGAGAAACTGTTCCGATATTAATACATATACTGAACAGGCCCAGGTTATCAAAGGGAGACTGCTAGAAAAAAGGTACCCTGATGATGAATTGACTAAAGAGATACAAGCGGTATCTTTGATAGATCGGGAGACGCTTCTAACAGACAAACCAAGAATCCAGAAACATGATGCTAAATGGTCGTTTTTCACAGGATACTCAGTACAACACAAACAGGTGAAGAGAATAATCAATAAACATTGGGGAGTCCTACGTAATGACCGACTTATAGGCCCCCTACTACCAGATAGACCACAAGTTGTATATAGAGGGGTCCCCTCTTTGAGACACAAGGTGGCCCCAAACATAGTGGATCCCCCTAAGCAACTTACTTTCTTTCAGGATATGAAAGGCTTCTATAAGCGTCAGAAGTGTAGAGTCTGCAAACTTAATAAACACAAGAGTAAAAAGATTTCTGTTTTTTCCTCAACCGTTACAGGACGCAGTTACGATGTAAATTGTTTTAGTACATGTGAAACAAGGAATGTTGTTTATATTTTAACGTGCCCTTGTAACAAACAGTATGTGGGCAGGACCACCAGGGCTTTTAATGTACGTGTGAATGAACATATTACTAATATTATTAAGGGAAAAACTAACCATAGCGTCCCCAAGCATTATTTAAGATACCACGACCGTAATCCGGAGGGCACCCTGTATCAAGTGATAGATAAATATGTTCCTCCTTGGAGGGGGGATCGATTAAAAGAGGGGTGTCACAACTAGAAACATCCTGGATTTACCAGCTTAAGAGGTTGCATCCACACGGGATGAATGTCGAATGGGACATTAATTCGTTCATTAATTCGTTCACATCCTAATATGATGTGTGCAATCACAATTGTTCTTTCCTCCTCTTCCCCCCCCCCCCACCACCTTGTTTTACAACAACTATAAGAGGTTTTATCCTGTATTTTCCATCTTATAATATGAGGAATTTTTTATATATATCTATTTTTTTCTCTATTGTATTATATTACAATATGAGGAATTTATATATATATTCATTATTATTCTCTTCCCAATATTGCCCTAACTGTACTTGTTTTTAGGCTTTGAGTTTCTAGACTCGTATATTTTATGTCATACTTTTTTCTCACTAGCCCAGTGGTAATCACTGTATTCACCCTGTATCCTGCTTAATTATTATAAGACAATCCATATTTTATTTTGCTAATATTTTCATTATATATTCCATATTTTATTCTTTATACTCTTATCTTTGCCCATCTAGTCTCATGTTTTTTACTTAGGTCTTTTGGAATACGTTTTTAATGATTTACATTGTACAACGCATGTCTCGTTTTGGGTTTGTCGATCTGGCTGCCTGTATTATATCATCCATTTTTTCATATTATATTTTTTATAAGAATCTATTTACACTTTATTTACATCCATTTCCTGTGCGCTATTTAAATATCATCTAATAATTTTATACACTTTAATAATGATAGATTTTTTAGGATTGTTTTAGGGTAGCACTAATTTATTGTATAATTATATCTATCTTATTTTTTCCCTTTTTTTCATCAACCTAAACCTACTTGGGTGTTGATACATGCATCTTAAAATTGTCTGTAACACTATGTCACTTTTGATAAAAATATATATATAATAATTCTTAATGTTATGTCACTTTTCAACGTTTTTGATACTTATTCTTAATTATTATGTCTTCTATTCATCACCCACCCTCTTTTTTTCCCTCACGTTGATGACACTAGGCTGTCCATCTACGGTTGTAAATAAAAAAAACCTACATGCTCTGCATACAGTCAAAATGGGAGGTATGTGTAACGCATCGCGGTATTTCCGGGACGCGATGAATGCATCTCGTCATTTCCGGCGGGGCTTGGATGATTCATCATTCCCAATACGTCCGGATAGGTTCGGTCTCTCTACCCGGATATGATTCCCCCCACATATACTCGCGTCACTTCCGGTAGGGCTCGGATAACTCATCATTCCCATTACGTCCGGATATGACGTATCTCTTCCCGGATATGATTCCCCATGGATCCACATCTAGGATGTAATTTAGCCGTTTGGTTTTTAATTGAAGTTTTTTGCATATCTGCACTTTCTATCGCACCACATTGGTACTTCCACATAGTGATCCTGATTATTTCTTTATTTTTATTCACTTGAAGTTTAGTTTTATTTTCTCATATAGAGGCGTGGAACGCATGCCGCCGGCGCCATTTTGAGGCCCGAAATGTGACTTCCGTTTTGCGGCCCCCTGCAGGGGGCTAATTGTCATTATGAGCACACTTTATAAATTGGCATGTCTGGCAGGAGGGGGAAAACCCCAGATGACGGCCTGTAGAGCCGAAACGCGTTTCCTCTTTCTCCTGCCTTTTCTAAGAGCTCTTGTTTTATTGTTAATATGTGAGTATTTTTAATCCTTCATTCTTAATAAACCCTTGTCCAAACGATATTACACGATTGTGGATGTTTTTCTCTTGCCCTGATATACACGTTGTGGATTGGATTCCTCCCTGGATGAGAAGTCGGATCCCTCCTCACCAATATCCACCCAAGTTTAGAGGCATCGCGATCCCCCAGGATTATCCCCCACTGGCATCAGAGGTCCCCCACTGGCATCAGAGGTCCCTCTGGGATTTGTCACACTGATTCCAACTGATTCGGCGAGCAACTGCCCGTCTGGGATTTAAAACACCCGCGTATATACCACTACCTTCTGGTAAGCCTCCATCTATTTATTTCATATTGAAGATACTCCAGAGATATGCTGTCATAAGGTTGAACGGTTATCACTTTCATCATACATTGAAAGGCTATCTTCAGAAATCAAATTACCTTCATGATATAGGCGCTGCATATGAGTTTTAGTGATCTTATCCGCCTCTTGGCCCGGACTATGCTGTCCTCGGTCACGGCAAGGCGGGTGTTGTGGTTACGCCCCTGGTGTGCTGACCCGGCATCCAAGCAAGCTTGGTGTAGGATCCCTTTTGAGGGGTCCTCTCTGTTCGGCAACAAGATGGACATTGCCATAGCCCGGGCCACGGGGGGGGGAAGTCTGGATTCATCCCCCAGGATAAGCGCCTATTTGGCCAGAAGAGGCCACAGCGCAGGAGAAGGAGTAAAGAGCACTCAAGGGAAGCACGCTCTTATAAGCTAGGCAGAGACTTTAGGAGCAACTGGAGAAGAGGGCAGACCGGGCAGAAGTCTGCCAAGGGGCAGGCATTCGGAGCCCGGGATGTCACTAAGTCGTTTTGAGATCGGGCCCATCCAGGCGGGTCGGGTGGGGGCGTGCCTGCGCCACTTCCATCGCGTCTGGACAGCCTCGATCTTGGACCACTGGACCATCGAGACTGTGTCAAAGGGTCACACTTGGTCCTTAATCACCACTCCTCTGCAAAGGTACCTAGGGGCTCAGTTCGATACGGTGAAGTGTACGATCTCTCTGCCGGCAGAAAAGATCCCCATCATCAGGGAGAGGGTGTCACGGGCCCTATCATCCCCGTATCTGAGGGCCTCTCACTGCTCCATCATTGGCACCATGGTTGCCACAACACCAATGGTGAAGTGGGCCCTTTGGAGGCTACGCCCCTTCCAGGCAGGATTCCTCCACCAATGGGACTCGGGCAACAACAGCCAGTTCATCCGCATAACATCGGCCATGAGGGCCAGCCTCCCCTGGTGGCTGCAACGGAGAAACCTACTTACGTGCCACTCCATCTCCCCAGTCTCATGGGCTGTGGTGACCATCGATGCCAGCAGTACAGGATGGGGGGCTCACTATGGGTCAGAACTGGCACAAGGCAGGTGGGAGCCCTGCGCCCGCATGCCGGGCTTGAATGTTCTGGAGCTGCGTGCGGCCTTTCATGCGCTTCGGGCCTTCGGACACCTTCTGAAGGGGAAACCAGTTCTTCTCAGAATGGACAATACGACAGCAGTCTCCTATGTGAAGAGACAGGGGGGACGCGGAGCCCCACCCTACTCCGAGAAGTCGAGCCAATCCTGCCATGGGCCCAAAGGCACCTAGTAGACATTTCGGCAGTATTTTTTCTCAGAGTCGAGAATGTTCAGGTGGATTTCCTCTCAAGAGTTCGACTGAATAATACCGAGTGGTCTCTCCACAATGAGACATTCGAGTGGATCCTATTGTTGGGAGTACAGCCTGGACTTATTCGCTTCCTCCTGCAATTTCAAGATCGGCAGGTACTAAACCCGGAATTATTGCAGCCAGGCCTGTGGGACAGACGCCCTGACGGACAAATGGGAGTTCAGCAAGGCGTATGCCCTCCCTCCGTACCCGGTCATTATGAGATGCCTACGGAGGCTCAGGGCGGAAACAGTCGAGGTGGTGATGGTGGCCCCGTACTGGCCGAACAGGCCGTGGTTTCCTCTTTTGACCCAACTGAGCACCCAGAATCCGGTGCCCCTCCCCCTCAGACCGGACCTGCTATCCCAGGGGACAGTCCTACACCCCTGCCCAGCGGTTCTGAAGCTGGCGGTCCTTTAGTTCTTGAGAGGGGGAGGCTGGACGCCCTAGGCTGCTTGGAGAATGTCATCTCCACTCTCATGAGTTCAAGAAGAACAAGTGTATAGAAGGATTTGGGCCAAGTTTGTGCAGTTTGCGTCTGCCACAAAGAAGTCGTCCAGGGATCCGGATGTTCAGACAATCCTGGGATTTCTGCAGAGAGGTCTAGACCTAGGCTTGGCGGTTGGCTCTCTGAGGGTTCAAGTCTCGGCACTGTCAGCCTTCTCCGGGTCCGCATGGGCCTCTCACCCTCTGGTCCGGCAGTTCTTTAGAGGGGCAGCGAGGTTAAGACCTCAAAGGAGACCCAGGTTCCCCAAGTGGGATCTACTGCTAGTGCTGAACTCGCTCTCGGCAGCAGCAGTACCAACCTCAGTGAAGGAACTGTCCTCGAAGGCCGCCTTTCTGGTAGCAGTCACGTTGGCCAAGCAGGTCTCGGATATTGGTTCCCTCGGTCATAAAGAACCCTTTCTGTCTTTCTTCCCGGATAGGGTACTGCTTATACCCATGCTCAAGACAAACCTGAAGGTGACGTTGGTATTCCACGAGAATCAGGAAATAGTCCTTCCTACATTCAGAGCATCAGGATCCAGAGTGGTGCACCCGCTAGATGTGGGCGAAGTGTTGAGGCAAAACCTCCGGGTGACGTCCTCCTTTGGACGCTCAGAGTATCTTTTTCTGCTACACTCTGGAAAGAACAGAGGAGAATGGGCTTTGTGTGCAAAGCATACCCTCTCGTGTGGTTTGGCTAGTTATTTCCCACACGTAGGCTGCCATGGAGTCTGTCAGGAAAACTGAAAATTTCCTGTCAAATACTTACCGTAATTTTCCTTTCCTGATGGACTCCATGGCAGACGGAGTCCCCACCCATGAATTAAGGAGTAGGCTAGTTACGGAACGCAGTCTCTAGCCGAGGGCTCACATTTATTTATTAGGGTCCTATAGCATTGGAGAGGAGGCGGGGTTAACCCACACGTAGGCTGCAATGGAGTCCATCAGGAATAAGGAAAATTGTTTTCATACTTACCGTAATTTTCCTTTCCTGGATCCTCCTCATGTCAGCCTACTATGGATCAGCTCCGCCCCTCTGACCCCTTCAGGACAACCTCTTCCCAAGCCTATAAGAGGCGGCTGTCTGCCCATATGCAGTGTTCAGTTTACCCACCTCGCGACGGACTTTGGGTGGGAATTCCTCGGCTGACATGAGGAGGATCCAGGAAAGGAAAATTACGGTAAGTATGAAAACAATTTTCCTTATTCCTGGACCTCCTCATGTCAGCCTACTATGGGATGTACCCAAGCAATCAACCACATAAAGGGAGGGAAGACATCAAACACCAGACTCATAAATCGGTATCAATAATCTCATGGCCGACAGCCACCGACAAAACAGTAGACCCAAAAGCTTCCGATGCCGTCAGAGTTACCTTCACTCTGTAGCGCGGAATGAAAGTATTCGGTGCATTCAAGCAAGCTGTCTGCACCCTACTTCTGCTGATACCTTAGCGTATGACGCACAGGTATCTGCCATGCTTCTCATAAATGCGCTTTGAGCTCCAGTGGCGGAGGATATCCCGCCTCTCTATATGCCATCTGGACAGGTTTAAGGATCTATGAAGACCTTTTCTAGGAGGCCTAGCCATGCCCTACGTGGAGGGCCCAGGCAAGATGAAGAGCTGATCAAGTTTCCAGACATCTATGCCACTCTAGGTATATTGATAAGGCCCGCTCTAGATCCAGCCTAGTCCATTCGTCTTCCAAGCTACTACCTGGAAAAGCCAATACGACTTGTAAAGTTGGGGGGGATGTAGCTCCCCGGAATTGAGTGCACAAGCCGTTAACTTAATCAGTCCATGGGTTTATTTTCCAATAAACAAAACAAAGGCAAGCTTTCAGCAGCAAAACAAACTAACAACAGAAAAGTCCGCTTATCTTCAGCACAGAAATAAAGTAAAGGTAACATACGTGCACACGACCCCTGACTTTCGTTTCGAATGGACTATTCCTGGCACGTTTCAGGACCCAACTTCTCAGAAGGTTCTTGACATACAATGGAAATGAAATAAAGACACGACTTCTATTCGCCTGAAAAGACAACAATCAAACAAAACGACGACTTTCGAACGGAAACAAAACAAATAACCTTTTATTTGGGTACCTGACTAATTCAATTGCCGAACACGTGAGTTAAGGCCCCTCGATGTAGGGGGGGTTGAAATGTTCAGCATAACCGAAAAGGTCCAT
>BLSH010101058.1:109541-143370 GCA_018402905.1 Glandirana rugosa | reverse complement strand
AGGTCGATATATATTCTTCTACATATTTTTGGTAAAAAAAAAATTGCAATCGGCGTATATTGATTGGTTTGCGCAAAAGTTACCACGTCTACAAACTATGGGAATTGATTTATGGCGTTTTTATTATTTTATTTTTTTTACTAGTAATGGCGGCGATCTGCGATTTTTATCGGGACTGCAATATTGGGGCGGTTATGTCGGACTTTTTTGACACTTTTTTGGGACCAATGACATTTATACAGCGATCAGAAATTTAAATGTCCACTGATTACTGTATAAATGTCATTGGCAGTGAAGGGGTTAACCTGCAGGGGCAGTGAAGGGGTTAACAATGTTCCCTGGGTGTGTTCTAACTGTGGGGGGGGTGGGGCTGGTTGGGACATAACAGATCTAACTGATCCCAGTGACAAGGATCAGTAGATCTGGTATGTCCCCTGTCACAGAACGGAGAACCGCCGTGTTTACAACGGCGGTTCCCCGTTCTGCAGGTCTGACAGGGGATCGCGGGTCTCGGGTGGACATCGAGTCCGCCCGACCCGCGGGCACGGCCATGCAGCGTGCGGCGGGCGCGGGCGCGCGCCACCGCCGCCTGTGAGTGCGCGCCAGGAGCGAGCACATGGCCAGGACGTCCATGGACGTCCACCCGGCATTTCAGATCTGCGCTGGAGCCGTACTTTGGCGATAGCGCGGATCGGGACGGGTTAAAGGAAGCAAATTGGGAGTCCTGTTTATGTAGTCAGGAGTGAAACATATAACTGAACCTGGCTGTTAAAAGAGAAGTACGGGTATCTTTTTTTCTTTTCATTATACTTACCTAGGTGGATGCTGCATCTGTCCCCCGGTGCCTCTGCACTGAAAACTGAGTGATCTCACAGTGCCAATGGCTCGGTTTTCACAGCTCCATGGGCAGAGTGCTGCAAATTGTCAGTCACAGCTCTCTGCTCATCTCCCTCATTGGAGCAGTAAGCTGTGGAGGGAGCGGAGCATGCCATCTCAGGCTCTCAGCAGCTTGCTGAGAGGATGCGATAGGTGTCAGTCCATGCACCTGGTGGATACAGACTCCCATTGTCAGGATGATGCAGTGCCTGGACAGACATCTGAGACATCAGCAGAGAGCGGACTTCAGCCCGCTCTCTGCTGAAAACGGTTCACAGGAGTGCAAAACGAATTACACTCCTGTGTTCCATAGTAGAAGTACGAGCTTTGGCTGGACTTCTACTTTAATTATTGGAGAGACTATTAGGAAGGATTCTGGGCTTCTTTCTAAGTTTAAACATTTGTATCAGAGATTAAAGTTTGCTGAGTTGGATTAAATGGGTCTTGAATAGGGATGAGCCCACAGTTCGAGTTGAACGTAAGTTTCACTTGAACATCGGGCGTGCGCCCGTTCATTGCATTTAGAACATTATGGGGTATTCGCAGCGACTTCGTTGCCATGGAGTGCCCCATAATGCATTGCGTGCAAACAGCCACAGCGCACAGCTCCTCCTCCATGTGAGGGCTGCCACCGTCTGCGCTGGCTTTGTTTTGACGTTTTATTTATAGTGCAGGGCAGGGCCACCAGGTGACATATGGGTGACCCCCAACATATGACGTCAGAGGGGTGGGATGCTCAATTATGTCACTGGGTGGCCCCACCCTTCACTATAAATAAAACGTCAAAACAAAGAGAACTCAGTTGACGGGAGCCCTCCCATGGAGCAGGAGCTGATCTGTTTTTTTTTTTTTTTTTCATGTCTGTCGCTCGCTGTGATTGAAGATGGATTACAATGGGGGACACTTATTTTATTTTTTATTTTTTAATAAAGGACTTGTCCCTAATTGTCTCCTGTGTTTTTTTTTTCTTTTTTGACACTTTTGGTGAATTAGTGGGTGTACGATGTACCCAATACTAATTCACATGGGGGGAGTCTGGATCTGGGGGCCCTCTTATTAAAGGGGGCTTCCAGATTCTGATAACCCCCCCGCCCATACACCTCCACAACCACAGCCCAGGGTTGTGGGGGAAAGGCTCTTGTCTCCATCAACATGGGGATAAGGTGCTTTGGGGTGGGGGGCGCAGTGCCCCCCCTGCCCCAAAGCACCCATACTCCCCATGTTGAGGGCATGTAGCCTGGTACGGTTCAGGAGGAGGGGCACTCGCTCATCCCTCCCCTATCCTGGCTGGCTAGGTTGCATGCTTGGATAAAGGTCTGGTTTGGATTTTAGGGGGGTCCCCATGTCATTTTTTTTTTAATTTTGGAGCAAATTTTTTCAGTGATTCTTATGTATATTGCCGGGAGCCAGCAATACATTACAGCCTGCTAATAAATGACAATTTTTCCTTCACAAATGTCATTTTGCTCTGGCTATGTTCTAAATCACAGAGGTGCAGCCTTTTACAAGCAGACTAAGGGAACCCCCCAGGCACATTATTTAAAGGATTATTTCATTTTTATTACTTCACTTTAAGCATTATTAAAATCAATGCTCCTGAAAAAACAATTGATTTGGAAACTTTTTTTTGCATTGATACATGTCCCCTAGGGCAAGACCCTGGCCCCCATACACTTTTTAGGGCAATAACTTGCATATAAACCTTTAAATTGGGCACTTTTGATATTTCTTGTTCGGGTCCCGACCCGGACCGAATTGGGGGTTGTTCGGCCATCCCTAGTCTTGAAGTTTAAAAGTCCAAAGATTGAATGTGAGGTACCATTATTGTTTCTTTAAAGTACATTATTGTTTCTAGTAAATGCAGGCTTCTTGCACAAGGCATATCACAATGAAAATGCTGAAATAGTGTTATATAAAAGTCAAAGAGTAATAACACTATGCTGCCACTAGTTCCCTTTTTATAGCGTTAAAAGCTTATTATATGATTATGTCAACAATTTTTCATATATGCATTTATAGGATTTTTTTTAGAAGTACATCAGTTTGTTGATTAAGGTTGAGAGGCTAAATTTACATCTAAAAACAACCTTGTAAAATGTTATTTTAGCCACCCTGCCCTAAGCAGGAGTGTCTGTCTAATTCAGCGGTGCAAAGATTCAGTCAACTTAACTTCATTACAGTGTTACTGAACCCAGGACCCTGCATTGATTATATTTGGTCTCCCCACAGTACACAGAGCATGGAAATGCAATTACTTTAGTAAATATAACATTTTAAATACCTTTTCTCATCAGCAGTATAAAGCAGTCTTGTGGCTTCTATCAGTTCCTGGTAAAGCTTGTAGGAGAATTTTTAATACTGCACTGAGCTGTCCTATCAGGATCAAGGGCCCCTGACTCTCTGTCTGGACAGAGCTGAATGACCCTGTGCTGATCACATGCACTTTCCCAAGAAAAAAAAAACTAGTAAAACACACTAAAACTGAACATATGCAGCCTGACTCCAAAGACTCTGTACTATCTGGGCATATTTTGGAGTCAGTGGAAGAAGAGGAGGAACTGTGCATACAAGATCAAACAGCCTTTTTCCCCAAGCAGAAGATTGACCCCTTAGGTTCCATACTGAGTATAATAAGCATGCTTTACTGCATATACAGACTGATTTTACTGTTGTGGATTTAGTAACACTTTAATAGTTCAGCATCTTTTGTTTTCTACTGGACCCTGGTTACTGTATATGTCCTTCTATTGCCAGTAGGTGGAACTGTTGCCTCTGGTAATAGTGTGAGAGCTGCATTAATCAGAGTTATGAATATTTATTTCTCCCTGTCCAATCATTAGGCAATCGTTACTGGTGCATGCTGGGAGAGGGTATACATTTGCAGGGAGAGGTAATTAATCTGTTCTCCCCTGGGCCTCCTGCCTTGACGAGGGATGTGCTTGCTGCTGAAATCTTTAGGACTGCTGCCTGAGAGGGTGATCATGTGGCTGGACAGAGTACTGGATTAGGGGCATAGCCTGAGGAGCCTGGAAATGGAAGAGCCATGGAGAACTTCCAAATGTCTTAAGGGGCTGGGAGAAGCTCTGATGTGGAGCTTGGACCTCATTTGAGTATGATGTCTTCTACCCAGGCTGCTGGAAGGTGATATTTTGATTGCTTTACAGTGAGAAGATACTATCATAGATTGCTGGGCCAACTTTACAATTCTCTGCAAGTGCAAACTCTTTTGGGCTGCCTGTTTCTGCACTTTTCAGCAAAGCTAACACTTTTATTGTTGTCTTTTCATGCTGGTGAAACTACAGCAATGATATCATGTGTGAGACTCCTGCTGAATTTGCCTACAGAGGAGCTTGCCAGACAGCTTATGTTTTGTTTTGCTTTTTTTGGTAAGCTGACCATTTGTGTGTGCACTGTTTAAAGGACTTGCTGCGATGCAAGCACCTAATTGAAACACTGTATATCAAGCATCTGTTGTACATCTTTCACATAGCCTACTTCCATCTCCCGCAATGCTAATGTAGAGCTTGTACCCTTTTTTCTAGCCCTTAAAAACACTCTCACCATCAGGTTAGTGTGGCCATACCTACTGTTTGCTTCTTCATGCTTCTAGTTTTAGTGCCCAGAAGTTCAATACTTTAAGGGGTTGATTTGTGAAAGACAAATATGCTCTTCACTTTGCAAGGGAAGTTGCACTTTGCAAGGGAATTTACTACCGGGCCTAGTAAATGTGAAGTTTCACTTTGCAAGGTATATCCAATCAAAAAGAAAAAAAAAAGAGGTTTTGCTTGCAAGTGATTGGATGATGGAAGTCATCAGAGCTTCACCTCACTTGCAAATCAGAGTGCGTCCTGCCCCAGTAGAAAATACCCAGCCTCTTCTACTTTTACAAAAAAGCCATTTGCAGAGCAGTATTTAGGTGGACCAGACTGAATTCATCCTTCCTCTTCAATTACTTCTCAGGGTTCTACTTATTGTTAATGACAGCTAGACTTCTAAGGAAAGAGCATCCTCCAACATACAGTATATCACCTGAAAAGCAAAGCAATGCAACAAAATACTTCACCTGAAGCCATGGACAAGAATGGAAAATTATTTTAAATTACTCATGGGTTTTCTCCTCACTGTCTGTGAGTGGACACTGTCGTCAATGATATTGTTACTAACTGTGGTTGGAGAACCCACCGACATTCTCAGACTGGTCATGTCAAGATTTCTTAGAAAGTATCCATGTCTGTGAGGTCTACAGATCCTACTTTGCAAAAAAAGAAAAAAAAAAAAAAAAAAACGCACTAGTTCCAATATTTAAAGTATAACTGAAGGCAAAACTTTTTTGTTTTGGATAG
Organism: Glandirana rugosa; assembly: GCA_018402905.1. Taxonomy (NCBI): domain Eukaryota; kingdom Metazoa; phylum Chordata; class Amphibia; order Anura; family Ranidae; genus Glandirana; species Glandirana rugosa. The sequence goes on along the minus strand of BLSH010101058.1, from coordinate 138,151 downwards.
AGTGCAGAGGCATTTGAATGCTTGTCTGTTTTCATTTGTGCCTGTGGCCCCATTAAGGAGATTTACCCTCTCTATTTCTCCTGTTTACCATCATCAGTGAAAATGAATGTAAAAGAAAATCCCAAATTTTGGGTTGTCCCCAGAAATATAATAGAGGGGAAATCTTCCAATGGGAACACTAGTTCTGATAACCTGGGGGTCCCCAAGAGATTCCTTTAATTTTCAGGGATTGCCTCTCACTTCCTATTTGGCTATGGAAGAGGAAATTAAGTGAAATATCCCCAATGGGACACAGATGGCAAAAAAAAAAAAATCTGACAGTGGTTATAACTCTCCCTTGCACTATCCAAAAAACAGGAAATGTATCTGCAGCTCAAACATTTTTCTTAAACGTATTTATTTGAAAGAAAGATTGGAAGCTTAGATACCTTTAATCATTTTTATCATGGGTGTGGATGGAGATGTGTAATCCATGTGTAAACAGCTTGAGATGCATGTATCAATGTTGACATATTTTGAAGTAATGGCATCATGGTTATAGTGTACAATGAATCTGTAGTCTGCCAAGCAAAAAGGCAATAAGCCTTATGTGAAAGAACATAAGCCATGTAAGGCTGTGAGTAATGATACATGATATGAGATATAGCATTCACACTGCACTGGGAGCCAATATAACCCCAAGATGAATATTTAGAGGTCAGAGAGTTGCACAGTGGAATAGAAGATTCATAAATATTACCAGTACTGTATGTATGTTATTCTTATTTTTAAGATTGTTTTTAGTGAAATGTTTGAAAATCCATCAGTTGGATTAATTTATTAGCATGGCGAAAATCATATACCGATCCTGTTCCCAACGATGCAAATATGCCTTTTGGCAGCCCGCAAGAGCATAATAAAGCTGTGGACATCCTCTTCCTCACCTACAATTACCACAATTAAGAAAGACCTGACTATAATCCTTTACTGGGAGAAGTTGGACACTGAAATGCAAATCTATTCCCATATGGACAAATTCTTTACTAGGTGGCGTTCCTACATTGAACATGTCTTTTCTCCAACAGAAGTTATGTCTTTAATGAACCCTTTCCGGTAAACGGAGTGGAACCTGAAAGCAGATCTGACTAAATCTCTGGGCAAATTGAAAATCCAATCCCCTGGAAACTCATGATTCATTCTGCCGGATTACCCTTCAGACCAGTGGACCTCTTTATTCGCATGAAACTAAGCTTATTATAGAAGAATCTCCCATTTATTGTCTCCTTGTATGTTGTGGCTAGGCCTATAACTATGGTTAGAACTCCAGCCTCATTAGCATTCTTTTTTTGGTTATAGGTTTTTCCTACGTTTTATTCTTTTGGTGAGAGTCAATCAACCTATGTGTTAGTTTTCTCTCCACGCTGTATCAAAGAAACTTAACTCTATGACTTTGCAGGAGTGCTTTACACATTTTGTACATTGTATTGCCTATTTCTTTTGCATCTTTTGGTATTCATATACCTGTATCACCTGGTTATTATTCTTGGACATTGTTGAACAAACTCTACATTCTTGTATTGTGCATATGCCGATTTTAAAAGCTAAACAAATGTATTTAAAAAAATCATATACAGGTAAAATATCCTTCTTGCTTTTCTCATCTAGTCTGTCATAAGCCATATAGCCACTTTTTTTTACTAGAAACATTCAAAACTATTATTAAGTCCCACAGAGTATTGCTTCAGCACCTGTCAAGCACTTGCTCAATGACAGCTAGGAAACAAGTCTGGGTATTCTAGAGAAGGAATAGAAGTGAAAGAAAGTATTGCATTGTTATTTCAAATGAGAGAGAGCCCCACTGGATTTGACCCAGATTGAGAAGATTTGCACATTCCCATATATCCAGAAAACTTGCCCAAACTGCCAGATCAATTGCCAGTTCACTCACATACTACATGCACATACTACATGCACATACATACACTCTAAAATCCTGTCTGAAGAGCTCTTGGAGCCTGATCACAGTCCTCCAGCCCCTTTATTTACCAAAAGTACCAGAGTGCTGAAATGAATGATGGATTTTAGATTAACACTAGGGATAGGCGAATGGTTCTGCCCGATCATAAGTTTCGCTTTTCGGTCGTTAGGCGAACATCCGAACAAAAGGGTCATTCGACCATTTGTTCGGACCCCTGAACTGACCACAATGCATTGCGGTGCTGAACAGTGCATTGCAAGCCCTGATTGGCTGAAGCAATGAAAGCTTCAGCCAATCAGGGAACAGAGCACTGTCAGAGTCATGATTGGACACTGTCATCATGACTTTATCCAATCATGGCTCATTCCCGCCCAAGGTATAAAAGTATTCTTTCAATGGCAGCCATTTTCAGTGTGATTTTGGCGTGGAGAGAGATAGAACAGGGTTCTATTTAGTGCTATTAGTTAGTTAGTGTGCTATATTGTGCTATTGTGCTACAGTTATCAGTGTAGAATATTAGTTTAGTGTCAGTTTAGGGATAGTGTGAGTGTAGTGAGGAGGACCATCATTCAGCTTTGAACAGTGTGTATCTAGAGTAGGGACAGCTCAGATAGTTTCACTGTAGTGTAGTTAGACCGTGTCATTCATACATACATTAGTGTATATGTAAAGTAGGGAGGGACAGCTCAGATAGTTTCAGTGTAGTGTAGTGAGACCGTGTCACTAATCTTTACATTATTGTATAGCTAGAGTAGGGACAATTCAGATAGCTTCAGTGTAGTGATGGTTGAACACCATATATTTCATTGCCATTACTGCAAGTTTAACGCCATATATTTCTGTGTGCGTTACTTCAAGTTTAACGCCATTTACTTCTGTGTGCGTTAATGCCAGTTTAACGCCATATAGTTCTGTGTGCATTACTGCCAATTTAACCCAATATAGTTTTGTGTGCCTTGTTGCCAGTTTAACACCATACCGTTTTGTGGGTTACTGCAAGTTTAACGTCATTTACTTGTGTGTGCGTTTCTGCAAGTTTAACGGCATTTACTTCTGTAAGCGTTATTGCCAGTTTAACGCCATTTACTTCTGTGTGCATTACTGCCAGTTTAACGCCATATAGTTATGTGTGCATTACTGCCAGTTTAACGCCATACAGTTTTGTGTGCATTGTTGCCAGTTTAATGCCATATACTTTTGTGCGTCACTGCAAGTTTAATGCCATTTACTTCTGTGTGTATTACTGTAAGTTAAACGCCATATAGTTATGTGCGTCACAGTGCGTTTGACGCATTATATTGCAGTATATTATAGTGTATCCATGGAGTGTGTCTGTGTAGTGTGAGTACTCAAATTAAAGTGCACCAAACACCACTTTACATTGATTAAAGTGCATCTATGTACAGATTTCCACTTTTTTCTTTACATTTGCTAATAAGCACTGCCCCACCCTCAAAATAATGTCTGGAAAGACAACAAGGAGAGGCAGACGTTCCCTTGGCACTGAAAGGGGGCAACCAACAAATGTGTCCACAGGCAAAGGTGGACGTGGTGGTCAATCCTCAGGCAGAGCATCATTTCCTCTGTTTAGTGAGTTTGCCCATGCTATTCAGCCGCAGCATGCTGAAGAGGTGGTGGACTAGCTTACTAAACCTTCCTTGGAAGGAATTTGTCGTTTTTAGGCTTTCACTTTACAAATCAAAAAAATCACTGCTCATTTAAAAATTAAGTTTTTCACAAACTTTTTTTCATTGATACATGTCCCCCAGGGCAGGACCCGGACCCCTCTAACGATTGTATTCCCAATTACTTGCATATAAGCCTTCAAAGTGGGCGCTTACATTTGATGACTCAAGGCGTCATGGATGGTAGAGCACTTTGGAGGGGGGGTTAAAAGGTGGAGGTGGAGTCTCACCCATTGTCGAGTGTTGAGAGGCTCAAGAGAGATTGATATGGATGGTGATTAATGATATTCATGCAGGAGTCCCATTTCTTGTGGAAACGGTGGAGGTTTCCCTTATTAAATATTGGTTCTAAGCTTTCTTTGTAGAAAAGGCTGGTAAGTTCCAGGCTTTGTTCCATTGTATTACTATTGTGTTGGTCCTTGCAATTGCTATAGATGGAGGAGGTTCCAGATATCCGAAAATGAGAGGAAGAGGGTTCTTGCATGGCCTATATCCAGTCACTGAGCTGGCAAAATTTTCCAATTGGTCCCAGAAATGGGAGATGGGAGGAAATGATTGTTGGGTAAGTCAAATTGGGCTTGGAGAGTGTTGAAGGAAAGTGCTTTACCAGAGGAGAGAACGAAGAGTTAGGCAAATTTAGTGAGACTGTGAGAGGCTCAAGTGGAAGAGGCCGCATACTGGTATGAAGGTACAAATAGGGGGTGTCCTATTATGGCATGAGATATATGGGGAGAGATCCAGTTTATTTCTGGTCTCTCTCCATGGTATGTTAGTGTCTCTGAATAGAGGGTTATGTTTCAGTGTTGAGGGTAAAAGATTTGTTTTGTAGTGTAAGATGATGGCCAGTCCATTTGGGCCTGCCATCTGTGCATCCTTTGCATAGTTTGAGTATTTATTTGTGCCAGATAACCAGTCCAAACCCACTCTTAGAAGGCATGCCAGATTGTAATTTCGGATATTAGGAAGGCCAGCCCCTCCCTCCCTCCTAGATAGAAATAGATATTTCAAGGCTATGGTGGGGCGATGCCCATTCCATAAGGATGAGGGGAAGGTTTTGTACACTGACTGGATGTCTTTATGTCTCATTAAAAGAGGAATGGTTTGGGGGGGGGGGGGGTATAAACGTTTTGGGAAATTAACCATCTTAAAATAGGTGGCCTCTGCTGAAAAGTGAGAGGGGGAGGTCGATCCAGTTCTCCAGCTCTCCTCTGATTTTTGAGATAATTGGAGAGAAGTTTAGATGGTATATGGAAGCTGGAGATTTACCTATTTTGATCCCAAGTTAGGTTATGTGGGATTTGGCTAATGGGAATACAGACTGGGCAGCCCACAATGGTGATCTGGTGTGGAAAAGGGGGAGTAACTCACTCTTATTGAAGTTTATCCTAAGGCCCGAACATTCTTTGAAATGAGTGAATATTACCTTTATGTGTGGCAAGCCTGCTCTGGGGTGCGAGGTAAATATGAGAATGTCATCTGCAAAGAGAGCAGAGCAGATTTCCTGACCACCCACTGAGACTCCATACAGATTTGAGTGGAAAAGTATAAAGTGTGGCAGGGGCTCCATGGCTAAGTTGAATAGGAGAGGGGAAAGGGACATCCCTGTCTGGTGCCTTTATGGAGAGGGATTTTATTAGACATTAATCCTGCTGCAACTGCGTTAGCGTATGGGTCGGAGTACATTGTCTATATAAGATGTAGGAAGGGGCCGCCTATGCCAATTTTTTGGAGGACCATCCTCAGCCAGTGAAAGCCAACGTTGTCAAATGCCCTTCGGCATCTAGCGTGACGATCACTGTGTCACTGGCCAAGTTGACCCTTGCCTGTTCCAACTCTGCTAGGACCTTACAGATGTTAGAGGAGGTGGAACGCCCACAAGTGAAGGCTGCTTGTGAGGGGGGGGTAACAGAGAGGGCATTAGTATCGCTAGTCTCTTAGCCATGATTATGGACAAAACTTTTTAGTCTATATTTAAAAGGAAAATTGGGTGATAGGAGCCAGGTTCAGTAAGATCTTTGCCTTTCTTTGGGATTACCTTAATGAGAGCTTGAAATCCTGATGGTAGATAGTCGCCTCCCTCAAGTATCTCAAGGTATACATTAGTGAGCGTAGGGACGATTACCTCTGCCGAAGCTCTATAAAACTCTGAGGTATAGCCATCTGGTCCTGGGGCTTTGTTGGGGGCCAAAGAAATTATGGCTAGCTTGACTTCAGTTGCCATGATATGTGCATTGAGTTGGTCTAGTTGTGTAGCGTCTATCTGGGGAGTTGTATTTGATCTAAAAAGGATTGTGCGGCTGATGCATCAATTGAGTCTGGACCATATAGGTTGGTGTAGAATTGCTGTAATATCTGATTGATATCTGTGGGGGAGGTAGCTAGTGCACTCGGGTATTTTAGAGCAGAAATATGCGTGGGAGAGTAGGGACCCTTGCAAAGACAAACCAGGAGTTTCCCTGCCTTATTTACAAATTTGTGGTATTGGAGATCTCAGAGCGATTGATAGTATCACTCCAGGGCCTCTGCCCACTTGCCAAATTTACTTTTTGTGTCAGCCCAAAGTCTCCAGTGTTCCAGAGTGTTGTTTTGGATGAGACATTGCTAAGCCTCACAAAGAGCGGTACTGGCAGCATGATATTGTCCCATGACTTTCCTCTTGTGTGCAGCTGTGAAGGCAATACTTCTCCCACGCAGGACCGCTTTTGCTGCTTCCCAGATCAAGTTGTGATCACTGGTATGTTCTAGATTATTCTCCGAATAATCTGCCCGTGTTTCCTTAATGGTTTTTATCAGATCTTGGTTATTGGCTGGGTGTGAGGGGAAGTGCCAGGTTCTGATCGAGCTAGTTGGCTCAAAGCCTGTTAACGTTAGGGAGATTGGTGTGTAGTCTGAGATTGCGATTTCTGAGATAAGGGGATCATTTACTTATTTCAACATAGGAGGGTTTCAGAAAAGATCTATCTATCTATCTAAAAGTCTATCCTTGATAGGTTTTGATGGGGCAGGGAAAAGAATGTGTATTCCTTTCCCAGGGGGTTGGAAAGCTTCCAGGGATCAATCAGGTTGATGCTTTTAGTGAATTGCATTAGAGGAATTGAAGTGAGGTGCGTGGGGGGGGGGGGGGTCTGGGGGGATTTTATCTCTGGATCTATCTTCCTGAAGGTGCATTACTGAGTTGAAATCACCTCATATTAGCATAGGCAAATGATTATATGGAGCTAGGCATGAGGTTAGATTTAGGAAAAATATTTTGGTAGGGGAGTTAATTGCTAGACTCCTTTCAAAGGAGTGGTTTAGACGGACTGTACTTATGAAGTCTGAGATATTTGGGGAGACGAGGGACTTCCATCTTCTAAGGATTACATTACGGGCAGCTAATAAAATGTGAATCACTATCTGTCTCATATGTGTTGGGAATCTGTCAATACCAAGGTTTAGTAGGGCTAGTGCTCGGTTGGGTGTGGTTAGGATTCCTGTTGTGGAGGATATTGTATTGAAGGTTTGTCTCCAAAAGCTTGTGAGGCACGGGCAATCCCACAAGACATGGCTGAGGTTGCCTACTTTTCCGCAATCTCTCCAACAAAAAGGGAGAGTTGTTTGGTGAGAATTTTGCTAACCTATATGGTGTGTAGTGCCACCTGTGGATAAGTTTAAGCATCATTTCCCAATGGTCACTACATTTAGAGTATTTGTACGAGGATTGTATAGCTAAACTCCGCTGGGGCTCGGAGTAAGAGCTGTCTAGGTCTACCTCCCATTTACAGATTGCTGGGAATTTCTGGAATGTTGTTTTCTCACTAAGTAGATTATAGAACAAGGATATACCTTTTTGGTTACTTGTGCTAGAGCACAGGAAATTCCATGCTTTAGAGGGGATGTTTATCTGTGGTATAGGGTGTTTAATTAGGTATGTGAGTATGCACATGTAGAGGAAATGGGCGCTATCCGGAAGGGGATATTCTTCCTTAAGGGATTCCCATTCTTTAATTTTAGAGTCCTGAAAGAGGTCTTGTAGGTGGGTTATACCGTGTGACTGGATTGGTTTTGTGTACATAAGGGGCATTAGACTGTCTAACACTTGTATGGGTATGTCAGGAGCTGCCACATGTGTATCTTGGTTATAATGTTTGAGGAAGTTATGCCATGCATTTAGGGACTCCTTTATTGTAGGTGGAAAGTGTTGCACCAATTTTCCATTTGTCTAGAATTAGTAGGTAGATGAGGTTTTTAGTGGGAGAGACCTCTGTTTCTATTTATACCCAGAGAGGGGGGTCCTCTGCTCTAGTCCAGTGTTTCAGCTGGTCTAGTATAGCTGCTTGCTGGTAGTCTCTGATGTCAATCATTCCCATACCTCCTATGGATTTGTGTTTGGTAATGCTAGATCGGGCACACAGAGGTCTTTTGTTGTTCCAGATAAAGTTCCTTAGGAGGGCCGTCAGGGATTTTAGGTATTTGGGAGGGATGTGTATAGGGAGCACTCTAAAATAGTAAAGTAGCTGTGGAAGAATTAGCATTTTAAAGAATGCTAACCTGCCCACCCGTTGTGAGCCTTTTTAAGTGTCCTAGGATAGCCATTATTTTGTATTTTGTGGGGAGATCTTAACCCCTTTACATTCCATGAGACTATTTTCATGACAGGGCTGTATTTAGGGGGGGTTAAGAATAAGGTTATATAGGTTACAAGGGGATAGTAAAGATGATGCCACAATGTTAAAACCTAATGTGACAGGAGGACTGGACTGGTTCCAGTGACTTAATGAGTAGGGTGTAGAGAGGTAGCTGATCCAATGGGGGTAATTCAACAGGAAAGAACAAAAACATAAACATACCATAGAAATGCTAGACTTCTCTTTTTTCCACATAGGATAACTCCTTTCAGGACAGCATTACTGGAGATGCTTCCATGCGTTGTGATCACGGATTATGTCTGGCGGTGTCGCCCGGGTAGTGAATGTCTTAGGGCACGCTGTTTGACTGGGTCTAGGATCAGCTGCAATGCAGCAGGTAGGACCTCCGGTAAGGCTGTGAAAATATAAGCAAGAGTTATGGTACACCAGATATCAACATAGTTATACATAGTTATATTATTGAGCAGGTAAACTAAGATATCCATATCCAAGTCTGTCCCATTGACTTTAATGGGGTTCATTATTCGGGTCCAAACTTTCGCTGTGTTCGAAAGTTCTGGTGCAAACCGAACGGGGGTCTGTTTGGCCCATCCCTAATTAACACTTGTCATTGAAATAATTACACTGACATGTTACAAGTTACATTACCTACCCAGGAATTACTACAATTACTTACTGGGAAAAATAAAGAGGACATTTACATAATAAGATCACTAAAATTATTATGACATGTTACTAATCTATGTAATAAATAGTCAATTCCCATTGGTTACTAGGGTGATAGCCTAGAATGCAGACACCAGGAGCCCTTTGGATCAGGCCCCTTTATCAGTTCACTCTACAGGCTTGTAAGCATAAATATCTGACACTGCTAAATGCATTGCAAGGTTGCATTTGGCACATTACTTGAAGAGTAAATTTTCTCTAGTAATAAATAATTTACTGTATACAAGTATAAGTTCAATGAAAGATTAAGATGTTTTAAAATACCCATGATTACAAATATCTACCTTACTGGCTAGTAAGAAAGGTCATTTGTTACTGAGGGTTGATTAAAAACATCAAGCATTAAAGGCTCCCTGATGTTTAATCACTGGCTGCGTCCGTACATGTAATGTATTGTGATGTTTTTTGTCATTAATTAGCTGCCGTGTCAGCACTGGCTGACATTATCTATGACAATCATATAGGCACAAAATTAATAAGCAATCTTCTAAGATTACAGAACATCATCTAAGCTAGTAATAAGTCTTTCTTCTAATGTGTTTGTTTGAACACAGGGCAGAGCCTTTTGTTGAAAGAGTTTAGGAAGAAAAAAAACACAATGTGCATACCAGAGGGAATAAAAAGGCAGACAATCCTAGTGCAAAGAAAATACATTTGGACTGTAAAAAAATACAAAAATTGTAACCCAGGTGTGATGATAGAAGTTTAAGAACTCACAGCTGACACCAGAACGAGTTATTATTACACAGCTCGTGGGACAACCATCTAAGTGGCACAATTTAGGCAGGTGCCTACGTTGAACTATATCAGTGTGTTCTGTTGATTTAAGTTTTGACTGATGCCTGCAGTAGGTTAATGTATTGTGTGTTTGTCACTGCCTGCATGTGTGACACTTTCCATTGTTAGGGCATATAAGCAGGGTAAAATACTGTAAAACGTCTGCCACCACACATAGTGTGCATTGGCCTTTAAGAAATGTCTGTGGCACTTGCTTCCGAGTCCACACAGGAAGTTAACTGATTTTAAATATAGCAACCCTCACATAGGCAATGATTATTTAATTTCTGATCAGAGCATTACGATTCAGCTTAATTATTTTATAAAGCAGACAATAGCAACAGCAAAACAGGATTCCAAGTGAAAAAATATATTTAATAATGCTAGTGTTGGATTTAGGTTCAAGTAAAGCCCAATTCAGTAAAGAGTAAGTTGACAGAGTCACTGACTGTCATAAATGACTTAGCATTCCTGCATACAGTAGTTCTAAAGGAAATTGAGAACCTCTGAGCTGTAAATGCAGCCATCTTTTCTGGTCCCTGAAGATGGCCTTTTCAGAAAATATGGCATCTAACCAATACAAGGGTCTAAGGGGAGTGCTAAGGGTTGTTAAAGTGTTTTAAGATACTCCTTCAAAGGCAATTTTTCTAACTATATTGATCATTCCAGAAGACCGTGTACCATGCCAATTTATGCTACACAAAATCAAATAAGAGCTTGGTCACATTATCCTTTACAATGCAAACTGTAAACAGTAATATCACCAGTACATCTATCAGTACATCTAATGAACAGCTAACATAAACACATAAACATCTCACAATAGTTTGATAACGAGGTGAAGTGGACACAATACTAGCAGACAGACAGAAACATGAGGTGACTCAATTAACAATGGAGATTCACACATACAGTACGAAGCACATAATGGGGAATTATACAATGAGAAAAAGACACTGTAATAAACAGATGTACACAAAGCATCAGAAGACACCAGCATCAGGTTGTTTGAAGTCATGGACATCGAGATAATAAAAGCGTATCATAAAAAAGGGATATGACAATGATCCAGGTGAATTCAAACTTACACATTGTTAAATGAGAGATCAAGTATGGGCTTAAGTAGAGGGAATATTCACTGAACCAGAAGTGGAAGCCTCTGGAAGAATGCTAGATTGTCTGAGGAATTGTAGGCCCTCATCTAGTGTGGGTATTCAGACTGTGGTCCCATTATGTGTGACCTGTAAGTTGTTAGGGTTTCTCCATTTATATGAAATTTTATGATTGTGGAGTGCCTTGGTCACTGTTAGCATGTTGCTCCTGAGAGGCATAGTGTATCTGGAAAGGTCTGGAAAGATTTTCAAGGCTGCACTGGGTGAAGGTACAGATTCAGGGCTAAAGAGTGCCAGGATTTGTTCTTTGATGTGAAAGAAATGCACTTGAAGAATTACATCCCTTGGGACAGTGTCAGGTAAGTGTAATGGTCTCAGGAGACGGGGAGCTAAATTCACTATCAGCTCCTATCTCCCAAGTACTCTATGTCATAGCTGACCTTTCGCAGAGAACACTTAAAGTCCACATGTAGGGGCACCCGGAGGGACACTAACATTTCTTTCATGGTAGTTTCAAGCATAGAGGTGTTGGTGGTAGGAAAATCAGCTATGGGGTCTGTGTGAGAGTCTGCACTGTCAATGTGTACTGGTTGATCTCTTACCACCACTGGTACCTCCCGTAGCATGGATGGATGTTGTGCAGTCATCCGAGGCTTAAATTCAACCAGGCTCTTGGTGAAGGGTGTAGCTGGTAGCATAGGGTTTCTCGGAAGGATGGTGAATCTGCTGTGTTGAGGTTGCAGCTATGGCATTGCAGAGAATGCATATTAGCACTGATTATCTCCTGCAGTCTGTTTTCAGCTACTTCCTGACCTGCAGTTCAGCATGGCTGAATGCTTTTTGTGTCTGGTGGTGAAAACAGCAGAATATTCCTGCGGAATGTGTGTCAACGTGACTGCTAGTATTGTATGGAGAAAATACATCAGGTAGATAAAACAAGAGAACAACAGGGAGACAGGGACAAGAACAGGACAGGAACAGGAAGTGTCTGAGGTAAGGACCTTCATGGCAGGACCACCAGGTATTATTTTTTTTTTAAAAGCTGAAGATTTAAAAATATTACAAAATTACTTTTGAAACAATTTTTGATGTTAAAGCTTATATGAGATTTTAGTAATTGGGTTTACATCTATTTTAAAGCTGAACTAAAAGTGCAAACAAAAGTATTGTGAGCAGGCAGGCCCTTCTGCAGTAAAACAAACTTACCTGCCCGTTTGCTACTCTCTTTAAAATATGCACTGAACTGTACATGCACAGCTCAGTATGTGTTCTTAGCACACCATGGCACCAGAATAAATGAACTCCCATGCCAATGCACAGGAGTTACATTATTACTAACCCAAGTTAAGTATGTGTTGAGTTTAGTTGCCCTTTAACTAAACAGGAATAGAATGTTTACTTTTCAAAATTAAATTTCCCAACTCTTTTGGTAAATTAACCCCACGGTGTTCTAATCGTTACACAGTACACTGACTATCTATTCTTCTTTAGGAGTAAAAGTCTTTTGATTATGTCTATACAATTTTAAATTCTGTTTGGCTTAATTATCCACTGGTATCTCATGTTTTAAGGACTCTACATTCATGAGATCCTGCTACAACCCTCTCCCCAAACGTTGGAGTCTAATTCTTCTGTTGCAACCACTTTAGCTGAATAACACTGAACAACCTACCAGGTTCTGTCATGGACACAGATGGTGGTAATACTGAGAATCCAGCTGTAGAGATCTCTCCAGAGTCTCTAAGAAATAAATGATTCAGCAGTTGTTGGTTAACTAATCCTTACAATGATTTAGCAGTTGTTTGTTAACTGATCCTTTAAGAAGAATAAGTAAATAGTAACAAGAGGCACTTTATGCACTTGTACCTCTTTCCAATTGAGGATTTACTTATTTTTATATATTTCATTTGTGGTGGTAAAATCGTTGGTCTACTTGACATAGACTGCATTCTAATCAATCGTTTATTGTATTTGAGATCAGCCGACAGATGTCTCTGGTGCTAATAGTATACAAATAATAGCATAGTTTACATATTACACGATTTGTTTTCTGCTTGCTATACAAAACGTCTTCCCGATCAGTGTCTCCTAATTAAATGAAACAGATCAACCCCAAAGGCAGTCTATGGCTTCTTAACGAGGTTGCAACTTGGCACTCTTTGACTTTCTCCAACAGATGTTGACAAGTTCTGGCTCTTTTTTTGCAGCCTGTCTTGCACTGATAATTTATATTTGAAACATTTATTTTTACCCTCCCACACCTCTCTCCTTCCATTCCCTCTCTAGACAATCTGTGGCAATATTATTTCATTTTCACACATGATGGAGTATCTTTCTTCTTGCTCCCAGGGACAGCTGGCTGATCCACTCTGATAGATCCCCTTCAGATTAAGCCTAGCCTTGTATACTCCAATCCACCATAGGTTGGTCAGTGGGGGATAATGGGGCCTGAATAACAAATGTATCAGTGTATTCAGCTGAAATACAACATCGGCTGCTGCAGCATAATACGCTGATGAGAAAAATACAGGGGATGCTATTTAAAATAATAATAATTGCAAATATTAACAACAGTAACCCTGTGAAAACATATTGTTTTGCAAGAAGAATTCCCTGAAAACCAAATTCTTAATACACACTTAGTAACAGATTAAGCAAAACAATATTTAAATCTGAATCTCTAGTGCATTATGGTTTATGTTATCCTATATGTGCATTTATGATTTTTCAGACAGGGATAATGATAACCAGAGGGGTGGTTTATATGCTCCTATGTGAGTGTGGTTGTTTCTATATCGGGAAAAGTATACTGGAATTTTGGCAGAGGGCATAAAGATATATATTGTGTATGAAAACAGCCGATGCAGAACTGCCCCTACATGGAGGCATCTTTCCAAAGGTGAAATTCCTAATTCTAGACAGAATGCATCCTAAACCCTGAGGGGGGATTGGAATAAAAATCTATTGCAGAGTGAGCTCTGTTGGATCTCTCATCGCAATGCTACTGTATTCCCAAGATTGAATGAGAATGTATCTTACAAGCCGTGCCTGGAAGGCTTCGTCTCAGGGGGGTGGGAAAGATAAGGCCCTTAGTCAGGGTCCTTGTTATGGTATATTAACCTCTCTTCTTTTTCCTCCATACTTATCAGTTTATCAGTATTGCTGTTCCTCTGTTGCCCCCCCCCCCTTGCTGTTTTGTTCCCCTTCTGCTCACTTCTAGAGTTGAGCGAACCTGGATTGTAAAGTTCGGGTTCGTACCAGACTTTGGGGTGTCCGTGTCCTGAACACAAACCCAGACATTTGAGAAAAAGTCCGGGTTCGGGTATCTTTCGCGCTTTTTCAATGGCTGCAGTGCAGTCAATCAACAAGCGTTTCACTCGTTTGCCCTTAGAAGCCCTCACAGCCATGCCTACTAATGGCATGGCTATGATTGGCCAGTGCATCATGTGACCCAGCCTATTTTTGGCGCCTGTTGAATAGGTGCAGGGCAGCCAATCAACAAGCGTTTCACTTGTTTGCCCTTAGAAGCCATCACAGCCATGCCTACTAATGGCATGGCTGTGAAAGGCTAGTGCATCATGTGACCTAGCCTCTAAATGAGCTGGAGTCACGTAGTGCCGCGTGTCACATCGTCTTGTACTGGAGTAGGGAGAAGATGCTGGAGCAGCTGTGAGGGAGAGATTGGCGTTCTAATATCTTCTCATCCTGCATTAGAGACAGGTTCCTGGCGGTGCTATGAGGGAAAGATTAGCCTTCTAAAACCATCTGATACTGGAGTAGATACCGGTTCCTGGTGCTGTGAGGGAAAGATTAGCATTCTAATATCATCTCATCCTGCATTAGAAACAGGTTCTTGGCGGTGCTGTGAGGGAAAGATTAGCGTTCTAATATCATCTGATACTGCATTAGGGACAGTTTCCTGGCGCTGTGAGGGAAAGATTAGCATTCTAATATCATTTGATACTGGAGTAGGTACAGGTTCCTGGCGCTGTGAGGGAAAGATTAGCATTCTAATATCATCTGATACTGCATTAGGGACAGGTCACTGGTGCTGTGAGGGAAAGATTAGCGTTCTAATATCATCTCATACTGCAGTAGGGAGAGGTTCCTGTAGGTGGTGTGATGGACATATTATCATTCTAAAATCATCTCATACTGGTGTAGAGAGAGGTTCCTGTCGGTGCTGTGAGGGACATATTATCATTCTAAAATGATGTCATAGTGGAGTAGGGAGAGGTTCCTGTCAGTGCTGTGAGGGGCATATTATCATTCTAAAATTATCTCATAGTGGAGTAGGGAGAGGTTCCTGTCGGTGCTGTGAGGGACAAATTATCATTCTAAAATCATCTCATAGTGGAGTGGGGAGAGGTTCCTGTTGGTGCTGTGAGGGAAATATTATCGTTCTAAAATCATCTCATAGTGGAGTAGGGAGAGGTTCCAGTCAATGCTGTGAGGGACATATTATTGTTCTAAAATCATCTCATACTGCAGTAGGGACAGGTTCCTATCGGTGCTGTGAGGGACAGATTATTGTTCTAAAATCATATCATAGTGGAGTAGGGGAGAGGTTCCTGTCGGTGCTGTGAGGGACATATTATCGTTCTAAAATCAATTCATACTGCAGTAGGGAGAGGTTCCTGTCGGTGCTGTGAGGGAGAGATTATCATTCTAAAATCATCTCAAACTGGTGTAGGGAGAGGTTCCTGTCGGTGCTGTGAGGGACATATTATCATTCTAAAATGATGTCATAGTGGAGTAGTGAGAGGTTCCTGTCAGTGCTGTGAGGGGCATATTATCATTCTAAAATCATCTCATAGTGGAGTAGGGAGAGGTTCCTGTTGATGCTGTGATGGACATATTATCGTTCTAAAATCATCTCATACTGCAGTAGGGACAGGTTCCTGTCGGTGCTGTGAGGGACAGATTATCATTCTAAAATCATCTCATACTGGTGTAGAGAGAGGTTCCCCTTGGACAGGGATGACGTCATACTCTACTAAAATCTTGCTATTATACAGGTAGTGTCGTAGTTGTCCTTGGAGAGGGATGAGGTGATACTCTACTAAAATCTTACTATTATACGGGGAGTGTCGTGACTGTCCTTGGAGAGTGATGAGGTGATACTGTAGTAAAATCTTACTATTATACAGGGAGTGTCGTGGCTGTCCTTGGAGAGAGATGTGGTCATACTCTACTAAAATCTTACTATTAGACAGGGAGTGTCGTGGCTGTCCTTGGACAGGGATGACGTCATACTCTACTAAAATCTTGCTATTATACAGGTAGTGTCGTAGTTCCTGTCAGTGCTGTGAGGGGCATATTATCATTCTAAAATCATCTCATAGTGGAGTAGGGAGAGGTTCCTGTCGGTGCTGTGAGGGACAAATTATTGTTCTAAAATCATCTCATAGTGGAGTAGGGAGAGGTTCCTGTTGGTGCTGTGAGGGAAATATTATCGTTCTAAAATCATCTCATACTGCTGTAGGGACAGGTTCCTATCGGTGCTGTGAGGGACAGATTATCGTTCTAAAATCATATCATAGTGGAGTAGGGAGAGGTTCCTGTCGGTGCCATGAGGGACATATTATCGTTCTAAAATCAATTCATACTGCAGTAGGGAGAGGTTCCTGTCGGTGCTGTGAGGGACAGATTATCGTTCTCAAATCATCTCATAGTGGAGTAGGGAGAGGCTCCTGTCGGTGCTGTGAGGGACAGATTATCGTTCTAAAATCATCTCATAGTGGAGTAGGGAGAGGTTCCAGTCAATGCTGTGAGGGACATATTATTGTTCTAAAATCATCTCATACTGCAGTAGGGACAGGTTCCTATCGGTGCTGTGAGGGACAGATTATCGTTCTAAAATCATATCATAGTGGAGTAGGGAGAGGTTCCTGTCGGTGCCATGAGGGACATATTATCGTTCTAAAATCAATTCATACTGCAGTAGGGAGAGGTTCCTGTCGGTGCTGTGAGGGAGAGATTATCATTCTAAAATCATCTCATACTGGTGTAGGGAGAGGTTCCTGTCGGTGCTGTGAGGGACAGATTATCGTTCTAAAATCATCTCACAGTGGAGTAGGGAGAGGTTCCTGTCGGTGCTGTGAGGGACATATTTTCCGATCTAAATCATCTCATAGTGGAGTAGGGAGAGGTTCCTGTCAGTGCTGTGAGAGACAGATTATCGTTCTAAAATCATCTCATAGTGGAGTAGGGAGAGGTTCCTGTCGGTGCTGCGAGGGACATATTATTGTTCTAAAATCATTTCATACTGCAGTAGGGAGAGGTTCCAGTCGGTGCTGTGAGGGACAGATTATTGTTCTAAAATCATCTCATAGTGGAGTAGGGAAAGGTTCCTGTCGGTGCTGTGAGGGACAGATTATCGTTCTCAAATCATCTCATAGTGGAGCAGGGAGAGGTTCCTGTCGGTGCTGTGAGGGACATATTATTGTTCTAAAATCATCTCATAGTGGAGTAGGGAAAGGTTCCTGTCGGTGCTGTGAGGGACAGATTATCGTTCTCAAATCATCTCATAGTGGAGTAGGGAGAGGCTCCTGTCGGTGCTGTGAGGGACAGATTATCGTTCTAAAATCAACTCATAGTGGAGTAGGGAGAGGTTCCTGTCGGTGCTGTGAGGGACATATTATCGTTCTAAAATCATCTCATACTGCAGTAGGGAGAGGTTCCCGTTGGTGCTGTGAGGGACAAATTATCTTTCTAAAATCATCTCATACTGCCGTAGAGAGAGGTTCCTGTCGGTGCTGTGAGGGACAGATTATTGTTCTAAAATAATCTCATAGTGGAGTAGGGAGAGGTTCCTGTCAGTGCTGTGGGGGACATATTATCATTCTAAAATCATCTCATACTGCAGTAGGGACAGGTTCCTGACGGTGCTGTGAGGGACAGATTATCGTTCTAAAATCATCTCATACTGGTGTAGGGAGAGGTTCATGTCGGTGCTGTGAAGGACATATTATCGTTCTAAAATCATCTCATAGTGGAGTAGGGATAGCTTCCTGTTGGTGCTGTGGGGGACATATTATCATTCTAAAATCATCTCATACTGCAGTAGGGAGAGGTTCCTGTCAGTGCTGTGAGGGACAGATTATCATACTAAAATCATCTCATACTGGTGTAGGGAGAGGTTCCTGTCGGTGCTGTGAGGAACATGTTATTGTTCTAAAATCATCTCATAGTGGAGTAGGGATATGTTCCTGTCGGTGCTGTGAGGGACATATTATCATTCTAAAACCATCTCATACTGCAGTAGTGACAGGTTCCTGTCGATGCTGTGAGGGACATATTATCGTTCTGAAATCATCTCATAGTCGAGTAGGGAGAGGTTCCTATTTTTTCACAAAAATAAAAAGTGCGTCTAGGTTGCTGTTTTAAAAAAAAAGAATAATAATTTATTATTTTTTTTTTGTATTAATAAATACTACTACATAATATATTTGCTTCCAGAATGAGGAGAGCGTCAAATAAGGGACTTGGTCGTGTTGCTGCTGGTGCTGCTGGTATTGGTGATGTTGGTGAAGTTCATGTTGCAAGGAGAGGACGTGGTCAATTTGTGCCAGCTACATGCACAAGTGAAACACCTTTCTCAGGTGCGAGTAGCTGACAGAACCTTCAACGTTATATGGTAAGCCCGAATGCCGCTCAATGAATGGTGAGGCCAGAACAAGTACAGGCGATAGTAGATTGGGTGGTTGACAATGCCTCCAGTTCCTTCACATTGTCTCCCACCGATCCCTTGATGAAAGCTCAGACTTGGCACCTGAGCCCCATGGCCAACTATCTTTCACCTCAGCCCCTTGTAAATCAGCCAAGCAGTCTGAGCCCCAAGTCATGCAGCAGTCTCTTATGCTTTTTGATGACTCTGCTGGTGTGCATTCCGTGGGCCATCCACATAGCCCTGTCCCAGAAGTGGAAGACATTGAGTGCACCGATGCCCAACCACTTCTGTTTGAGGATGAGGCCATGGAAACACCACTGCAGCACATCTCTGATGTTGATGAAACACAGGTGCCAACTGCTACAGTGTGCAGACTGACAAGGAGGGCAGTGGTGAAGGGTGGGTGGAAGATGATGTGGAGGATGATGAGGTCCTAGACCCCACATGGAATGAAGGTCATGCGAGTGACATGTGCTGTTTGGAGGAAGAGGTGGTGGTTGCACAGCACCAGCACAGCAAAAGAGGAAGCAGGTTGCAAAAGTGGAGCGAGCATCCCCTAGACAGTACGCCTGCTACTACCCACCGCACCCAGGCACACCAAAGGCAGCTCAAAGCCGTTCCCCAGCGTGGCAGTTCTTCAGACAATGACACGAGTGGTTTGCACGCTGTGAGGCATTAATGTTCTAAACCTGAGCACAACCTGCATGATCAGGCATCTACATGCAAAGCAGGAGCTGCAGTGGAATAAGCACCTCAAAATCCAAGAAAGGTCTCGGCCTCCTCCTGCTTCCTCTTCTGCTGCTGCCTCTGCCTCTCCCTCCACCTCTACATTGCCAGTGTCACCTGCCACCCAGCAAACAGACAATGTGACAGCAACGCCACCATGTCCGCCACCGTCCCCAAGCATTTCCACATGATCCCATGGAAGCTTACAGCTCTCCATCTCCCAAACACTGGAGAGAAAGAGGAAGTACCCCTCTACCCACCCGTGATTCCTGGCCCTGAACGCCAGCATTTCAAAATTCCTGGCCTTTAAAATGCTGTCATTGCGTCTGGTGGACACGGACAGTTTTAAAAACCTGATGGCGGTGTCAGTCCCACAGTACGTGGTTCCCAGCCGCCACTACTTTTCCAGGGGAGCCATCCCTACCCTGCACAAACAAGTCGGGGACAAGATCAAGTGTGCACTGTGCAACGGCATCGGTGGCAAGGTCCACATAACCACTGATATGTGGACCAGTAAGCACGGGCAGGCACGCTATATCTCGCTAACTGCACACTGGGTAAATGCAGTGACAGGTGGGCCTGAGGCGGCTAGCATTTTGGCGCACATCCTTCCGCCACTGAGGATTGCAAGGCATTTCTCTTTGCCTCCTGTTGCCTCCTGCTCCTACACCTTCACCACCAACTTCAGCACATCCAGAGGGAAACGACAACAGGCTGCTTTAAAACTGATATGTTTGGGGGATAAACCCTACACTGCGCAGCAGCTGTGGATGGGCATTGAACAACACAACAGGCTGCTTTAAAACTGATATGTTTGGGGGATAAACCCTACACTGCGCAGCAGCTGTGGATGGGCATTGAACAACAGACCAATGAGTGGTTGTTGCCACTGAGCCTCAAGCCCAGCCTGGTGGTGTGCAATAATGGGCAAAATCTCGTAGCAGCTCTGGGCCTAGCCGGTTTGATGCACATCCCTTGCCTGGCGCATGTGCTGAATTTGGTGGTGCAGAAATTTCTAAAAAACTACCCGGATATGTCAGAGCTGCTGGAGAAAGTGCGGGCCATCTGTGCGAGCTTTCGGCATTCTCACCCTGCTGCTGCTCACCTGTCTGCACTGCAGCGGAACTTCGGCCTTCCTGCTCACCGCCTCCTATGCGACGTGCCCAAAAGGTGGAACTCCACCTTGCACATGCTGGAGAGACTGTGCGAGCAGCAGCAGGCAATAGTGGAGTTTCAGCTGCAGCATGCACGGGTCAGTCGCTCTGCGGAACAGCAACACTTCACCACCAACGAGTGGGCCTCCGTGCGAGACCTGTGTAGCGTATTGCTGTGTTTTGAGTACTCCACCAACATGGCCAGTGCTGATGACGCTGTTCTCAGCGTTACTATACCACTTCTATGTCTCCTTGAAAAAACACTACCACGATGATGGAAGAGGATGTGGCACAGGAGGAGGAGGAGGAAGAGGGGTCATTTTCATGGTTATCAGGCCAGTCATTCACAAGTGGCTCGGAGGGTGGGTTCTTGCACCAGCATAGGCCAGGTAAAAAAATTTCAAGCCAGGTCACAGTTCTGGAGGATGAGGAGGACGAGGATGATGATGATGATGATGAGGAGGAGGAGGAACCGTGTTTACAGCAGGGTGGCACCCAACGCAGCTCGTGGGCATCACTGGAGCGTGGCTGGGTGCATACGGAGGACACAGATGATACACCTCCCTCAGAGGACAGCTTGTCTTTGCCTCTGGGCAGCCTAGCACACATGAGCGACTACATTCTGCAGTGCCTGCTCAACAACAGCCGAGTTGCCCACATTTTAATTTGTGCTGATTACCTGGTTGCCACCCTGCTGGATCCCCGTTACAAGGACAACGTGCTGTCCTTAATTCCCTCACTGGAGCGTGATCGGAAGATGTGCGACTAGTGGAGCACGCTGGTAGACGCGCTGCTGAGGGCATTCCCAAATGACACCAGGGGCTCATTGGAAGCACAAGGTGAAGGTAGAGGAGGAGGAGGAAGAGGTCGCCAACGCAGCGGTGGCACCGCCAGTACCTCAGAAGGCAGGGTTAGCATGGCCGAAATGTGGAAAAGCTTTGTCAGCAGCACGCCACAACAAACAGCACCACCAGCTGATAGGCAACGTCTTAGCAGGAGGCAGCATTTCAGCAACATGGTGGAACAGTATGTGTACACACGCCTACACGTACTGACTGATGGGTCTGCCCCATTCAACTTCTGGGTCTCCAAAAAAAAAAGCTTGCCCTTTATGCCTTGGAGGTGCTGGCCTGCCCTGCAGCCAGTGTATTGTCTGAACGTGTGTTTAGCATGGCATGGGGGCGTTATCACAGACAAGCGCAGCCGCCTGTCCACAGCCAACGTGGACAAGCTAACGTTTATTAAAATGAACCAGGCATGGATCCCACAAGACTTGTCTGTACCTTGTGCAAAATCACCATTTAGACCGGCCTCACACAGCCATTGGTATACTTTTTTTTTTAATATGTCACATCATTTTGGGGGCTACCCCAATTAGAAAAAAAACAAACAAACAATCAAAAAACAGTGTTGGCTACCTCCTCCACCGCCACTTCCACCTACACCGCCACGGTCACCGCCTCCTCAACCTCTACTCCACACCCACCTCCTCCTACAATTTTGATTTTTTTTATGTGATTTTAAGTTATTTCCCTATCCACATTTGTTTGCAGGGCACTTGTCCTACTCTTACCCCCATTTTGCTTCCTTTTGCAGCCCTCTAGCCCTTTATATTACTTAGAGACATTTTTGTGCCCAAAATTTTGGGTCACCATTGACTTCAATGGGGTTCGGGGTCCGTGGTCAAGTTTGGGTCAAGTTCAGTGCCAAACTCAAACTTTTTCGCAAAGTTCGGCCGAACCCGACGAACCCGAACATCCAGGTGTCCGCTCAACTCTACTCGCTTCTCTCTTTCTCCATTTCCTTCCCTTTTTTTACTCATCAATTGTGCCACTCTAAAGGCCACCTTTAATGCTGTATATCACATTGTGTATATTGATCTTTATTGTATAACACATTCATCTTAACAAGGTTCATTTAACCCCTTCCTTACCGGCGTATAGTAAAAATATGTCGGCAAGGTGCACTCCCCATCCTGGGTGGACGTCATATGACGTCCTCCAGTTTTCGCCGTTCTTCGGGCCCCCAGGTGCCCGCATCGCGGCGATTGGGGATCAGGTGTGTCCCTCGGGACTCCAGCCTTCCATGATCGGGGTAAAGAGCCAATGAAATTGGCTCTTTACCACGTGACCGGCTGTGTCCTATCACAGCCGGTCATTTCCGTCAATAACAAAGCGGCGCCTTGCCCTTCGCTCATGCACGCCTCCGGGGGGCGCGGCGATCGGGGTTCGGGCATGTCCCTTGGACAAAGCCCAACCCCGATCAGGGTAAAGAGCCAATGAAATTGGCTCTTTACCACGTGACCAGCTGTGTCCAATCACAGCCGGTCACAGAATGACAGCAAACAGTGGTAACGAGCTGTTACCGGGTTCTCCTCTTCACACGCCGATCATGTGTGAGTAGAAGATAGCGGTAACAGCTCCTTACCGCTCACTGTGTGCACCAATCACACTGATTGCCCCCCAGTAGTAAAGAGTACCTGCCACCACCCCATCAAAGTACCTGCCACAGCCCATCAGAGTACTTGTCACCTTCCCATCAAAGTACCCGAGTACCTGTCACCTGCCCATCAAAATACCTGCGTACCTGTCCCCTGCCCATCAAAATACCCGGGTACCTGTCACCTTCCCATCAGAGTACCCGAGTACCTGTCACCAGCCCATCAGAGTACCCGAGTACCTGTCACCAACCCATCAGAGTACCTGAGTACCTGTCACCAGCCTATCTGAGTACACGAGTACCTGTCACCAGCCCATCTGAGTACCCAAGTACCTGTCATCAACCCATCTGAGTACCCGAGTACCTGTCACCTGCCCATCAAAGTATCTGAGTACCTGTCACCAGCCCATCAGAGTACCCGAGTACCTGTCACCAGCCCATCTGAGTACCTGAGTACCTGTCACCAGCTCATCAGAGTACCTGAGTACCTGTCACCAGCCCATCAGAGTACCAGAGTACCTGTCACCAGCCCATCAGAGTACCCGAGTATCTGTCACCAGCCCATCTGAGTACCCAAGTACCTGTCACCAACCCATCTGAGTACCCCAGTACCTATCACCTGCCCATCAAAGTACCTGAGTACCTGTCACCAGCCCATCAGAGTACTCGAGTAACTGTCACCAGCCCATCTGTGTACCCGAGTACCTGTCATCAACCCATCACAGTACCCAAGTACCTGTCATCAACCCATATGAGTACCCGAGTACCTGTCACCAGTCCATGAGAGTACCCGAGTACTTATCACAAACCCACCAGAGTACCCAAGTACCTGTCACCAGCCCATCAAAGTATCTGAGTACCTGTCACCAGCCCATCAGAGTACCCGAGTACCTGTCACCAGCCCATCAGAGTACCCGAGTACCTGTCACCAACCCATCAGAGTACCTGTCACCAGCCTATCTGAGTACCTGAGTACCTGTCACCAGCCCATCAGAGTACCCGAGTACCTGTCATCAACCCATCTGAGTACCTGAGTACCTGTCACCAGCCCATCAGAGTACCAGAGTACCTGTCACCAGCCCATCAGAGTACCCGAGTATCTATCACCAGCCCATCTGAGTACCCAAGTACCTGTCACCAACCCATCTGAGTACCCCAGTACCTATCACCTGCCCATCAAAGTACCTGAGTACCTGTCACCAGCCCATCAGAGTACTCGAGTAACTGTCACCAGCCCATCTGTGTACCCGAGTACCTGTCATCAACCCATCACAGTACCCAAGTACCTGTCATCAACCCATATGAGTACCCGAGTACCTGTCACCAGTCCATGAGAGTACCCGAGTACTTATCACAAACCCACCAGAGTACCCAAGTACCTGTCACCAGCCCATCAAAGTATCTGAGTACCTGTCACCAGCCCATCAGAGTACCCGAGTACCTGTCACCAGCCCATCAGAGTACCCGAGTACCTGTCACCAACCCATCAGAGTACCTGTCACCAGCCTATCTGAGTACCTGAGTACCTGTCACCAGCCCATCAGAGTACCCGAGTACCTGTCATCAACCCATCTGAGTACCTGAGTACCTGTCACCAGCCCATCAGAGTACCAGAGTACCTGTCACCAGCCCATCAGAGTACCCGAGTATCTATCACCAGCCCATCTGAGTACCCAAGTACCTGTCACCAACCCATCTGAGTACCCCAGTACCTATCACCTGCCCATCAAAGTACCTGAGTACCTGTCACCAGCCCATCAGAGTACCAGAGTACCTGTCACCAGCCCATCAGAGTACCCGAGTATCTGTCACCAGCCCATCTGAGTACCCAAGTACCTGTCACCAACCCATCTGAGTACCCCAGTACCTATCACCTGCCCATCAAAGTACCTGAGTACCTGTCACCAGCCCATCAGAGTACTCGAGTAACTGTCACCAGCCCATCTGTGTACCCGAGTACCTGTCATCAACCCATCACAGTACCCAAGTACCTGTCATGAACCCATATGAGTACCCGAGTACCTGTCACCAGTCCATGAGAGTACCCGAGTACTTATCACAAACCCACCAGAGTACCCAAGTACCTGTCACCAGCCCATCAGGGTACCCGAGTACTTGTCACCAGCCCATCAGAGTACCCGAGTACCTATCACCAGCCCATCAGAGTACCCGAGTACCTGTCACCAGCCCATCTGAGTACCTGAGTACCTGTCACCAACCCATCTGAGTACCCGAGTACCTGTCACCAGCCCATCACAGTACCTGTGTACCTGTCATCAGCCCATCTGAGTACCCGAGTACCTGTCACCAGCCCATGAGAGTACCCGAATACTTGTCACCAGACCATCAGAGTACCCGAGTACCTGTCACCAGCCCATCAGAGTTCCTGAGAACTTGTCACCAGCCCATCTGAGTACCCAAGTACCTGTCACCAACCCATCAGAGTACCGAATACCAACCCTTCTGCGTACACGAGTATCTGTCACCAGCCCATCCGAGTACCTGTCACCTGCCCATCAGAGTACCCGAGTGCTAGACACCAGCCCATCTGAGTACCCAAGTACCTGCCACCAGCCCATCGGAGTACCCAAGTACCTGTCACCAACCCATCAGAGTACCCGAATACCAACTCTTCTGAGTACACGAGTACCTGTCACCAGCCCATATGAGTACCTGTCACCTGCCCATCAGAGTACCCGAGTACCTGTCACCAACCCTTCTGAGTACCTGAGTACCTGTCACCAGCTCATCAGAGTACCTGAGTACCTGTCACCAGTCCATCTGAGTACCAAAGTACTGTCACTAGCCCATCTGAGTATCCTATTACCTGTCACTAGCCCACCTGAGTACCCTAGTACCTGTCACTAGCCCATCTGAGTATCCTAGTACCTGTCACTAGCCCATCTGAGTATCCAAGTACCTGTCACTAGCCCATATGAGTACCTGTCACCAACCCTTCTGAGTACACAAGTACTTGTCACCAGCCCATCAGAGTACCCGAGTACCTGTCACCAACCCATCAGAGTACCCAAGCACATGTCACCAACCCATCAGAGTACCCAAGTACCTGTCACCAACACTTCTGAGTACTCGAGTACCTGTCACCAGCTCATCAGAGTACCCGAGTATCTGTCACTAGTCCATCTGAGTACCTGTCTCTAGCCCATCTGAGTACCCTAGTACCTGTCACTAGCCCATCTGAGTACCCGAGTACTTGTCACTAGCCCATCTGAGTACCCTAGTACCTGGCACCAGACCATCTGAGTACCCGAGTACCTGTTACCAACCCATCAGAGTACCCGGGAACTTTTTACCAGCCCATCAGAGAACCCGAGCACCTTATACCAGCCCATCAGAGTACCCGAGTACCTTTTACCAGCCCATAAGAGTACCCGAGTACCTATCTGCAGCCCATGCCTCATAAAATATACATTGGGGTGTTTGCTTTACAAAATGGGTTAATTTTTTGGATAATTCCACTGTCCTGGTGCTCCAGGCCCTTTAAAAGTGTGATAGGTAGGAATGAAATTAGATGTGTAATTTATGCTCCTAGAATGCCTGAAGGTACTACTTCAATGCTGGACCTCTCTATGTGGACGTGCTGTGTAAAAGTCTTACACATGTGGTATCGCCATACTCAGGACGAGTAGCATAATATATTTTGGGGGGTCATTTTGCTATGTACATGCTATGTGTTAGAAATATCATATAAATTGACAACTTTGTGCAAAAAAAAATACGTTTTCATTTTCTTTCCATGTTTTCCGAAGACTTGTGGAAAAAAATGAACCATACAAAAGACTCCTAATGCCTCATAGAGTATACATTGGGGTGTTTGCTTTACAAAATGGGGTCATTTTGTGGGTAATTCCATTGTTCTTGTGCTCCAGGGCCTTCAAAAGTGTAATAGGTGGTTGAGAAATGAGATGTGTAATTTATGCTCGGAGAACACCTAAAGGTGCTACTTCAATGTTGGGCCTGTGTATGTGGCCAAGCTCTGTAAAAGTCTCACACATGTGGTATTGCCATACTCAGGAGGAGTAGCAGAATGTGATTTGGGGTGTCAGTTTTGCTATGTACATGCTATGTGTTGGAAATATCTTATAAATGGGCAGCTTTGTGTAAAAAAAAGTGTTTTCATTTTTTTTACACATTTTCCAAAACCTTCTGGAAAAAATGGCATGTTCAAATGACTCATTATGCCTCATAGATTATACATTGGCCAGGCTGTGTAAAGGTCTCACACATGGGGTATCGCCATACTCAAGAGGAGTATACAGAATTGTGGGAAAAAAATTACAACTTCAAAAAACTCACAATGCCTCTTACTAAATACCTTGGAATGTCTACTTTCCAAAAATGGGTCATTTGGGGGGTATTTGTACTTTCCTGGCTTGTTAGCGTCTCAAGAAATGAGATAGGTGGTCAGTACATCAGATGTTATCAATTTTCAATAATTTGCATCATAGCTTGTAGACTCTATAACTTTCACAGAGAATAAATAATATACACTAATTTGGGTTATTTTTACCAAAGATATGTAGCAGTATAAATTATGGCCCAAATTTATGAAGAAAATTTACTTTTTTGCAAAATTTTTCAATAAAAACTAAAAAAAAGTGTTTTTATTTTCAAAATGTTTGCTACTTTTTCGCTTTGAAAAAAATTAAAAATCCAGCAGTGATTATATACCACCAAACGAAAGCTCTATTTGTGAGAAAAAAAATGATAAATATTTTGTTTGGGTACAGTGTAGAATGACTGAGTAATTGCCATTTAAAATGTGAGTGCACTGAAAGCTGAAAATTGGTCTGGGAAGGTAGGGGGTGTAAGTGTCCTGTATTGAAGTGGTTAATGTTTTCTGTGTTGACATTTGGCTACTTTTCTATTTCCGGTGCCATTTTGGCTCCTCTCTGGGTTGCTGTATATGTTCTTGGAGTTGCTCAGACTGACAGTGACTGGAGCAGCACCTCTCCCATAGACTACATATGGTGAGATTGAATCCCCATCCAGCCTAGGGTTAGACTGCCCCCCCATGGATATTTGATTACAGCTACTCTAGTCTACTAGTAATTGGACTACAGTGATATTATATCACATGACCAAGACATCCTATAGGCTGGTTTACAGCCAACAGATGTGCACATGATATCAAGTCAGCAAATCTGACTTCTGAGTGGGGCCCTTATGAAATGTGCTGTATGTGGTGGATGAATGGGTGTTTGGTGCTGGCTACACCTGTGTTGTGTTGACAACGTTGTCAATATTTTAATCATTGCATCAGTGGTAATGAATTTTTGATACTTTGTTATTTTAACCACTTAAGGACCGGAAGGATTTCCAGCTTTAGGACCGGAGCCCTTTTTGCGATTTGGCGCTGCGTCGCTTTAACTGACAATTGCGCGGTCGTGCGACGTTTGCGTCGCGGTTTAGCGTTTTTCCCGAGGCCAGGATTTCGACCTTTAGGAAGGCCAGGAATTCACCAATTTTATTGTTTCATAGTTTTTAAGTAATGGTGACTACGTTACTAATTTTATAACTGTTGCAACAGTTGTGTTGTGTCCACATCGGTCGTGGTTTGTGGGTAAGTAGGTGGTGTATGTCGTGTAAAGTATTCCCGGGGTGAGTCTTCAGTCTAAACGACTGAACTATAGTACACGTGTAGACAACCGACATTTGGTCGGATATCCTACAGAACCAGTACACTATATTATAGTGACATCAGGTTAATGAT
>BLSH010101058.1:81234-92059 GCA_018402905.1 Glandirana rugosa | reverse complement strand
CGTCCTTGGACTGGGATATCCTCATCCGTTACTAAAAACTTTTTATTAGACAGGGAATGTCCTGGTCGTCCTTGGAGAGGGAAATCTTGATCCAATCATCGCCTACTCCTATAGGGTCAGGTTCCTGCTGTTGCTGTAAGGGACAGATTATTGTTCTAAAATCATCGCCTACTCCTATAGGGTCAGGTTCCTGCCATTGCTGTAAGGGACAGATTATTGTTCTAAAATCATTGCCTACTCCTATAGGGTCAGGTTACTGCTGTTGCTGTAAGGGACAGATTATGGTTCTAAAATCATCGCCTACTCCTATAGGGTCAGGTTCCTGCTGTTGCTGTAAGGGACAGATTATTGTTCTATAATCATCTCCTAATTCTAAAGGGAGAGGTTCCTGCTGGTCCTGTAAGGGACAGATTATTTTTCAAAAATCATTGCCTACTCCTATAGGGTCAGGTTCCTGCTGTTGCTGTAAGGGGACAGATTATTGTTCTATAATCATCTCCTAGTTCTAAAGGGAGAGGTTCCTGCTGGTCCTGTAAGGGACAGATTATTTTTCAAAAATCATTGCCTACTCCTATAGGGTCAGGTTCCTGCTGTTGCTGTAAGGGGACAGATTATTGTTCTATAATCATCTCCTAGTTCTAAAGGGAGAGGTTCCTGCTGGTCCTGTAAGGGATAGATTATGTTTCTAAAATCATTGCCTACTCCTATAGGGTCAGGTCCCTGCTGTTGCTGTAAGGGAAAGATTATTTTTCTAAAATCATTGCCTACTCCTATAGGGTCATATTCCTGCTGTTGCTGTAAGGGACAGATTATTGTTCTATAATCATCTCCCAGTTCTAAAGGGAGAGGTTCCTGCTGGTCCTGTAAGGGACAGATTATTTTTCTAAAATCATCGCCTACTCCTATAGGGTCAGGTTACTGCTGTTGCTGTAAGGGATAGATTATTGTTCTATAATCATCTCTTAGTTCTAAAGGGAGAGGTTCCTGCTGGTCCTGTAGTAGAAGAAGAATTTATTATTCTTTTTTTTTTTGTATTAATAAATACTTAAATAGTGCTACATAGTACATTTGCGGGCAGAATGAGGAGAGCGTCAAATAAGGGACGTGGTCGTGGTGCTGCTGGTGTTGGTGGTGTTGGTTAAGCCACTGTTGGAAGGAGAGAACGTTTTCAATCTGTGCCAACTACACGCACAAGTGAAACACCTTCCTCAGGTAGCCGACAGAACCTTCAACGTTATATGGTAGACCCGAATGCCCCTCAACGAATGGTGAGGCCAGAAGAAGTACAGGCGATAGTAGATTGGGTGGCTGACAATGCCTCCAGTTCCTTCACATTATCTACCTCCTGGTCCCTTGATGAAAGCTCAGAGTTGGCACAGAAACCCCATGGCCAGCTGTCTTTCACCTCAGCCCCTTGTAAATTAGCCAAGCAGTCTGAGCCCCAAGGCATGCAACAGACTCTTATGCTTTTTGATGACTCTCCTGGTGTGCTTTCCTTGGGCCATCCACATAGCCCTGCCCCAGAAGTGGAAGACATTGAGTTCACCGATGCCCAACCACTTCTGTTGCAGGATGAAAACATGGAAACACCAGCACAGCACCTCTCTGATGATGACGAAACACAGGTGCCAACTGCTGCAGCTTTCCTCAGTGTGCAGAATGAGAAGGAGGGCAGTGGTGAAGGGTGGTTGGAAGATGATGTGGAGGAGGATGATGAGGTCCTAGACCCCACATGGAATGAGGGTCATGCGAGTGACGTGTGCAGTTTGGAGGAAAAGGTGGTGGTCGCACAGAGGCACCAGCACAGCAAAAGAGGAAGCAGGTTGCAAAAGCAGAGCGAGCGTCCCCTAGACAGTAGGCTTGCTACTACCCACCGCACCCAGGGACCTAGCACACAAAAGGCAGCTCAAAGGCGTTCCCCTGCATTGCAGTTCTTTAGACAATTTGCTAACGACAAGACACGAGTGATTTGCACGCTGTGCAATGATAGCCTGAGGCGAGGCCTAAATGTTCAAAACCTGAGCACAACCTGCATGATCAGGCATCTAAATTCAAGGCACAAGCTGCATTGGAATAATTACCTCAAAATCCAAGAAAGGTCTCGGCCTCCTCCTGCTTCCTCTTCTGCTGCAGCCTCGGCCTCTTCCTCCACCTCTACAGTGCCAGTGTCACCTGCCACCCAGCAAACAGAGCATGTGACAGTAACGCCACCATGTCCGCCACCGTCCCCAAGCATTTCCACATGCTCCCATGGAAGCTTACAGCTCTCCATCTCCCAAAAACTGGAGAGAAAGATGAAGTACCCCCCTACCCACTCACGATCCATGGCCTTGAATGCCAGCATTTCCAAATTCCTGGCCTTTGAAATGCTGTCATGCCGTCTGGTGGACACGGACAGTTTTAAAAACCTGATGGCAGTGGCTTTCCCACAGTATGTGGTTCCCAGCCACCACTACTTTTCCAGGCGAGCCATCCCTTCCCTGCACAAACAAGTCGGGGCAAGATCAAGTGTGCACTGTGCAACGCCATCTGTGGCAAGGTCCACATAACCACTGATACATGGACCAGTAAGCACGGGCAGGGACGCTATATCTGACTAACTGCACACTGGTCAAATGTAGTGGCGGGTGGGCCTGAGGCGGCTAGCCATTTGGAGCATGTCCTTCTGCCACCGAGGATTGCAGGGCATTTCTCTTTGCCACCTGTTGCCTCCTCCTCGTACTGCGCTTCCTCCTCCCCTACCACCTCCTCATCCGCTCACCGTAACACCTTCACCACCAACTTCAGCACATCCAGGGGGAAACGACAGCAGGCTGTTTTAAAACTGATATGTTTGGGGGATAAACCCCACACTGCGCCAGAGCTGTGGACAGGCATTGAACAACAGACCAATGAGTGGTTGTTGCCACTGAGCCTCAAGCCCGGCCTGGTGGTGTGCGACAATGGCCGAACTCTCGTAGCGGCTCTGGGCCTAGCCGGTTTGACGCACATCCCTTGCCTGGCGCATATGCTGAATTTGGTGGTACAGAAATTTCTAAAAAACTACCCGGAAATGTCAGAGCTGCTGCAAAAAGTGCGGGCTGTCTGTGCGCACTTTCAGCGTTCTCACCCTGCTGCTGTCTGCAGCGGAACTTCAACTGTACGAGCAGCAGCAGGCAATAGTGGAGTTTCAGCTGCAGCACGCACTGGTCAGTCACTCTGCGGAACAGCACCACTTCACCACCGAAGGTGGTGTTTCGAGTACTCCACCAACATGGCCAGTGCCGATGACGCTGTTCTCAGCGTTACTATCCCACTTCTATGTCTCCTTGAAAAAACACTTCGGGCCATTATGGGATAGGATGTGGCACAGGAGGATGAGGAGGAGGAGGAGGAAGAGGGGTCATTTCCACTGTTATCAGGCCAGTCATTCACAAGTGGCTCGGAGGGTGGGTTCCTGCACCAGCATATGCCAGGTAAAGAATATTCAAGCCAGGGCACAGTTCTGGAGGATGAGGAAGATCATAAGGAGGCGGAGGAGGAACCGCAGCAGGGTGGCACCCAACGCAGCTCGTGGGCATCACTGGAGTGTAGCTAAGGGGATACGGAGGACACCGATGATGCACCTCCCACAGAGGACAGCTTGTCTTTGCCTCTGGGCAGCCTGGCACACATGGCCGACTACATGCTGCAGTGCCTGCGCAACGATAGCCGAGTTGCCCACATTGTATCTTGTTCTGATTACTGGGTGGCCACCCTGCTGGATCCCCGTTACAAGGACAACATGCTGTCCTTAATTCCCTCACTGGAGTGTGAGAGGAAGATGCACTGGTAGACGCGCTGCTGAGGGCATTCCCAAATGACACCGGGGGCTCAGTGGAAGCACAAGGCGAAGGCAGAGGAGGAGGAGGAAGAGGCCACCAGCACCTCGGAAGGCAGGGTTAGCATGGCCGAAATGTGGCAAAGCTTTGTCAGCAGCCCGCCACAACAAACAGCACCACCAGCTGATAGGCACGGTCTTAGCAGGAGGCAGCATTTCAGCAACATGGTGGAACAGTATGTGTGCACACGCCTACACATACTGACTGATGGGTTTGCCCCATTCAACTTCTGGGTCTCCAAATTGGGCACATGGCCTGAGCTTTCCCTTTATGCCTTGGAGGTGCTGGCCTGCCCTGCAGCGAGTGTATTGTCTGAATGTGTGTTTAGCATGGCAGGGGGCGTTATCACAGACAAGCGCAGCCGCCTTTCCACAGCCAACGTGGACAAGCTAATGTTTATTAAAATGAACCAGGCATGGATCCCACAAGACTCGTCTGTACCTTGTGCAGAATAGACATTCAGACCGGCCTCACACAGCCATTGGTATACTTGTTTTTTTGAATATGCCTCAATATTTTGGGGGCTACCCCAATTTGAAAAAAAAAAACAAACAAACAACAAAAAGTGTTGGCTACCTCCTCCTTCTCCACCACCTCCACTTCCACCTACACTGCCTCGGTCATGGCCTAGTCAACCTCTAGGCTCCTACTCAACATCCACCCCCCCTTCCCATTATTATTTTTTTAATTCGATTTTAAGTTATTTTCCCTATCCCCATTTTTTTGTAGGGCACTTGTCCTACTCTTACCCCCATTTTACTTCCTTTTGCAGCCCTCTAGCACTTGCCAGGACTTTTTTACAGGCATTTTTGTGCCGAAAAGTTTGGTGTCCGGGGTAAAGTTCGGGTCAAGTTCGGTACCGAACCCGAACTTTTTCGCGAAGTTCAGCCAGACCCGCTTAACCTGAACATCCAGGTGTTCGCTCAACCCTAGCGTTAAACTGACAGTAACGCACACAGAACTATATGATTTTAAACTGACAGTAACGCGCACAGAACTATATGCCATTAAACTGGCAGCAACGCACACAGAAGTAAACTGTGGTAAACTTGCAGTAATGCACACAGAACTACATGGCGTTAAAGTGGCAGTAATGCACACAGATGTAAATGGCATTAAAATGACAGTAAAGCACACAGAAGTAAATGCCGTTAAACTGACAGTAACGCACACAGAACTATATGGTGTTAAACTGACAGTAATGCACACAGAACTATATGGCGTTAAACTGACAGTAATGCACTTAGAACTTTATGGCGTTAAACTGGCAGTAATGAACACAGAAGTAAATGGCGTTAAACTGGCAGTAAGGTGCACAGAACTATATGGTGTTATACTGGCAGTAACTCACACAGAACTATATGGCATTAAACTGACAGTAACACACTTAGAACTATATGGCGTTAAACTGGCAGTAATGCACACAGAACTATATGGCGTTAAACTGGCAGTAACGCACACAGAACTATATGGCGTTAAACGGACAGTAAAGCACTTGGAACTATATGGCATTAAACTGGCAGTAAAGCACGCAGAACTATATGGCGTTAAATTGGCAGTAATGCACACAGAAGTAAATGACGTTAAACTGACAGTAACTCACACAGAACTATATGGCGTTAAACTGACAGTAACGCACACAGAACTATATGGCGTTAAACTGGCAGTAACACACACAGAACTATATGGCGTTAAACTGGCAGTAATGGACACAGAATTAAATGGCATTAAACTGGCAGTAGTGCACACATAAGTAAATGGTGTTAAACTGGCAGTAAAGCACACAGAACTATATGGTGTTAAACTGACAGTAACGCACACAGAACTATATGGCATTAAACTGACAGCAACGCACTTAGAACTATATGGCATTAAACTGGCAGTAATGCACTTAGAACTATATGGCATTAAACTGGCAGTAACGCACACAGAACTATATGGCATTAAACTGACAGTAAAGCACTTAGAACTATATGGCGTTAAACTGGCATTAACGCACGCAGAAGTAAATGGTGTTAAACTGGCAGTAACGCACAGAGAAATAAATGGCGTTAAACTGACTGTAAGGCACACAGAACTGCATGGCGTTAAACTGACAGTAACACGCATAGAAGTAAACGGCGGTAAACTGGCAGTAATGCACACAGAACTATATGGCGTTAAACTGGCAGTAACACACACAGAAGTAAATGGCGTTAAACTGACAGTAACGCACACAGAACTATATGGCGTTAAACTGGCAGTAACACACACAGAACTATATGGCGTTAAACTGGCAGTAAGGCACACAGAATTAAATGGCATTAAACTGGCAGTAGTGCACACAGAAGTAAATGGTGTTAAACTGACAGTAATGCACACAGAAGTATATGGCGTTAAACTGACAGTAACACACACAGAACTATATGCCGTTAAACTGGCAGTAACGCACACAGAAGTAAATGGCGTTAAAATGGCAGTAAAGCACACAGAGCTATATGGCATTAAACTGACAGCAACGCACTTAGAACTATATGGCGTTAAACTGGCAGTAATGCACTTAGAACTATATGGCGTTAAACTGACAGTAACGCACACAGAACTATATGGCATTAAACTGACAGTAAAGCACTTTGAACTATATGGCGTTAAACTGGCAGTAACGCACGCAGAAGTAAATGGCGTTAAACTGGCAGTAACGCACAGAGAAATAAATGGTGTTAAACTGACAGTAACGCACACAGAACTATATGGCATTAAACTGACAGTAACGCGCACAGAACTATATGACATTAAACTGGCAGCAACGCACACAGAAGTAAACGGCGGTAAACTGGCAGTAATGCAAACAGAACTATATGGCGTTAAAGTGGAAGTAACGCACACAGAAGTAAATGGCGTTAAACTGGTAGTAACGCACACACAAGTAAAGGCGTTAAACTGACAGTAACGCACACAGAACTACATGGCGTTAAACTGACAGTAACACACACAGAACTATATGGCGTTAAACTGGCAGTAACACACACAGAACTACATGGCGTTAAACTGGCAGTAACGCACACAGAAGTAAATGACTTTAAACTGGCAGTAGCGCAGTCAGAACTATATGGCGTTAAACTAGCAGTAAAGCACACAGAACTAAATGGCATTAAACTGACAGTAACACACTTAGAATTATATGGCATTAAACTGTCAGTAATGCACTTAGAACTATATGGCGTTAAACTGGCAGTAATGCACACAGAAGTATATGGCGTTAAACTGGCAGTAACGCACACAGAAGTAAATATCGTTAAACTGGCAGTAACGCACACAGAAGTAAATGGTGTTAAACTGGCAGTAACGCACACAGAACTATATGGTGTTAAACTGGCAGTAATGCACACAGAAGTAAATGCCATTAAACTGGTGGTAACGCACACAGAAGTAAATGGCGTTAAACTTGCAATCAAATAGACGGTGTTCAACTGTCACTACACTGACACTATCTGAACTCTAGCTATACACTAATGTAAAGATTACTGACATGGTCTCACTACACTGAAACTTTCTGAGCTTTCCCTACTCTACATATGCACTAATGTATCTATGAATGACACAGCCTCACTACACTACAGTGAAACTATCTGAGCTGTCCCTACTCTAGCTGCACACTATGCAAAGTTGATTGATGGTCCTTCTCACTACACACGCACTATCTCTAGACTGACACTAAACTAACATTCTACACTGACAAGTAAAGCAAAATAGCACCGTTTAGCACACTAGCTAACTAATAGCACTGAACAGAGCCCTGTTCTATCTCTCTCCAGTCGAAATCACACTGAAAAGGGCTGCCATTGAAAGAATTTTATATTGTGGGGGTAGTATTGAGCCATGGTTGAATAAAGTGCTCTGTGCTGTGATTGGCTGAAGCTTTCACTGCTTCAGCCAATCAGGGCTTGCAATGCATTTTTCAGTGCCATAATGCATTTTGGTCAGTTCAGGGGGGGCGAACAAACGGTCGAACATTCCGTTTGTTCGGCTGTTCACCAAACAACCGAACAGCGAAAGTTTGACGCAAACTTATGCTCGGGCCGAACCGTTCACCAATCCCTAATATTTATATCACCTTATATGTGGCAGGCTTAGAATCGACACCATTGCTTTACCCTCATCTTGCTTCAGGTAATTTCAGGTTGCATATTATATTTGATTATTATGTTAAAATATTTAGGGTTATATTTTGTTGCCTGTAGGGCACCTACTGATATTTACTTTCCCCCTTGTTTTAGGCATATTTTCTCTTCGGTTTGCGCCACCAAGGTATCCAGTCTGGTTCTCTCTAAGGGTGAGAAAACTGTGTGGCCCAAGCATAAGTTCAGGCTGAATTTCCGTTATTCGCCTGTTCGGCAGACAGCTGAACAAACGGGATGTTCGGCTGTTTATTTGGCCCCCCGATTGAACTGCAACATTATGGGGCGACTTCGCCACCGCGGAGCGCCCCATAATGCATGGTGCACAGATGGCACACACAGCTCCTCCCTGTTGGAAGGGTTCCCGCCGTCTGCTCGCTGTTTGTTATGACAGTTTATTTATATGGCAGGGAGGGGCCACCCGGGGACGTAAGCAGGTGACCCCGCCCTTTCTGATGTCATGTGATGTCAGAGGGGGCGGGTGACATGCTTATGTAACCGGGTGGCCCCATTCCTTACTATAAATAAACTGTTATAACAAACAGAGCTCAGTCGGCGATAGCCCTCCCATGGAGGAGGAGCTGTTGCGTTTTTGTTTTTTTTCATGTCCATCGCTCACCGTGATTGACGATGGATTCAACGGGGACACTTTTTTTATTTTTATTTTTTAATAATAAAGGACTTGTCCATAATTGTCTCCTGTGTTTTTTTCTTTTTTGACACTTCTGGTGAATTAGTAGGGGTATGATGTACCCGATACTAATTCACATGGGGGCAGGATCTGGGGCCCCCTTATTAAAGGGGGCTTCCAGATTCTGATAAGCCCCTCGCCCGCAGACCCCTACAACCACAGTCCAGGGTTGTGGGGAAGAGGCTCTTGTCCCCATCAATATGGTGACAAGGTGCTTTGGGGTGGGGGCCACAGAGCCCCCCCGCCCCAAAGCACCCATACTCCTCATGTTGAGGGCATGTAGCCTGGGACGGTTCAGGAGGGGGGGGCGCTCACTCGCCCCCCCATCCTGGCTGGCCAGGTTGCATGCTTGGATAAGAGTCTGGTTTGGATTTTAGGGGGGACCCCACGTCAATTTTTTTTTTTTTTTGGTGCGGGGTTCATTGATTTTTATCTATATGCCGGGGGAGTCGGCAACACATTACAGCTGTGATTTTAAATGACAATTTTTCCTTTGCAAATTACATTTTGCTCTGTTCTACACATCACAGAGATGCTCCCTTTTCAGGCAGACTAAGGAGATGCTCCAGGCACATTATTTAAAGGAATTTTTCTTTTTTTTTATTTCTGACGTTCGGGTCCCATTGACTACAATACGTTGTTTGGGTCCAAACTTTCAGGATGTTCGAAAGTTCTGGTGTGAACCGAATAGGGGTCCATTCGGCCCATCCCTAGTTCTCTCCTCTGATTGGATGGTACCGCTTGGTTCCTTTGTGGGAGTTTATATGTGCAGGCCTTCTTGGTGGGGGATTTTCTGGCACTGGGGATCTTCATTGGTCTTTCCTGCAGCTAAATGTGTATAATCATCACTCTATTGACCAAATCTTCTTAAAAACTAAAAACTTTTTTTGACACTTCCGTAATTATATGGTAAGCATAACCTAAATCACAAGTGCACACCCCTGATGAAGGTATTCCGAAATGCATTAGGTGCTGTTTATCATCCATCACGTCAAATTTGTTCTGGTCAATACATCAATATGTTTTAAATTTGTATATGTCCATATATGCAATCTTTTATGAATTGTAACAATAAATTTTGTATGTTTTTATAAACACGTGACAATTTTTGTGCCTTTAAAATTCCACCCTTAGAGGGTAATTTCCTATTTGTCTACAGTATCTCACGAAAGTGAGTACACCCCTCACATTTTTGTAAATATTTTATTATATCTTTTCATGTGATAACACTGAAGAAATAACACTTTGCTACAATGTAAAGTAGTGAGTGTACAGCTTGTGTAACAGTGTAAATTTGCTGTCTCCTCAAAATAACTCAACACACAGCCATTAATGTCTAAATCGCTGGCAACAAAAGTGAGTACACCCCTAAGTGAAATGGAGTTCACAAGAGCTTCACAGGCTGCCACTGGAGTCTTCTTCCACTCCTCCATGACAACATCATGGAGCTGGTGGATGTTAGAGACCTTGCACTCCTTTACCTTCCATTTGAGGATGACCCACAGACGCTCAATGGGGTTTAGGTCTGGAGACATGCTTGGCCAGTCCATCACCTTTACCCTCAGCTTCTTCAGCAAGGTAGTGGTCATCTTGGAGGTGTGTTTGGGGTCATTATCATGTTGGAATACTGCCTTGTGGCCCAATCTCCAAAGGGAGGGGATCAGTTGCTCTGCTTCAGTATGTCACAGTACATGTTGGCATTCATGGTTACCTCAATAAACTGTAGCTCCCCAGTGCCTGCAGCATTCATGCAGCCCCAGACCATGACACTCTCACTACCCTGCTTGACTGTAGGCAAGACACACTTATCTTTGTACTCCTCACCTGGTTGCCATCACACACGCTTGACACCATCTGAACCAAATAAGTTTATCTTGGTCTCATCAGACCACAAGACATGGTTCCAGAAATCCATGTCCTTAGTCTGCTTGTCTTCAGCAAAATGTTTGTGGGTTTTCTTGTGCATCATCTTTTCCATCTGGGATGACAGCCATGCAGACCAATTTGATGCAGTGTGCGGTTTATGGCCTGAACACTGACAGGCTGGGGGGGGGGGGGGGGGGGGGGGGGGGGGGGGGGGGGGGGGGGGGGGGGGGGGGGGGGGGGGGGGGGGGGGG
>BLSH010101058.1:63698-81224 GCA_018402905.1 Glandirana rugosa | reverse complement strand
ACACACGCTTGACACCATCTGAACCAAATAAGTTTATCTTGGTCTCATCAGACCACAAGACATGGTTCCAGTAATCCATGTCCTTAGTCTCCTTGTCTTCAGCAAAATGTTTGTGGGTTTTCTTGTGCATCATCTTTAGAAGAGGCTTCCATCTGGGATGACAGCCATGCAGACCCATTTGATGCAGTGTGCGGTTTATGGCCTGAGCACTGACAGGCTGACCCCCCCACCCCTTCAACCCCTGCAGCAATGCTGGCAGCAGTCATATGTCTTTTTCCCAAAGACAACCTCTGGATATGACCCTGAGCACATGCACTCAACCTCTTTGGTCGACCATGGAGAGGCCTGTTCTGACTGGAACCTGTCTTGTTAAACCACTGCATGGTCTTAGCCACCATGCTGGAGCTCAGTTTCAGGGTCTTTGAAATCTTCTTATAGCTTAGGCCATCTTTATGTAGAGCAAATATTATTTTTTTGCAGATCCTCAGAGTTCCAGAGAGTTCTTTGCCATGAGGTGCCATGTTGAACTTCCCATGACCAGTATGAGAGAGTGAGAGCAATAACACCAAATTTAAAACACCTGCTCCCCATTCACACCTGAGACCTTGTAACACTAATGAGTCACATGACACCGGCGAGGGAAAATGGCTAATTGAGCCTTATTTGGACATTTTCACTTGGGGGTGCACTCACTTTTGTTGCCAGTAGTTTAGACATTAATGGCTGTGTTTCATTTTGAGGGGATAGCAAATTTACACTGTTATACAAGCTGTACACTCACTACTTTACATTGTAGCAAGTCTCATGTCTTCAGTGTTGTCACATGAAAAAATATAATAAAATATTTACAAAAATGTGAGAGGTGTACTCACCTTTGTGAGATACTGTATATGTAGGGATGATGACACTCAGTTCTCCTTAAGGGTACATTCACACCAGTGCCGCCCAAGTGTTAGCATTAAAATCCCGCTAATTTGTGGCGCCGCTATTAGGGCGGCAGCGGTGCACTTTTAACACCCCCACAAAGGGTAAAAAAGGGATTAAAAGTGCCGGCTAGCAGCATTCTTTTCAAAGGGCAGGGGTGGTGGAGGAGCGGTGTATACATTGCTCCCATACCGCCCCAAAGATGTGGCTTGCAGGACGTTTTTTTACCATCCTGCAAGTGCACGCCCCTGTGTGGTGTGAAAGGGATCTTAAAGCTCATGCACCCCTCTTATCTCGGGATAATGTTATAGGTCAATCATTGAGGTTGATTTACTGAAGGCAAATAGACTGTGCACTCTGCAAATGTAGTTGCATCAGAGCTTAGTAAGTGAGGTAAAACTTCACTTTGCAAAGAATACCCAATCACATGCAAGGAAAATATAAAAAAAACTGTATTTTTGCTTACATGATGGAAGTCATCAATCAGATCTTCTGCTCATTTACTAAGCTCTGGAGCAACTGCTCTTCCAAATTGTACACTCTATTTCCCTTCATTAAATCAACCCAGCTGTTTGCTTTTGTAAACAGTGGGGTTGATTTTGGTATTGACTTTGAAGTGTATCTAAACCCCAAAACATTTTTTTATATATTTTGCAGCTTACCTATCTTTAGATGTGCTGGCTGCACCTGTATTCTGTTTTTGTTTTTTTACCTCATTTTCACCTGGTGATCTAGCCAGTAACAAACTTCCTGTCTTAGGGTGAATCCTCTATCTATCAAGGAGCATTGGAGTCACTCTTGGACAGCAACATTGTCTAGAAAGGGTAGTGTTAGATCATGAGTGCTCAACCTGTGGCCCTCCAGCTGTTGTGAAACTCCAAGTTAGATTATGCCTCTGCCTTTGGAAGTCATGCTTGTACTTGTCAGCCTTGCAATGCCTCATGGGACTTGTAGTTCTGCAACAGCTGGAGGGCCACAGGTTAAGCACCCATGTGTTAGATGGACTAGTAAATTTAGATTAACTTTACATATAGGGCTAACAAATTAAAGCTTAAACCGCCCATAAACAGATCAAAATACCTGCTGTACTGGTTAAATTTTGATCAGTGCGTGGGCTCCTTTGTTTGACAGAAGTTTATTGTGTAATCGGCTTCTGTTGCAGGGACATGTTGGAAATTTTTCCATCAATCAGTGGCCCCCTACAGGGGTTGATTTACTAAAACTGGAGAGTGCATAATATGGTGCAGCTGTGCATTGTAGCCAATCAGTTTCTATCTTCAGCTTGTTCAATAAAGCGTTGACGAAAAAAAAAAAAAAAAACGCTGTAGCTGAGTTACATCAGATTTTGCACTCTCCGGTTTCAGTAAATCAACCCCAGATTGTCCCTGCAAGGGGAATTCCCCTATTCAACCCATTTATGTGGCTGGCTAAGCAAAAAAAAAAAAAAATGAATTGTGTAATCCTGCCATCCATTCGTAGATTGAAGTATTGCAGTACAGCTTCTATGAATGACAGAGCTGGGTGGAAAGGGTGAGCATAGTTGGGCACGTTTTATGAGAGCTCATGGCAGCCTCATTGTTCTCTTAACCCTCGCCACAGGTGGAACTCAGAAAAACAAAGATTGCTTTGTTAATGCTAGCGGCAAACTGCATCATATAAGTCTATTTCAATGTTGTTATTATACCACTTTAAAGATTTATATTTTCCTAAAGCTCAAAAAGATAAACACACAGGAGCAAGGGAACCCGATTAGGACATACTGTAGTGATTATTAACAAATAAAGCAACGCACACTTACATCTGGACTTCTGTATAACAGCAAAGGCCAAGGAACAGCATCCCAGAAGCGGTGCACAGTGGCGGCGGCTCACAGTCCCATAGTCGGCTCAGGGGAAGCATCAGTGTCAGGGCACTTGTTGTGCGCTTCTGTGGTTGGTTCTCTTTTCTTTGCATATTTTCCTAGAGATGAGATTCAATTAAGGTCTAAGTCGAATTCCAATTCTGACCTCTTCAATTGCTTGCAGTCAGTGGTTATAG
Organism: Glandirana rugosa; assembly: GCA_018402905.1. Taxonomy (NCBI): domain Eukaryota; kingdom Metazoa; phylum Chordata; class Amphibia; order Anura; family Ranidae; genus Glandirana; species Glandirana rugosa. The sequence goes on along the minus strand of BLSH010101058.1, from coordinate 78,263 downwards.
AAAGGGGTAAGGTTTTTATTTTAAATTTATATCCTCCATTTGTCATGGTGAGGAGTGACTTTCTATACAAGACAAAGTAACAGGAAATCCAAACTTTTTATGTTTGTCACTGGAGCAAGAAGGTGAGGATAAATCTTTAAAGAAGACATTGCTTTCACTTCCTGTTTTGACTTTGGAACAGTAAGTGAAAGGAAATGTCTATAACATGATGCAGCTGGGTTTATTTACTAAAACTGGAGAGTGCAAAATCTGGTGCAGCTCTGCACAGAAACACATGAGCTTCCATTTTATTTTTGTCAAAATGTAACCCCTTAAGGACCTCCTCAAGTACATATACTGCAGCAGGGTGGCCCTTAAGTGCAAAATCATGTACCTGTATGTGATTTCCCTTTATGGCTCTGAGGCCACCGGAGTCCCGCTCCTGCTGTGATTGGACACAGCGGGTGCCAATCAGTGGGTCTGGTGGCCACCCGCGATCGTTCACTGGAAAGGCAGAATGGCAGTCTGCTTATGCAAACAAGGCAGACCATCGTTCTGTCAAAGAGGAAGCGAGAGATCTTGAGTTCCTGCTAATCAGGAACACAAAAACAAATTTATTCATCAGCTTTGGCCTATATATATTCTTCTACATATTTGTGGTAAAAAAAAATCGCAATTGGCATATATTGATTGGTTTGCGCAAAAGTTGCTGCGCTTACAAACTATGACAATTAATTTATGGCATTTTTACTATTTTTTTTACTGGTAATGGCGGAGATCTGCAATTTTTATCAGGACTGCGACATTGCAGCGGTCATATCGGACATTTTTTACACTTTTTTGGGACCATTGATATTTATGCAGCAATCAGATTTTTAAATATCCACTGATTACTGTATAAATGTCACTGGCAGGGAAGGGGTTAACCAGCAGGGGGCAATCTAAGGATTAACTGTGTTCCCTAGGCATGTTCCAACTGTGTGCGGGCTGGGCTGCCAGGGGCATGAGAGATCTAACTGATCATGCCGCCTGACATAGCAGGGAACAGCTGTGTTTACATCAGCAGTTCTCCGCTTTTCTGCTATATCAAGCGATCGGGAGTCACCGGCGGACATTGAGTCCACCCGATCCATGGCCACACTCAGGATCAGCTAGCTGCGCAAGTCTGAATCACCATTTATAGACGGCAATTCACACTACACTGCCACTCTGCAGCAGTAAATGTACGCGAGCCAGTCATTAACTGATAATAAAGGACTTGTCCCTAATTGTTTCCTGTGTTTTTTTTTTTGACACTCTAGCCCCACCCTAGCCTTTATAAGAGCTGTCAAATGGCAAAAGACAGCATCCAATGGGAGCCCTCCCATTAGGGAAGAGCTGTTACTTTTTTTTTTCTTCGGGTTGTCGGTGCCGTGATTGACGATGGATTACAATGGGGGACACTTTTTTTCCTTTTTTTACTAAAGGACTTGCCCCTAATTGTCTCCTGTGGTTTTTTTTTACACTTTTTTTGGTGAATTAGTAAAAAAAAATACTCATACACATTGGCGGGGGCGGGATCTGGGGCCCCCTTATTAAAGGGGGGCTTCCACATTCCAATAAGTCCCCAACCCGCAGATCCCCACAACCACCAGCAAGGGTTGTGAGGATGAGGCCCTTCTCCCCATCAACATCAGGACAAGGTGCTTTGGGGGGACCCAAAAGCACCCTCCCCATGTTGAGAGCATGTGGCCTGGTACAGTTCAGAGGGGGGCGCTACTCATCCCCTATCCTACCCTGCCAGGCTGCATGATCGGATAAGGGTTCCCCTTAAAATCCATACCAGAACTGAAGGGCCTGGCATGGATTTTGGGGTAGACCCTATGCCAATTTTTTTTTAAATGTTGGTGTGGAGTTCCCCTTAAAATCTATGCCAGACCCTTATCCGAGCATGCATTGTATATCATGCATTGTATATAGTCTACACTGAATTCAGCTTATATATACAGTATCTCACAAAAGTGAGTACACCTCTCACGTTTTTGTAAACATTTTATTATATCTTTTCATGTGACAACACTGAAGAAATTACACTTTTCTACAATGTAAAGTAGTGAGTGTACAGCTTGTATAACAATGTAAATTTGCTGTCCCCTCAAAATAACTCAACACACAGCCATTAATGTCTAAACTGCTGGCAACAAATGTGAGTACACCCCTAAGCGAAAAACTCCAAATTGGGGCCAATTAACCATTTTCCTTCCCCTGTGTCATGTGACTCGTTAGTGTTACAAGGTCTCAGGTGTGAATGGGAAACAGGTGTGTTAAATTTGGTGTTATTGCTATCACTCTCTCATACTGGTCACTGGAAGTTCAACATGGCACCTCATGGCAAATAACTCTCTAAGGATCTGGAAAAAAAGAATTGTTGCTCTACATAAAGATGGCCTAGGCTATAAGAAGATTGCCAAGACCCTGAAACTGAGTTGCAGCATGATAGGCAAGACCATACAGCGGTTTAACAGCACAGGTTCCACTCAGAACAGGCCTTGCCATGGTCGATCAAAGATGTTGTGCTCAGCATCATATCTAGAGGTTTTCTTTGGGAAATAGACATATGAGTGCTGCCAGCATTGCTGCAGAGGTTGAAGAGGTGGGGGGTCAGCATGTCAGTGCTCAGACCATAGGCTGCACACTGCATCAAACTGGTCTGCATGACTGTCACTCCAGAAGGAAGCCTCTTCTAAAGATGATGCACAAGAAAGCCCACAAACAGTTTGCTGAAGACAAGCAGACTAAGGACATGGATTACTGGAATCAGGTCCTGTGGTCTGATGAGACCAAGATAAACTTATTTGGTTCAGATGGTGTCAAGCGTGTGTGGCGGCAACCAGGTGAGGAGTACAAAGGCAAGTGAGTCTTGCCTATAGTCAAGCATGGTGGTGGGAGTGTCATGGTCTGGGGCTGCATGAGTGCTGCCGGCACTGGGGAGCTACAGTTCATTGAGGGAACCATGAATGCCAACATGTACTGTGACATACTGAAGCAGAGCATGATCCCCTCCCTTCGGAGACTGGGCAGCAGGGCAGTATTCCAACATGATAATGACCGCAAACACACCCCCAAGATAACCACTGCCTTGCTAAAGAAGCTGAGGCTAAAGGTGATGGAGTGGCCAAGCATGTCTCCAGACCTAAGCCCTATTGAGAATCTGTGGGGCATCCTCAAACGGAAGGTAAAGGAGCGCAAGGCCTCTAACATCCACCAGCTCTGTGATGTCATCATGAAGGAGTGAAAGAGGACTCCAGTGGAAACCTGTGAAGCTCTTGTGAACTCCATGCCCAAGAGGGTTAAGGCAGTGCTGGAAAATAATGGTGGCCACACAAAATATTGACAATTTGGGCCCAATTTGGACATTTTCACTTAGGGGTGTACTCACTTTTGTTGCCAGCGGTTTAGATATTAATGGCTGTGTGTTGAGTTATTTTGAGAGGACAGCAGACTTACACTGTTATATAAGCTGTGCACTCACTACTTTACATTGTAGCAAAGTGTCATTTCTACAGGGTCGTCACATGAAAAGATATAATAATATATTTACAAAAATTTGGGGGGTGTACTCACTGTTGTGAGATATTGTATATATATATATATATATATATATATATATATATATATACACACTATACTGTATATACTGTATATATATTCTTACACTGCCTGTACTGACTCTATATACTCTATCTACACTGTATACTGTATACTACACTGCCTACACACCACTTACTAAACTGCCTAACCTCTCTTTATCTCCATTATTATACACTATATATGACCGCTGTGAAAGCTGCCTTATATAGTGTGGAGCGTGGACTTAGCCCCCTGAGCCATGATTGGCCAAAGGCACCCTGCCTTTGGCCAATCATGGCTCTCACAGCAGAGTGTGCTGTGATTGGCCAAAACAAGCAGGTCATGTGTATGATTTGGCCAATCAGCAGACGGCATTTCCCCACGATCGCAAAGGGCATTATGGGGCTTTCCTCTGTGGGCAAAGTCGCCACAAGCGCTCCATAAAATTTGCTGTTCGGCTACTGGACGAACACCGGATGTTCGAATCAAACTTGCGTTCGACTTGAACATCGGGCCCATCCTTAGTCACCACTTTACCTCCACTCTTTCAGTCCTGACATCCATATTTCTGCACAGTACAAATTCAACATTAATATTAGATAGCCACCCAACTTTTCCATTGTTCTCTCTTTAGATTCCCTCATAAATGGGTTTTTCAGCCGAGCCCATTATGGGCCTATCCAGAAGGCTTAACTTCCTAAGGATACAAGCTTACATATTAGTTCACTATGGGAAGCCTTTTCCTATCACACTCTGTCCCAAGCTCTTCCATATCTTGGCTGTAAAGGACAGTCTAGCCCCACTCAGTATATCCACCCAGGGGAGGAATTTCACTAAAAAAGGGTACTAACCCCTGCTTACACACACAAAATTGCTGTATATTGTGACAATTCAGAAAAACATTCAATTATGTCAAGTTTCTGAATAGTCCACTGTAATTAGATGGCTCTATTGTGGTTGGACTAGTTTGCAAGTATTGTGTGTGAATGCCTACAGTGTTTACTTTGTAGGCATAAAACATGTAAGGTAACAAAACAATGGTTATGCATACACTCTCCAATAATCTAAAAATGCATTCTTTACCTGTTTTGAAATCTTAAAGAACTTACTTGCTCAAATGTGAAGGGCAGAAAGATGTAACATAGTAATCATGTAATTTGACCAAAGCTTCATTACAAATGCTATTATAATGTCATATAAAACTCAGCAATCCTGTGTATCGAGCAGACATTCTGCATCAAAAAGTAAATGTCCAAAGTGTAAAGTTTTGGGAACATACTCAAGTAATTAAATTACTTCAATATAGAGATAAGGAAAGAGCTTTGCTAGCCCTTTAGGCAATCTTTTAAGTTGCCCGAAAACAAGATGCCATATTTGTGTGAAATGCCTTGTTAAAACTACTTGTTTTAATATCATCTCTCATGCTAACTCTTTCATCTTTTCAAACTTTCATCTTACTGCTTCAACACAACAAGGGGAGCTGATTTGCATCAAGTTTGATGTTTCAAATTGTGGAACTTGCTTCTGGCCACAAAATTCCTCTAGGTCCACTGCTCTGATGACATTTCCATTGGGGGAGCATTAAAATGTCTATAAATGTAACAGAAGCCATAGTCTGTGTTCTTGACATCTAGTGTCTCATCTATTATGTAACCTTTGTTTTGTCTATATACTGTGACTTGTTAAAAGACAATTCCAGCAAAGAGAAAAAAAAACAGTACATTTTTATGAGATTTGTGTAACTGTTTCCTTACCTTTCCTTTCCATTCTTCATCTGTTTTTTTTTTTATTATTTTATTTTTCATTTCTTGCCCTTTTCCGTTCCTGTCTTTTTCATATTTTTTCAGTTTAATTTCAAATCAAGTACCCTTTATTTTCACTTCTTTCACTTTTCCTTAACATTTATTCAGTCCTTACATCTTTCCTTTCCCTCTTCCTTGGCTTTTCTTACCTCATACTTCATCTTTCCTTTCTTTCCCCTTCATTTTCCTTTCTCAACTTTTCACTTTGCCTTACCCTCTCTTCCGTATCCTATCCCTTTCCAACTTTATAGAGACCATGTTGTGTTATAAAAGCTGCCAAAAGGTCCCTACAAGAGAAAAGATATTATACTCACCTCTTCAGTGAGCCATATCTTCTACCTAGCCTCTGTTACAGTGCTGCAGCCTCTGACAGTCTCCTCGACATTCAACATCTGGGAGAGTCAGATGCTTGTGTCTCCTGCTGTATGGTGCGGTTCCATCCTTTGACCTTCTGGAGAAGTTAGTAGTGAATTAGGAATTTGGAAAGTGGATCCACATTTTTTAGCATGCCAGCATTGCCTAAAGCTAATTAGGAATATTTTAATCAATTACAGAATTTTATGAAAAGCAGAGCATTTAGGAATATTTAATTTTCTGCAAATGCTGCCCATGAAAAGAATGCATACTTTTGGAAGGACATCTATATTTTATAGTAAACCTATCATGAGAAGTATATGGGTAGAGTTGAGCGAACTTCTAGAAGTCTGGGTTCTGCTGGTTCGGCCAAACTTCGGGACAAAGTCCGGGTTCGGGTCCAGACAGAACCCGAACTTTGTCCCGGACCCCGAACCCCATTGAAATCAATGGGGACCCGAACTTTTAGGCACAAAAATGGCTGTAAGAAAGCCCTGCAGGTCTGCAAAAGGAAGGAAATGGGGATACGGGTGGGACAAGTGCCCTACAAAGAAATGGGGACAGGGAAATAACTAGAGGCATTTTTAAAAAAATAAAAACATAAAAAAATCAAAAATGGAGGTGGATGTGGACCATCTTCAAACTGGGTCTGAAAAGTATTAATTAACGTAGAAGCCATATAACTGTTCTAAAATCATCTTCAAACTGTGTCAAAAAAGTATAAATAAGCCGGGAGAACCCATATCACTGTTCTGCAAACATCTGGAAACTGTGTGTGTCACTTTAAATAAAACTGGGACTAACTGAACTACTGTTCTGCAAACATCTGGAAAGTCTGTGTGTCACTTTAAATGAAACCGGGAATAACTGAACATCTGTTCTACAAACATCTGGAAAGTCTGTGTGTCACTTTAAATGAAACCAGGAATAACTGAACTACTGTTCTGCAAACATCTGGAAAGTCTGTGTGTCACTTTAAATGAAACCGGGAATAACTGAACATCTGTTCTGCAAACATCTGGAAAGTCTGTGTGTCACTTTAAATGAAACTGGGAATGACTGAACATCTGTTCTGCAAACATCTGGAAAGTCTGTGTGTCACTTTTTGCATGGACGGTTGAGTCATTGTGATATTACATCATTGGTGATTTGAAGTTCGAACTCCCGGTGCTCATTACCAGACCTGTATCCGGCTTCCTAGGATTTTGAGGTGGACATCCATGCTAGTCGATTGGAAGGGCTATTCCTGTAAGAGGTATATCTACGCTGGTTGCTACCGGTTTCCGGTAAGATTTTACTGCACCTGGCGGTGGATTACAGTCACACAAGCAATTGGAGTGATCAGTGCACCTGGGAAGATTTGATGTTTCATTCATCTATTGCTTAATGTTTGGGACTTTTTACCTATCTGTTCCCTCCTATTTTATATATATGAACTATTTGGTATATCAATTTGTTTCATTGGACACTGTGTGGGGCTGGTTTTCCCTGATGTGTTTGGTCACAACTTAACCTGTTGGCATATTGGCCTGAACTGAGTTTACCAACCCTGCTCAAATCCTCCGTTGTGCTGCAAGCTTTTTATTATTCCATTCTATTCACAAATGCTGACCTGTCTATTGTAAGTCAGGACATTATGCAGTATACTCGGTTGTACTACCTATAGATAGCGCTGTACTATTACTGTTTCAAAGAGGGTGACAGCACAGAGACATACTATTATAAGACTTGTAGGTACATCCGCAGACATTTACACTGTAGACATTTGGCATCATCTTTTTTGCATTAGGAAAATAAGGATGTTGTTATTTTAAGGTAAATCATGCACTTCCTGCATAGTTAGCAGTTGCAATTTAAAATAGCATTCACCAGACAAAGATGAAACGTTTACATTTTAGACTGAAAATATATTTATTGCTTTTAGAGTAACTATAGGGTTAATTTGTTATACTTTTTAAATGCTCAACTGACTAGTTGATAAATACTGTAAGTACACTGGTCCTGCAATATTTCTAAGGTGGTAGGGAGCTCGGGGGAGTTATCTACCAAAGGTTTCTCTGTGATATCTGTTGACATTAGTCCAAATACTGACTTCTAAAACCAGTTTTCCTAGGTGAGAGGAGCCATATTGTTTCCCTTCATGCGCCATGCCTTCTGCTGTATGCTTTAGTTTCAAAATAGTAGACAGGTTAAACCAACTGCATTCTCTGCTTTGGTCTGATATATAAGTTGGGGGCCTCCGAAACTCAGGTTCTCGAGTTCATAAGTGAACTCAATGATAATGACAGGAATATTAAACTCACCTTATCCTTTGACACCAATACAATACCTTTTCTTGATCTTAGGATTAGGGTGCATGGGAATCACTTGGAAACCAACACTTATAGAAAAGAGACCACAGCCAACACCCTTCTACAGACTAGTAGCCATCATCCTCCGTCCCTGATTCGGGGTATTCCAGTGGGGCAGTTCATTCGTATCCGCAGGAACTGCTCCACTGACCTTGATTTTGAGAGTGAGGCAGAGGACCTTTATAGGCGGTTCAGGGAGAGAGGATATTCACATCAATGCATTCGTCGGGCTAGGACGCGAGCCCGCAACAAGAACCGCAGGGGGCTCCTATGTGGCAGTAAGTTCTAAGGGTAACCAACAGGAACCATCAAGGAAAACACCAGTAAGGATGATCACCCAGTTCAGAGCACAATGGGAGCATGTGAGGACCATTTTGGCCAAACATTGGCATTTTTTGACTCAAACTCCCCTGCTCCAGGAGATAGTGGGACTCCGTCCATTATTGGTAGCTAAACGGGCCAGAAACCTGCGAGATTCGTTGGTGCACTCTGAATTCCGCAGGATTCCGTCTTCCAATTGGTTGAGTGATCTCTCTGCCAAACCAGGCATGTACACATGTGGCAGGTGTAGCATGGGTTGATTTGTGGACAAGACTGATACCTTTTTTAATGCAGATAAATCCAAGCAATTCCACATTAAAAGGTTTATAAATTGCTCCACTGCGAGAGTTATTTACATGTTAACCTGCCCAATGCGGAAAAGCTTAAAGCAGATGAAAATAAGCCCCAGCTAACCATTTTAAACAGTTTCATCAGGGGGACCCACATGGCTTAAAAGTGAAAGGTATTTTCGCTCTGGACTTTCCCTTACGTAGGGGGATTTTGACACCATACATAAGGAAAAAATGTGGATTTTCCTTTTGGATTCCATGATGCTAAGGGGCCTCAATACCGAGTGTAACCTTTCTGTGTTTCTGGAAGCCTGACCACAATGTGGACCTAGTGGTGAATTCTGGGTTCATATGAAGAAGAATGAACAAGAGAGTTTAGTCTGGGTCACTTGTAGTACCCCCCACTTAGATTATTACCCCGGGGGTTCCAAGAAGGGGAATGTATAGTGGCGGGAACCTGATTCATCCGTCCCTTACACAAATTAAGCCTAGGGCAGTGGTGACCCTTGATTGGGTTTATGAAAATGTGCTGGTTAAATGCTAAAGGCTGTATTAGATTACCCCTGTCATGCTGGATCGCTCCTTAATATTAATATTAATACAAACATAATTGGGTGAATGGTGTTTTTGACACACTAGAGACATCTGGTGGTCAAAAAGGGAAATGACAAGATCTTGCACTGTGTTAGCACTGTTTGATAACAGAATGTAAAGAACAGGAGAAAAACCGAGGACCTCTGGTGGATCTGAGATGAAATTACATGACTATAACATAGGGTACTTAAAGACTACATTTCTCAGCCTTCCGTGCTCCGAGGAAGTCCGTGATTGGTGGACAAAACGCGTCATTGTAGCGTCACCACCGCAGGTCGGACGTGTGCCTGGCACCTCCCCCTACCCCGTGGGATGGTCGGGGACAGCTGGAACCTTTGCTGCAAGCCTTTTGTAGATACATCAGCCAGACGGCAGCAAACCGCTTGCAGACATTTTGGCAGTAGAATCTGGTGCTCTATCATTGATGGATACCGCCCCTACAGTCCCTGAAAGCTGGTGAGATACGGCCATTGCGGCTCTACTGCTATATAGTGCTACAGTCTTTCAGGACTTATCAGCATGGACAAACTGTAATATGGCAACCAGCGGGATGGGCGTTGTACTATATGTTAAGCTCAGTACTATCCAGTGACACTGCCTTAGTCTTACCTCTTCACCGCTACTCAGGGACAGAATCCATGCGGTGGATATTACAATTTATTGGTGTGCTCTTCCTGGTGAATCTGAGTCAGCTCGCAGCAGCATAGGGAGCGGGCAGACAATTGTGTTGTTGGAATTACTACCCACAGAGAGCCCTGTCCTGTCTATCAAGGGATCTGCACAGCCTTGTTGTGATACACATTGAGACAACGGCTACCGAAAGTTGGAGTGCAGCAGAAAGGGTATTGCATGATACACACATAGGCTACACAGCCTTACCCTTGTTGCTTTGGGACCTCTGCATGTGTGTCTACTGTGCATCGTGAATATTATACATCACTTATTGGAATACTGGCAGATGTCATGTATCTCTTATGAGATCAAACCATGATGTAGCATCTGGGGGAAGTGTTCACTATTCCACAGTGGGACTACCTTTCACACGTAGACCTCTGCTCTCTATCCAGCCAGCTGTCCTGATCACACGGACATCCCCCCCCCCCCTTTTCCCCACCACTGCGGTTGGGAACTGTTTTTTCCCAAGCCTATCTGTTACTCTGGCACCCCAACAGTTATTTACACTTGTTGAGGCGCTCAACATAGGACACTGACTCCAGCCAGTTAGTTTAGTTAGGTTGGTGTACTATGGGTGATGGTGTGGATGACTGAGGAGTGTGCATGGGCCACGTGAGACCTGTTAGACAACGTTGTCTTATTTTAACTTGTCTTCTACAATGCTGATATCATCTTGTGAATTTTTTAACCTGCTTTCAATAAAATTTAACTTTTAACAATATATTGTTCCTGGAAGGTATTCTGGGTGAGTTTTCACCAATTGTTGCTTTGGTCTGATATCCACCACATGGACCATGGAAGAATGGTCTAGGAACATTGGTCATTTCAACGTTGAACATCTGAAGAAAAGAAACGTAACAATCCCGCAAGAGAACCAGATAAACCAGCAGGTTCCCCTTTTGCTACACCATTGGAACATATGAAGGCTTAGTCACACATACAATATAATAACTGCAAGAATTAATTTTGGCCACACTTTCTATGAATATAGTAGAGAGTATAGTCAACTTTATTTATATATATATATATTTATTTATTATATTTTATTTATTTTTTATTATGTATTTTTGACTCTTTATTTGTATTTTTATTTTTAAAAAATTAATTTTATTGTAATTATTGTTATTTTTTATTATTTGTTATTTTTTATTATTTTTTTATTATTGTCACATTTATGATGAAATTTACCTTCATGAATACTTTGTATGCTATATTGCCTTATATTTGTCCCTATTAGTTTTGTCTATAAAACTGGCTTAATAGTCTTGCATGTACATCATCAAGTTTGCCCACTATGCGCTTAGCTATATATATATAGGGCTGCCCCACTGTAAGATGGCCTCTGCCTCACCTGATGAGGGATCACGAATGATCCGAATGTGCGCACCTCCCGTTGGGTTGATCCAGAAGTGACGCGGCGCTCTTGTGTGTGAACGCTTGGAGGTCGGCTCCCTGTTTCCTGTTTGCGCTGGAAGCCACCAGTGTGTCAGGTCCAGGCTTCTGGTCTACGGCTGCAACAGCATCGCTCATCTCCCTGCCACCCACAGATGATCCTTTTCTGCGATCTCATTACCTTCTTTTGTGAGTGTACTATTGTTTTTATCTGTCCCATTAAAGGTGTATACTGCACTTAGAGGCGCTGTGGTCTTTATGTTCTTGCTCCACAGAGTCTTCCTGCTCGTTCCAGCTGGCTGCCTCCTCCTGCTGCACACCATCTTTTACACCATATATATGGACCTTTTGGGACTATTGCCTTCCTATCCCTTCTCACCCTCCACGTTTTTGATTGGTATGTTTATATGTTTTAATCAGAAGGTTGGAGTGACTTGTGAGCGCAGTGTTCACTATCTCATTTGCTATAGTCATCTTTAAATGCTCCAATATGATGAATCTTGAAGAATTCAAACCTGGGTCAGCTGAGGAAGAGGAAGGTCCCTCAAAACCTGCCCTGTGACCCTGGACTCTAGGTGGACATTACCATCTATTGGCCATTGACACCGGGAATGAGGAAGCCGCAGCACTACACATGCTTACTGGGTTGTCAGAGCCATTTCCCCATTAACAACCAATGGCACAGAGATCCAGACTTTGTGCCTGTAGCAGCTCATCATCCATCCAGCTGCACCTTTTTAGGACTGTGCCTTCACCACAGGCTTATACTCTCCTTTGGACTTCAATATATATATGTGTGTTTTTTATACATTTGTGAGTATCCATTTTTAACTTTTCTTTGTAATAAAACCTTCTTGGAACTTACTACAGCAGAGTGGTCACACTATCTCCTTCCCTTCTCCTCTCTAAGCTTTGTTCTGCCCACCAAAAAGATGACCTTTTCAACAACTGCAATAAGCTAAGTAAGCAAGCAGTGAGCAGGCTAAATTTTATCCCTAGGGGACATGTATCAATGCAAAAAACGATAATTTTTTCAGGAGCAGTGATTTTAATAATACTTAAAGTTAAACAATAAAAATGAAATATCCCTTTAAATATTGTGCATGGGGGGGGGGGGGGGTCCCCTTAGTCGCCTGTAAAGTGGCGCATCTGTGTGATGTGTAGAATAGTGCTGCAGCAAAATGACATTTCTAAAGGAAAAATGTCAGTTAAACTTGCTTGCGGCTGTAATGTAATGTAATAAGGAAAAAAACAGCGTAGGGTCCCAGATGTGGGGGTCCTCCCAAAATCTATACCAGACCCTTATCAGAGCATGCAGGAGAGGGGGGGATGAGCAAATGCCCCCCCCTGAACCATACCAGGCTACATGCCCTCAACATGGGGGGTGCTTTGGGGCAGGGGGGCTCTAGGCCTCTCCGTCGCATCAATGTGTGTGCGGTGGGCATCCCAGAGAGAGTGGAGGGTAAAAACCCTGTTGCGTTTATAGAGGCATGGCTGACAGACACATTTGGAAGGGATGCTTTCTCCAACATGTTTGCTGTGGAAAGGGTGCACAGGGTCCCAGCAAGGCCTCAACCTCAAGGTGCCCCACCTAGACCCTTCCTATTCTGGCTTCCTAATTACAGAGATAGAGATGCCATTCTAGCACAGGCCAGGAAAGCTGAGTCGCTCAAAGTGGACAATGCTAAAGTTTCATTGTTCCCTGACTGCTCGGCTGAGATACAGAGGCAGAGAGCAAAATTTCTGGATATCAAAAAGAGGCTATGTGCACTTGATGTGAAGTATTTCATGCTGTACCCTGCAAAATTTAAAGTAATAGCTAATAGAACACCACACTTCTTTAAAAACTCTACTGCAACAATGAACTGGTTGGACAGAGGAACGCAGCTTGGAGCGCAGACTGACTGATGCAAGAGAAGAAATTACCTTTCTATTTTTTTTGCTATAGTTCTTCAGTTCAGTTTATATTTTAATAAGCGGCGGAGTGGACTTTGAAAGTGCTACTAAACTTAGCAACTCTCTTCCTTCCTATGGCTCTAACCAAGCTATTCCTTCCTAGTCACCTGGGAGGCTCCAATCTCCCCAATATACGTAACTACAACTTAGCGTGCCTCCTCAGAGTGGGTTTGGACAGGCTAGTGGAAACCTCCAGATACTCAAATTATGACCTAGAATCTCAGATGGTCTCTCCCCACGGTCTAGATGCTCTCCTCCACTGTCAACTGCGGGACCTTCCTTCTGCTCTGAAACAAAATCTACTCATCAGAGACACTAATATTGCATGGAGGGAAATCAGGACCAAAATGGGCCTCCCTGCGACCATCTCTTGCTCACTACCAGTCAGGGGTCATCCCACAAGCCCTTTATCTGCTCAAAGAAACATAATAGCCTTTTGGTCTCGCCAAGGCCTACGGACATATGCGCAACTATTTGACCCTATCTCTGGGAATCCTCTCCCCTTTTCTCAAGTCCAAGCATCATTTAATCTCCCGAAAACCCACTTTCTCCCTATTCAACAAGCCACAAGCTTTGCTGCCAGCCTCTACCCAAACAAGCTGAAGCGATTCAAACCCACCTTCATCGACAACCTGCTTCTGTCCAGAACACTAAAAATCTGAGATATCCATAAGCCACTATCGATTCACCTCTGGAGATCATGCGCCCAGGAACCACCTCCACCTTGGTCTAATGTATTCCCAGGGCAAACTGTTACCGATTTTGCACTACAAGGTTACAACTAGAGTTGAGCGAACCTCTGGAAGTTCGGGTTCTGCTGGTCCGGCCGAACTTTGGGACAAGGTCCGGGTCCGGACGGAACCCGAACGATCGCACAGACACCGAACCCCATTGAAATCAATGGGGACCCGAACTTTTAGGCACAAAAATGGCTGTAACAAAGTCCTGGAAACCTGGGCCTGGAACAGGGTTTCAAGCCGGCCTGGTCGTCTTGGGCTTGAAGGTCTCCAAGCGAGTTGAGATCAACATTGGAACATCACGTTTTAGCCATTGTCAAACGGGACCCTTATGTAATCTGGTTCCACCTCCACCAAGGACCCGCGTACTAGAGGTCTCCACTTAGCTATCACCGAATACCTATAGAGTCTAAAAATCACAAGACCTGTCTTCGTCCAACAGCTACTTCCACCCAAACTTAGCGAAGTCGAACAAACCCATCTCCGACCGTCGTTTCGAACACCG
>BLSH010101058.1:32014-51636 GCA_018402905.1 Glandirana rugosa | reverse complement strand
GAAATTGGGGCTGAGAGGCTTGAGAGTTGTGATTCTGAGAGGGAAGGAAGATTGATCGAACTTAGGAATTGGGTCAGGGTTTCTGCATTCAGGGTCGGGGAAGAAGGGCTGTCTTTTAAGTTATAGAGGGAAGCATAGAAGTCTTTGAATAGGTTTGCGATTTCTGCAGGGTTGTATATTTTTTGGTTTTGCTTGTTCGAGAGGAACGCAATTTTTGATGTTGCTATTTTTCATTTATGCTGTTTTGCAAGGAATGTACCGGGTTTATTGTTTGAAGTGTAGAAGTTAAGCTTTAATCTCTTAATATAATATTCAAAGGATTTTTTAAAGATTTCGCTCAGTTGAGTCCTAAGGTCTTTCAGTTTATCAGTAAGGAGTGGGTCAATTTTTTGTTTGTTGAGGGTTTCCAATTGATGAATTTGGGTAGTGAGCTGGGAAATGGTGTGGAGGTGAATCCATTTCTCGTGGGCTGCTAGCTTTATAAGGGATCCTCTTAAGACTGCTTTGTGACTATTCCACAATATGTTGGGATCTGCGACTGTTCCTGTGTTCAGTTCAAAAAAGTTGGTTATGGCAGAATTGATCTGTTTCCGGTATTCAAGTTTGGTTAGTAGGAGTGGGTTCAGTCTCCATGGTGAAAAAATATTTTTATCAGTTGTTGCAGAGAACTTTAGAGTTATAGGAGCGTGATTCGACCAGGTAATCAGACCGACTGACGTGGAGTCAACTTTTTTGTAATGTGAATTTGTCTACCAGAAAGAAATCAAGTCTGGAATATACATTATGAGCAGCTGAAAAGAAGGTATAATCCTTCTCATTTCCATGAGAGCATCGCCAGGGGTCAAAGAGATCTTCTTGAGAAATTAATGAGTGTAGAATTGAGGAGTGTTTTCGTTTGGGATTGGTGGAGTCAAGATCCGGATTTATAACTTCATTGAAGTCTCCACAGATGATAATGGAGTTAGATCTATAGGGTTGGAGGTTATTGAAGATGGATTTGAAGAAGGTATTCTGGTGGGTGTTAGGGGCGTAAAGGTTAACAATAGTAAGGCGATTATTATTGATGGTCGCCGTGAGGATGAGGTATCTACCATTGGGGTCCGTTTCTATAGAATGGAGGAGAAAGGAGGCAGAGTCGCGAATAGCGATCATGACTCCTTTCCGTTTGGAGTCAGCGTTAGAGAAAAATATGTGGGGGAATTTTGGGTGTGAACACTTCGGTGGGTTGGAGGAAGTGATGTGAGTCTCTTGAATACAGATGATTTCGGATTGTGCTTTAAGTGCTTCTTTCCACATAAGGGATCGTTTGAAAGGACTATTAAGTCCCTTAACATTTAGCGAGAATATTTTCAATGCCATTGAGAGTGATTGAGGAGGTTATGAGCATGTTAATTGGTGCTGCAGAAATGAGAAGGATTTGACCCCTCCTAGCTGATCCAAGCAAAAAAAGATAAATACATTTAACATTACAACAGTAGTACCTGAATTTACAACAGTTAGGTATGGAGGGCTATACCAGTTCATGGAAGAGGATGGGGGAGAGACAGAGGGAGAAGGGAAAGAGAAAGAGTGAAAGAGAAAGAGAAGGAAGACGAAGTGTAAGTTTGTGTGCCTTGCACACCAATAAACCGGGGTGGAGGGATTCAACATTGGTGTTAACATCTTTTCCACAGATAATCTGTGTTATGAGACAAATATAACAAGAAAGAAAGTCGAAGAGGAACAGTTAGAGAAAACAGTTAAACCCATTTGGGCTCTCAGCACAGGGAAGTGGTGGTAAACAATGATTGTGCATGGTTCACCTGCTGAGATGAGAGTATCTGAACGGAATCAGGTGTTGTTTGAGTGATGCTTGCCATCCGTGAGGTGTTGTGGGAAAGTGAATTTTGGTGGAGAGATCAGGTTCGGAGGGGACATGCCCCAATTTTGTAGTTGTTTCAGGCCTTGTTTGAGATGATAGATAGTCACAGACTTTCCTTGGTATGTGACGATGAGTTTGGTGGGGAATCCCCATTTATAGACAATGTGACGGTCTCTTAGGATGGTTGTCACCGGTGAAAGATCTTAAGCAGTTGCGCTGTGGCTGCAGATATGTCATTGTATACAGTGAGGGATGTATACGGATCCGGGAAAGTCGCTATGTTTCTGGCGGAGGCTATGATCCAGTCTTTGGCTTGGAAAAAATGTAGCCTTGCCAGCACATCTCTGGGTTTTTCCGCCGGGATGTGAGAGGGTTTAAAGATTCTGTGCGCTCTGTCAATAGTTAGGTCCATTGGGGAGAGAGCTAGAACCAACGCTTTAAAGAACTGTTGCAGATATTGTGGGAGTTCCTCAGGGGTGACAAACTCAGGGATCCCCCTGATTTTGAGATTGTTTCTGCGCGAACGGTCCTCTAGGTCCACCATTTTCGCTGTGATGCGTTGTAGTTGTTCTGCTTGGTGTTGGTGTGCGTCCACTAGTTCGTTATATGCAGTGGCGTAGTTACTCATTTGATGTTCAATCGTGTCTGTTCGTTCGCCAAGCTCGTCTATTTGGTGTGGGCGACGGCTTGATTGACATCTTTTCTGAGGTCTTTCCTCAGATCTTTCTGTAGTGAGAGTAACATATGCTTAAGAACATTCTCTGACACTGGATTATCGGTGGTCGAGAGTGAAGCGAGCGATTCCGATCGTTCGGGTGATTCCGAACGTCCGAAAGTTCGTTCGCGGTAGGATCGCGGGTTTGGGAGAAGGTAAGATGTTTCTTGCTTACCGGGCCCGGGTGAGATGGCGAGGCGTGAGGGGAAGATGCGGCCTTCTTAGTGAAGTCTCTGGCTCTGTTCCCTTGCGGCGCTGTGCAATCCATGTCGTCAGTGGGCTCTCCGGAGGAAGTGGAGTGGGGATGTGGGAGAGATAGTTTACTGGAGGCCCTGACTCCGTTCTGCCTGCCCGCATGGCGGGCCTCACTGAAAAATTCAGTGAGCTTCCTTGGCTCTGCAGGATGGGATTTTTTCGCTGTCATTTGTGGGGGATTAGTAGTATCCAGAAATGTGATTTTGGATGGTGGATTGTCCAGTTAGCAGGTCCTGTGCTAAAAAATCTTCCCTGTGCTGGGAGAGAGGAGATCAGGCAGCCATCTCAGTGTGCGGCCAAGCTCCGCCCCTGCATGTGCACTCTTGTTTGACTTCAATAAAATATTGTTTTGATTTTAAAAAAGTGCATTCAGCGGTGTACAATATATGATACAGTTTAGTGTGTTGTTGAAAAAAATCCCCATCATGTCCGGAAGGCCACCAAGAAGAGGTAGATGCTGCCAAAGCGGCCTATTCCACCCGTTCCTTGTCCACAGTTACTCCTTCCATAGCCTCACCATCATGCATGGAGGAGTCACCAGAATTATTCGACCATAGTGTGAGTTACATGCTAATGGAGGATGCACAGCAATTTGAAGGCTCCAATGTTGTTTCCCAGGTTAAGGAAGGAAGTAACGTGAGCCTAGAGAGAGAGGGTGCCGCAGAAGGACAAAAAACTAGCAGTCATGTTCCCCCAGATGCAGCATACTATCACATCTGCTTCCTCCACCCCCTCCTGTTCTTCTTCCTCTGTAGCCTCTTCTGCAGCAGTGTCCTCTGAACCAGCAGTGCTCACAAAGCATTCTAGGGGCTACACAAGCAGTCTGGCTAAAAGATATCATGCGGTGCTTGAGTTGGTCTGCCTAGGGGACAGAAGCCACACAGGGGCAGAGATTCTGTCAACTCTGGGGGGGGCAGGCTCAGAGGTGGTTGACGTCACGTCAACTTGAGCCAAGAATGGTTGTATGTGACAATGGCACCAACCTTCTCTCTGCCCTCCGACAGGGACACTTCACACATGCTTGGCACACATCCTGAATTAGGTGGTGCAGCGTTTCTTGACCAGGTGCCCAAGCTTACCAGATATTCTGAGGCAGGCCAGAAAAGTCTATGGTCATTTCCGCTAGTTATACAATACCAGTGCTCGGCTGACTGACATTCAGTGGGAATTGAACCTACCCACCATCCGCCTCATTTGTGACATGCCCACCAGGTGGAACTCAACATTGGCAATGCTACAGCAGCTGCACGCACAGCAGACAGCCATCAACGAGTACCTCTGTGAGTATGGCAACAGGACAGGCTCAGGGGAGCTTGTTTTTTTTTTTCATCACGCCAGTGGCTACTGATCAAGTATGCATGCACTATCCTGTCACCATTTGAGGAGGCCACAAGGATGGTGAGCAGCGACAATGCATGCATCAGTGACAATGTCCCTCTAGTCTTCCTGCTGGAGAACACACTTTGTGGAATAATGGACAGGTCACTTGAGGCAGAACAGAGGGAAGAAGATGAGGACTTCCTTTCCTCTCAAAGCCCCCTTTAGTCAGATAGCATTCCTGCAGGGCCACCAAACACACAGCAAGAAGAGGAATAGGATTGTGTCAGCATGGATGTAGATAACATGCAGCAGTCTTCAAGGGATGGTTTTCAGTCCCCAGAAAACCAAGGAATTGTACATGGCTTGGAGGAGGTAGTTCCTGACAATGTCATCCTCAGTGACCCAGAGGACTCTCACATCTGCTCAAATGTATGCTGCATGGCCTCCCTGATTCTGCAAAGCCTGCGAAAAGACCCCCAGGGTTTGTGGTATCAAGTAGAAGGATCATTACTGAGTGGCAACCATCCGTGATTCATGTTACAATGGTATAGTTGCAGAGCTCATCCTGCCTTCGCAGATGGAGCAGAGGATGAAATATATTCAGAATAGCTTGAAAAAAGTTTGTGCGATGCCTTTCCAGACCCTAGGAGATTACCGTTTCCTTCTGCTGGACAAAGTTTTTCTGAGGCTTCCTTCAGTCAGAGGAAGATCGGTGGGGAAGGTGGCCGGATGACCGATACCTTTAAACAATTTTTCAGTCCTCAGTGCCCAGGAGCAACCATCATCAGTGTCTGCATTATATGGTGCAGGAATATCTAGGGGCAAGAGCAGACTTGGAGACCTTTCCAACTGAGCATCCATTGAGTTACTGGGTCTTGAGGATGGACCACTGGCTGGAAGTTGCTCAATATGCAATCAAGCTATTGACCTGTCCTGTATCCAGCGTGCTTTCTGAACGGACATTCAGTGCTTCTAGAGGGTTCGTCATGGATCAAATTGTGCGTCTGTCCACAGACTCTGTTGATAGGCTCACATTTATTAAAATGAATCAGTCTGTGATGCTGATGCAACTGATTGAATTTACTAGGGATCTGGGATCCCTGGACAACTACCTATGCTGCCTATCCTATTCCTCCTGTCCTGAATCCTGATGCTGCTAGCTTCCAACAATATTTTGTGTTCAGGGCACCACCAACACCCAAGGCCCAGTTTTTCTGCACCTGTGTTACAGAGGCATGTCATGACAATTTTAAAACAAAATTTAACAGCGGGGTCCGTTCCTGCGCCCAAGAAGAGTAATTGCGAGGGGTTACAGTGTTCTGCCACCACCAACACGCAAAGCCCAATTTTTCGGCACCTGTTTGACTGGGGCATGTCATTACAATATGTTAAAATAAATTACAACTTCAGGCCTGTTCCTGCACCCAACGAGAGTAACTGTGAGGGTTTACAGGGTTCTGTACCCTGGTGGTGTTGGTCACCACCAACACGCAAGGCCCAATTTTTCTGCACCTGTTTGACTGGGGCATGTCATTACAATTTTATAGACTGCAGTCCGCATAGTATATAACTCAGACTATATGGTGCAGTCAGTGTAGTATATATAACACAGTGTATTGAAGTGGTTAAGGGCGGGACGGCACAGTGGTGTAGTGGTTAGCACTTTTGCTTAGCAGCAAAAGGGTCGCTTGTTCAAATCCCAAACATGACACTACCTGCCTGGAGTTTGCATGTTCTCCCTGTGCCTGCGGGGGTTTCCTTTGGGTACTCCGGTTTGCTTCCATACTCCAAAGACATGCTGGTAGGTTAATTGGATCCTGACTAAATTGACAATAGTATGTGTATGTATGAATGTGAGTTAGGGACATTAGCTTTTAAGGTCCTTGAGGGTAGGGTCTGATGTCAATGTACAATGTATATGTAAGTTCACTGCGCTATATAAGTACCTGAAATAAATAAATGAAATATATAAAATGAACCCCACGCCAAAATTTTTTAAAAAAGGGCTTGGTTTGGATTTTGGGGGGACCCCATATCAAATTTTTCCACTGATTTTTGATTTATATTGCCAGGAGTCAGCAATACATTACAACCGTGAGCGATTTCGAAAGACAAATTTTCCTTTACAAATGTCATTTTGTGGTGGCACTGTTCTAAACATCACACTGATGCACCACTTTACAGGCAGACTAAGGGGATCCCCCAGGCACGATATTTAAAGGAATATTTCTTTTTTCACTTTAATCATTATTAAAATCACTGCTCCTGAAAAAAACAATAATTTTAAAAACTTTTTTTGGCATTGATACATGTCCCCTAGGGCAGTACCCGTGTTCCCATACATTTTTTTATGGCAATAATAGGCAATAAGCCTTTAAAATGCGCACTTTTGATTTTTCCTGTTCGAGTCCCATTGATTTTAATAGGGTTTGTGCATTCAAACAAACTTATTGCCTGTTCGTGGTGTTCTAGTGCGAGCCTAACCGAGGGGTGTTCGGCTCATCCCTATTGTATATATAGTCTACACTGAATGCAGCAAATATATATATATGTATATATATATATATATATATATAGCATCTCACAAAAGTGAGTACACACCTCACATTTTTGTAAATAAGGTATTATATCTTTTCAAGTGACAGCACTGAAGAAATGACACTTTGCTGCAATGTAGAGTAGTGAGTGTACAGCTTGTATAACAGTGTAAATTTGCTGTCCCCTCAAAATAACTCAACACACAACCATTAATGTCTAAACCGCTGGCAACAAAAATGAGTAAAAATGAGTGAAGATGTCCAAAGTGGGCCCAATTAGCCATTTTCCCTCCCTGGTGTCATGTGACTCGTTAGTGATACAAGGTCTCAGGTGTGAATGGGGAGCAGGTGTTTTAAATTTGGTGTTATCATTCTCAATCTTTCATACTGGTCACAACATGGCTCCTCATGGCAAAGAACTGAGGATCTGAAAAAAAAAGAATTGTTGCTCTACATAAAGATGGCCTAGGCTATAAGAAGAATGCCAAGACCCTGAAACTGAGCTACAGCACGGTGGCCAAGACCATACAACGGTTTAACAGGACAGGTTCCACTCAGAACAGGCCACGCCGTGGTCGACCAAAGAAGCTGAGTACACATGCTCAGCATCATATCCAGAGGTCATCTTGGGGAAATAGATGTATGAGTGCTGCCAGCATTGCTGCAGAGGTTGAAGGGGTGGGGGGTCAGCCTGTCAGTGCTCAGACCATACGCCACACACTGCATCAAATTGGTCTGCATGGCTGTCGTCCCAGAAAGAAGCCTCTTCTAGAGATGATGCACAAGAAAGCCCACAAACAGTTTGCTGAAGACAAGCAGACTAAGGACATGTCAAACGTGAGCACAACCCCCTTACATTTTTGTAAATAAATGGAAATTATACTTTGCTACAATGTAAAGTAGTGAGTGTACAGCTTGTATAACAGTGTAAATTTGCTGTCCCCTCAAAATAACTCAACACACAGCCATTAATGTCTAAACCGGTGGCAACAAAAGTGAGTACACCCTTAAGTGAAAATGTCCAAATTGGGCCCAAAGTATCAATCTTTTGTGAGGCCACCATTATTTTCCAGCACTGTCTTAACCCTCTTGGGCATGGAGTTCACCAGAGCTTCACAGGTTGCCACTGGAGTCCTCTTCCACTCATTCATGAAGACATCACAGAGCTGGTGGATTTTGGAGATTTTGCGCTCCTCCGCCTTCCATTTGAGGATGCCCCACAGATACTCAATAGGGTTTAGGTCTGGAGATATGCTTGGCTAATCCTTCACCTTTACCCTCAGCTTCTTTAACAAGGCATTGGTCATTTTGGAGGTGTGTTTGGGGTCATTATCATGTTGGAATACTGCCTTGCGGCCCAGTCTCTGAAGGGAGGGGGATCAAGCTCTGCTTTAGTATGTCACAGTACATGTTGGCATTTATAGTTCCCTCAATGAATTGTAGCTCCCCAGTGCTGGCAGCACTCATTCAGCCCCAGACCATGACAGTCCCACCACCATGCTTGACTGTAGGCAAGACACACTTGTCTTTATACTCCTCATCTGGTTGCTGCCACACATGCTTGACACCATCTGAACCAAATAAGTTTCTCTTGGTCTCATCAGATCACAGGACATGGTTCCAGTAATCCATGTCCTTAGTCTGCTTGGTTTCAGCAAACTGTTTGTGGGCTTTCTTGTGCATAATCTTTAGAAGAGGCTTCCTTCTGTGACAGCAGCCATGCAAACCAATTTCATGCAGTGTGTGGCGTATGGTCTAAGCAATGACATGCTGACCCCCCACCCCTTCAATCCCTGCAGCAATGCTGGCAGCATTCATATGTCTATTTCCCAAAGACAACCTCTGGATATGATGTTGAACACGTGCACTCAACTTCTTTGGTCGACCATTGGGGGCCTGTTCTCATTGGAACCTTTCCTGTTAAATCGCTGTATGGTCTTGGCCACCGTGCTGCAGCTCAGTTTCAGGGTCTTGGCAATCTTCTTCTAGCTTAGGCCATCTTTATGTAGAGCAATTCTTTTTTTCAGATCCTCAGAGAGTTCTTTGCCATGAGGTGTCATGTTGAACTTCCAGTGACCGGATAGTGCTCTCTCTCTCTCTGTCCGCTGTCTTTTCCACTCCCTTGTGTCTGCCACCAGGATCTCCCACCTCCTGGCTACACCAGAGCTCTCGCTGGCCAGGTTTACCCCCCAGACTGGGTGCTCCCCTCACCACACAGTCTCCACACTGTCACATCTCTGTAACTCCACAGCTCCACCACCGAACTCCCCCCAGACTGACCCAGCCCTGAGTATATGATAAGGCCTACCCCCTGCCGATCCAGATTGGGCCTGCCCCCTGCCAATCCAGATTGGGGATTGGCCAGGGCTTCCCATGACACTCCAGATGATGACACCTCTTGTCCCACCTTCACTATGGAAAGTTCCAGTGCTTTCCAGAAGAAGGCAAGAGGGTCTAGTGACATCATCTGTTGGACTGCCCCAATCCTACCTGAGCCACTCCCAGCCCAGAATGAAAACAACCACTGCATTCAGTGTAGACTATATATACAGTGCATTCAGCGGTGTACAGTATATAATACACTTCAGGTGGTGTATTAATATATATATATATGTATAGTATCTCACACATGTGAGTATACCTCTCACATTTTTGTAAACATGTTATTATATATTTTCATGTGACAACGCTGAAGAAATGTCACTTTGCTACAATGTAAAGTAGTGAGTTTACAGCTTGTATAACAGTGTAAATTTGCTGTCCCCTTAAAATAACTCAACACACAGCCATTAATGTCTAAACCACTGGCGACAAAAGTGAGTACACCCCTAAGTGAAAATGTCCAAATTGGGCTCAAAGTATCAATATTTTGTGTGGCCACCATTATTTTTCAGCACTGCCTTAACCCTCTTGGGCATGGAGTTCACCGAAGCTTCACAGGTTGCCACTGGAGTCCTATTCCACTCCTCCATGACAACATCACGGAGCAGGTGGATGTTAGAGACCTTGCACTACTCCACTTTCCATTTGAGGACACCCCACAGATGCTCAATAGGGTTTAGATCTGGAGACATACTTGGTCAGTCTATCACCTGTACCCTCAGCTTCTTTAACAAGGCAGTTGTCATCTTGGAGGTGTGTTTGGGGTTGTTATCATGTTGGAATACTGCCTTGCGGCCAAGTCTCTGAAGGGAGGGGATCATGCTCTGCTTCAGTATGTCACAGTATATGTTGGCACTCATGGTTCCCTCAATGAACAGTGCCGTTCACACTCATGCAGCCCCAGACCATAACACTCCCACCACCATGCTTGGCTGTAGGCAAAACTCACTTGTCTTTCTACTCCTCACCTGGATGCTGCCACACACACTTGACACCATCTGAACCAAATAAGTTTATCTCGGTCTCATCAGACCACAGGATATGGTTCCAGTAATCCATGTCCTTAGTCTGCTTGTCTTCAGCAAACTGTTTGCAAGCTTTTTTGTGCATCATCTTTAGAAGAGGCTTGGCATTGGCCATGCAGACCAATTTGATGCAGTGTGCGGTGTTTGGTCTGAGCGCTGACAAGCTGACCCCCATCCCTTCAACCTCAGCTGCAATGCTGACAACACCCATGTATCTATTTCCCTTGTTCAAACAGTTTTATTGTAACAAGCAGGTACAAGAACAAGTCTTTACATAGACGTCATAAAGGTTAGGAAAGTACATAGTTCCACAAGCCATTCTAGAAAAACAGTAGAATCAACTGCATCATATCTATCCCCGAGCCTCTGGGTGAGGAGCTTGGTGACTAACGGTACCAGACTCGATATGGTGGCTCGTCTGGTTGCCAAAGTGCTGAGCCTTTAGCGGGGGCTAGTGTGCAAATTATGTGGCTTGTCTGTGTTGGGCAGTGAACAGAGTCAGTGCAGGTGCATCTGACGTGTGAGTTTCTGTTAGAAATGGTCAAAAGACGTCACCATTATGGTAGAGAAATGGAAGAATAAGGAAAGAGTGGAAAGAGCAAGGGGAGATAGGAAGAAATACTAGAAAATAAGTAAAGAAAAGTGAAATGGAAAGGGGAGGGGTGAGGAGAAAAATATAAAAGAAAAAAAAGGGGGGAGGGAATAAGATCGTGGGGAAGGTAGGTCCTTGAACTCATGAGATGGTAAGAGTCAGGTCAGTCTCCGAGTGATGTCAGGGTTTGAGCAGTGTAACATCAAAGCCCGGGGGGCATAGTGGGTTAACCATGGTCCCCATATCCGTTCATGTTTAGAGACTATATGTAAAATTATTGCCTCAAGTTTGGCGTGGACCATGGCTCTGGTGACCCTATGTTTAGTCTTCACTATTGATAACTGAGATGGCTGTGGTGAGCTGCAGAAGAAGTTTAAATTGGGATCTGGTTAGTTCTGGAGGTTTTTGTTTTAGGAGTGCTGTGGTGGTATTGGGGGCAAGGTGGCAATCCACCAGCTTCCCAATATTATCGAAGATCTGAGTCCAGAACGTATATGCCACCGGGCAGTTCCACCAAATATGGACGTAAGTTCCTGGGTCTGGACAGCCTCGGAAACAAAGTGGGGAGTAGGAGGGTAAAAATTTAGTTATCCGTGTCGGGACTAGATACCATCTCATGAGGACTTTATAGTTGGTCTCTAGGGCCACAATGTTTTGGGAGGAGGATTTGGTAGAGTCCCAGATCTCCCTCCATTCCTCAGGATCAATGGTCATCTGATGGTCTCTCTCCCACGCCTTAACATAAGGGATTTGAGAGGATGGCAGGGGATTGAGCAGGTGGGCATAGATGGTAGAAATCACGTTCCTGGCATGAGGGTCCTTATAGCAAAAGTGTTGAAAGGGAGACATATTAGGTCGTGACTTGTGAGGTGTCTGTGCGTACGTGGGGGGTGAAAAAGTGTTTGATTTGCAGGTACCGAAAGATTTCAGAATTTGGAAGGTTGAATTGTTCTTGCAACGTGGGAAAAGACTTAATGGTGCCTGGGGTGGTAAAGGAGTGTGCCCACAGGAGGCCGGCTGCGTCCCATCTGGTGAACAAGGCCAGGGAGGTCCAGGCTGGGTAGAAGGCTAGGTTGTGTAGATATGACAACATGGGCTTGTGGGGGGATTGCAGGCCTGCCTTCAATTTGAGTCTGTTTCACAACCGGAGGCTATGGGATGTCACAGGGTTTCGAATGGGCCCTTGGTCTCTGGAGTTCAGCCATAGAAGGTTGGCTGTGTATAAGGGGTCACAGTCGACCGCCTCCAGGGACACCCATAGGGGTACTTCATGGGTGGCATGCCACTTGGGCAATGGGGCCAGCTGCACCGCATAGAAGTATTTAGTAAAGTTTGGTACCCCGAGTCCCCCCTTAGGTTTGGGGGAGAAGAGGAGACGTCTGCCCACCCTGGGTCGTGACTTGCCCCAGATATATTGAAAGAAAGGTCCGCCGTTGGAGGATGCGCAAGAAATGGGCTGGGACCCCAACGGGGAGTACTCTAAATAGATAGAGTATTTTAGGGAGAATGGTAATATTGACCGCCGTGATTCAACCTAACCAAGCTAAGGATAGTTTGGACCACTCCGTCATGAGTCGGGAAAGGTGGGTCAGGACCGACGGATAGTTTGCTGTGTATAGGTCATTTGGGTCCATTGTGAGCTGAATCCCGAGATATGGGAGGGTGGAGGGGGACCAAGAGAAAGGAAGGTTCTGTCGTAGATGGGTCTGCGTGATTGGGTTGAGGGAAATATTTAGTAGTTTAGACTTCTAGGGGTTTACTATTAGTCCTAAGGTGGCAGCAAAGTCATCAAGCGTCTGAAGGAGATTAGGGGAAGAGAGCAGTGGAGAGGTAAGGAACATCAGGACATTGTCTGCAAAGAGACAGAGTTTATGGTGGTGCCCTCCTACTTCTATGCCTCTGATGTTGGGGTTAGAGCGGATCAGCTGCGCCAGAGGCTCAATGGCCAGGGCAAAAAGCAGGGGGGAAAAGGGGCAACCCTGGCGAGTACCTCTGAGGATCAGCAACGGGTCTGACTTATAGCCTGCGTATCTAATGCTAGCCGAGAGGGAAGTGTAAAGGGAAGAAACCCATGCCAGGAAATGTGGGCTGAACCCCCAGCTTTTCTGTTTCAAAGGTTTTATTGGTTTAAAACAGTTATAGAAATACAAACGTACAAAAAGCCTGCCCTGACGGACGGTGTTGAAGGCATTAGACAGAAGGGGGGCTAGGAGATGAGTAAAATGTTTATAGTAGGACACCATAAACCCATACGGGCCAGGCCTTTTATTCGTTTCCAGAGATTTAATAGCAATGAGAACCTCCTGAGAGGTGAAAGGTTCATCGAGGGAATCCCTCTGGGAGGAGAGGGCTGGGAGGGTAATCTTGGAGAGAAGGGCTTCGGCTAGGGTTTCATTAAAGGGAGTGTCAGATTCGTAGAGGGTCGTCAGGTGCCTACGAAAAGGGGCCACAATTTTTATGGGGTTGCTAATGTATGTATCCTTGGAAATTTTGAGGCGAATCGGTTTGCAGGGTTGGTCTAAATTGTGTAAGGATAGGGCCAGGATGGTGTCAGGCTTGTTGCTCTTGGTGTAGAATTTGTGTCTCTGTCTGCGTAGGGTCTTGTCAGCTGACTCGGTCAGGAAGAGGCCCAGTTCCAGTGTTGTCTTGTCTAGGGCCTGTCTGTTAGGGGCTGTGGGGGTGGCCTGAAAGGTGGCTTGGGCCTTAATAAACTGTTTATCTAATACTTTGTATAAGGCGTGTCTTTTTCTCTTGATAAAGGAGGCTTTGCTAATGAGGGCTCCCCATATAACGGGTTTGTGAGCCTCCCAGAGGGTGAGATCCCATCTGTGGAGTTGGTTATGGCCATCTCTATATCCACCCTGTGTGACTGGTGTACAAGGAGGGTATCAGTGAGGCACCAAGAGTGGTCTATTTGTTTAGGGATTAGGGATTCTAGAAAGGTTACTACCGCACAGCGGTTGGGCCACGGGATAGGTATGATTGTAGAGGCCAGTATAGCAGGGGCTGATCCCACAGCGAGAAGGATATGATCTATGTGGGAGGAAACCTTGTGGGGATGGGAGTAGAAGGTAAATTGGCGTTTTGTGGGGTTGGCGTCACGCCATGTATCGATTAGGGAGTGTCGTTGTAGCAGCTGCTTAAAGGAGAGTTTAGTTGGGCTTGACCTCTGAGAGAAGGGAGATTTATCTAAGTACGGATATAGCCCTTGGTTAGAGTCGCCCCCTATTAGTAAGGTGCCTTGCTTGCGTTGATCTATCACAGAGAGCAGGTGGGATAACAAAGAGTTGGGATTTTGGTTGGGAGCATAATAGGAGACCACAGTGACACATTCTTCTTGCAGGTGCCCAAGTAGAATTAGATACCGCCCTTCAGGGTCTCTAATTTCTTTGGTGAGGGAGAACGGTGTCGATCTGTGAAACCCTATCAGGACCCCCCTCTCTTTCGTTTCCGTCGAGGCTGTGAAGACCTGAGGGTAGGTGTGGTGAAAAAATTTTAGGGTGAACTTCGGGGTGAAATGAGTCTCCTGCAGGCACACCACTTGGGCTTTGAGAGAGGCAAAGGTACAAAAGGCTTTGACCCATTTCTGCGGGATGTTGAGTCCCTGAACGTAAAGGGTGAGCAAATTCAGGGGGGCCATTGTGGGAATGAAATCACAAGCCTGAGTGAGATGTATAGGGGGGGTGGCCAGTCTTCCCTGGGATTTGCAGTAAGGGGGGTAGAGAGGGGAATAGAGATAGGTTGTGAAAAGGAAGAACAGAAAGAAGAGAGGTGTAAAGTCATATGAATTGGCAGACTTACGCAGTCATCGTGATAAGGGAGGATGTTAGTGGTCATACCACGTGGTGGAAAATCCATCGCCTGGTATGAGGGTTTGTCCAGAGAGAGTCGATTAGAGTCCCTGTGTGCAAAAGTGGAGGCAGCAGTGTCAGTCCGGAGGGACACCTTGGCCTTGACAAAATGTGGTTAAAAGGAGCGAAGTGACAAGAGCCATATATGGTTTCAGGGAGGACGGGGTGTCGAGAGGGAGAGAGGGTAATGTAAGCTAAACAGGAAAGTCCAAGAAAAAAGAGGTCGGGAGAATCTGTTGGGGGTTATAAGTGCTCAATAACCTGGGGAGTCAGCATGAGCATGTATCTAAGGATGCTATGGCTCAACAAGGTACATTAAAAAGCCAGTAATAAACAACAGCCCCCCTAGTCACCTTAGCAAACAGGCAAGCAACCCAAACACAAACAGAGAACATAAAACAGAAACCCCCCACCCCCATAAGCCTGAACTTGAGTCTCGGAACAGGTAGTCCCAGGGTGCATACTGCCGTTGCAGGTTATGCTGTGACCGTACTGATAGGTTATCGCAGTTCTTTAGATGTCGAATCTTCCAGTGTGAGGGGTAGTGCAGGTGAATGGCATGCCGGAAATCCAACATTGTCTCAATAATAAGCTCCGGGGGTCGGCTTCGGGGGCTGAATATCGAGTGTTCAAGACCCATGGGTGAGAAGATCCAGTTTGGAGGGCTGCAGGGCCCCTTCAGCTGCAGTCTAAGGCATGCGTGGGGGGGGGGACTGGGACAAATTGCAGTCTGAGTTGTCCGGCTTTCACGGACTTGTGGGCTCCACAGTTTGGGGGGGTACAGTCCCGGAGTGGTAGGTGTGGGCCTATGTAGGGGGGGTATGGGAATGTTTGAGGGCAGGGCCAGGCGACAGGGGCCTAACTGCGATCCTGACACAGTTGGTGAAATGCCCTTGAAACTGGGGCAAAATAGTTCAGTGACAGGGAGATCAGGTACCTCTCAGGCGTCAGGAGCGACAGGCCTTTGTGTGGGTAAGTGGTGCAAAAAAAAAAAAGGTGGCTATTACCTTAGTCCATGGCTTCAGGAAGGGTCACCGGAGGGGAGGTGAGCCTGCTGCGCTTGTGCAGATTCCGGTCGTCGGGTTCTGAGGTGGAAGTGTGAGCCTTCTGAGGAGAGCTTGACGCGGAGCGGCGTCTCTGCTACTATTCTTTCGTAGAAGAAGTGGGAGACAGGTGGAGATTCTGTAAGAGAAGTTGGAGATCCTCTTGAGACTTGCATATATATTTATGGCCTTTTAAACGTAAATTTAAGAGAGAAGGGGAACCCCCAGGTGTAGGGGATGTGATGGTCTTGCAAAATTTGCAGCAGGGGTTTCAATGCACTGCATTTGGCGATGGTTGTGGGAGAAAGATCAGCGAACAGCTGGTAGTCATGGCCCTGGAAATTTAAGGACTCTCTTTGATGGGCCGCCTGCAGCAGTTGCTCCTTTGTCCGGTAATAGTGTAGTTTAGTGACTATATCTCGTGGGGGGGGGGCCGTCTTTCTTACGGGGTGCCAGGGTCCTGTGGACTCTGCATTTCCAGTCTCTCAAATGGAATGGAGGGTACCAGCTCCTGAAACAGGGCAGTGACAGTGAATTGCAGATCCACTACAGTCTCTGAGATCCCTCTAATAGATTGGATCTGCACGCCCGGTTCTCAAAGTCCTCTAATTGGGCATGCAGAGTTAGATTTTCTTCTCTAAGGACTTCCATATCGTCAGAGTGGTTATGTATAGTGACCTCCAGCTCATCAACTTTCTCCTCAATTTCTGCAGTGTGGTGGCCTAGCTCTCTTATCTTCTTTGTGAGGTGGTCTGTGATCTGGTCTGAGGTCTGTTTAAGGGCCCGCTGCAGCATCTTTTCAAATTGCTGCATTATATCTGGGTGCAGTGAGTGGGCTTGTGAGGACCTCAGTGGGGAGGCTAGGGGTCACAGTCAGACTCACCCTCATCAGGATGTGGCAGAGGCTTCATCCTCGGCGAGTGTTGTGTGCTTGCACAGCGTGGAGGGTCGGGCGCCATCTTGGCGGAGGCCCGTGCCAGGATCTCACATATAGTTTTTGCCTTGGGCTTCTGTCTGGGGTTTCCCAGCACCATCCTGGGAGTCCCAGCCGGTTCCTGATGCTGAGAGAGAGCCGTGGGAGTGTTTGTGTTACGGCGGGCTCCTGTGTATGCGGCCAAGTGTCCCTCTAGGTGCGGAGCTCTACAGCGGTGCGTCAGTCATGTAGCACTTTGCGCATGCGCCCTTTCATATATCTATTTCCCAAAGACAATCTCGGGATATGAAGTTGAGGACATGCACTCAACTTCTTTGGTCGACCATGGCGAGGCCTCTTCTGAGTGGAACCTGTCCTGTTAAACCGCTGTATGGTCTTGGACACCATGCTGCAGCTCAGTTTCAGGGTCTTGACAATCTTCTTATAGCCTAGGCCATCTTTATATAGAGCAACAATTCTTTTGCTCAGATCCTCAGAGAGTTCTTTACCACGAGGTGCCATGTTGAACCTCCAGTGACCAGTATGAGATAGTGAGAGTGATAACACCAAATTTAACACACCTGCTCCCCATTCACACCTGAGACCTTGTAACACTAACAAGTCTCATGAAACGGGGAGGGAAAATGGCTAATTGGACCCCATTTGGACATTTTCACTTAGGGGTCTACTCACTTTTGTTGCCAGCGGTTTAGATATTAATGGCTGTGTTTTGAGTTATTTTGGGGGAACAGCAAATTTACACTGTTAAACAAACTGTACACTCACTACTTTACATTGTAGCAAAGTGTAATTTCTTCAGTGTTGTCACATGAAAAGATATAATAAAATATTTACAAAAATGTGAGTGGTGTACTCACTTTTGTGAGATGCTGTATATACTAAACAGCCGCCATGTAAGCAGTCCTATATAGTCTGGTGGTGTGGACTTAACCCCCTGAGCCATGATTGGCCAAAGGAACCCTTCCAGGTCAGTTGCATGCTTTGGCCAATCAGCAGCCGTGAATGCACTGCGATCTCACAGTACATTATGGTGTGCTCTGCGGTGGACAAACTCACTGCAAGCTCCCCATATTGTTTGTTGTTCTCCGAACAAACAAACACCCTATGTTTGAGTCAAACTTATGTTTGTCTCGAACATCAGGACCATTCCTAGTGGTCAGTTCTCAGGCAGGGCATCATTTCCTCTGTTTAGTGATGTTGCCCATGCTATCCAGCCACAGCCTGCAGAGGAGGTGGTGGACTGGGATACTAAACTGTCCTCATCCTCCGTCACCCAAGCAGAGACTAGTACGCAGTCCCCTGCAGCTGCTAGAGTGGCTAAATTTGCTTCCTTGTCCACAGATATTCCTGCCATGGCCACAGCATCAGGCATGGAGGAGTCAATGGAGTTATTTGAACACTGCATCAGCCACTTGCTCCTTGACGATCACAGCCATTACTGGATTCAGACATTGGTTCTGAGGTTGAGGAAGGCAGGAACATGAGCCTACAGAGAGGGGAGAACTCTGGTACACAAATTGGCATTCGTGTTCCCTCAGCCACAGCGTATTGCCAATTTGTCTCCAGTGGTAATGAGAATAGAGAAGATGATGATGATGATGATGAGGTCACTGATGTGACTTGGGTGCCAGATAGAGCAGAGGAGGAAAGTGAGGGTAAGGCACAACACCAACGAGGCAGCCAGCATGGAAAAGTAGAGAGCAGCCACCCTATTCCATCACATTGTGGAGCTGTTATCTCCTGGCCCTCTTCCCACAGCTTAGCTGTCTGGGCCTTTTTTAGTATATGTGCAGCCGATCGCACTGTTGCCATTTGCAAAATATTGCCAATTTCAGCCAATTGGGTACCACATGCTTGACATTTAACCTCAGGTATAGCGCAGGGTGTCCCAGGTCCTTGCAGCACATCTTCCAGCAGCACATTACCAGCTGTAGACTGTAACCGGCAAATTTCTTTGCCCCATCTGCTGCAGTGGAAAGAAAAATACAGTCCTTGCCATCTACATGCCCAGCGTCTGAATGCAAGCTGAATGCAAGCTTATCAAAGCTGCTGGATCTCCAACTTCTGCCTTTCTGCCTGGTGGATTCTGCCCCCTTCCGTGAATTTGCAGAATGTGCTGTACCACAATGGCAGACTCCCAGTTGCTATTTCTTTTCACGTAAGGCCATTCCATCTCTCTACCATCACGTGAAAGGCAATGTTGTGGCATTGTCTGGCAAGGCAGTCAGCCACAAAGTCCATGTTACTTCTGACACGTGGTCCAGCAAGCATGGGCAGGGATGATATATTTCATTCACAGCACACTGGGTAACTCTGCTTGCAACTCTGAAGGATGCAGGACAGGGCTCAGTGCTGCAGCTTGTTGTGCCCCACATCGCCATACAGCTGGTGATGATGCGAGATTTGTCAGCTCTACCCCCTCCTCCTCCTTTATGCCCTCCTCTGCTGAATTGTCCTATGAACCTCAAGTACTCCCTAAGCGTTCAAAGGGCTATTAAATGAGTCACAAAAATGAGGGGGAAAAAAATGGGGGGAGTTAGGGAAAAGGGACATGGACCTCTAAATCCGTGATAGGATTGGGGTCTCCCACTAAAGCCGTCACACCAACGTATTGGTGGGGTTCACCTTAGACCAGGTACAGTTAGCCAAAAGGAGGGAGTAAGCAGAATAGATGTCTGCTTATGTATAGACTGGTCATAAATTCAAAGAAAGAACATAGGGATAACCCTGCGGCATGTAATTGGGTAGGTACAAAAAATATCTTTATTAAACAAAGGGTAAGTAACTGCATGAAACAGACACAACATATAGGACATCTAAAATCAGGCACCCCAGGGTGACGTACATATCAGACCCTTGATACATATATATATAGGAAGATTTCCAGAGCTGTGCTTCAATGCTATTGGGTGGCACGGGTAATCCTATATCCCTATCGCTCAATGAAGAGTGATCAGAGTTGCTAGGAACTTCCGTGTTCATACCCAGGATAAGCAGTAATCCTATATCCCTATCGCTCAATGAAGAGTGATCAGAGGTGCTAGGAACTTCCGTGTTCATACCCAGAATAAGCAAACACTAGATTAATCAGTTCATACAATCAAGTT
>BLSH010101058.1:17191-32004 GCA_018402905.1 Glandirana rugosa | reverse complement strand
CTTATCCTGGGTATGAACACGGAAGTTCCTAGCACCTCTGATCACTCTTCATTGAGCGATAGGGATATAGGATTACCCGTGCCACCCAATAGCATTGAAGCACAGCTCTGGAAATCTTCCTAGATATATATGTATCAAGGGTCTGATATGTACGTCACCCTGGGGTGCCTGATTTTAGATGTCCTGTATGTTGTGTCTGTTTCATGCAGTTACTTACCCTTTGTTTAATAAAGATATTTTTTGTACCTACCCAATTACATGCCACAGGGTTATCCCTATGTTCTTTGAATTTATGACCAGTCTATATAAGCAGACATCTATTCTGCTTACTCCCTCCTTCTATTAAATGAGTCAGGCTAAAAGGTGTCATGCAGTGCTTCAGCTGGTGTGTCTAGGGGACAGGAACCACACCGGAGCAGAGATTCTTGCAGCACTGCAGAGACAGGCCCAGAAGTGGTTCACGCCATGGCAGCTGGAGCCAGGAATGGTGGTGTGCAATAAGGGCACAAGCCTCCTGTCTGCCCTTAGACAGGGAAACGTGCCACGCTTGGCACATGCCCTCAATTTGGTGGTGCAGCATTTCATACATACTGTAGTTACCCAGGGTTGGAAGATCTGCTGAAGCAGGCCAGAAGAGTCTGTAGCCATTTCTGTTGGTCATACACAGGCAGTGCTCAGCGGGAATTCCACCTGCCCATAAACCCTCTTATTTGTGACATGCCCACCAGGTGGAACTCCACGTTGGCAATGCTGCAGCGGCTGCACATGCAGAAGTACTTGTGTGAGTATGGCACAACGACAGGCTCAGGCCGGCTATGCTTTTTTCCCCTACACCAATGGCTGCTCGTAAAGGATACATGCACTGTACTGACACAATTTGAGGAGGGCACAAGGATGGTGAGCCATGACAATGCATGCATCAGTGATGCAATCCCTGTTCTGTTCCTGCTGGAGTAGACTCTGAGTGGCATTATGGACAGGGCACTGGAGGCAGAGCAGCGGGAGGCAGAGTAGGACTTCCTTTCCTCTCAAGACCCACTTTATGCAGAAACCATTGTTCCCCTGCCACACACGAGGAGAAATAGGAGGAGGAGGAGGATTATGGCAGTTTTGGAGGCATTGAAGCAGAGGAAGACATACATCAAACAGTAAACACTGGTTTTCCATCCCCAGAACCCTTGGGAGTAGTACATGGCTGGGAGGAGCCAGTTCCAGATACTGTAATCCTCCTTGACCCAGAGGAGTCTGCTTCTCATGCCTCCACAAATTTGCGGTGCATGGGCTCTCTCATGCTTCAATGTCTGCGAAAGGCCCCAAGAATATGTGGCATAAAGGAGAAGGATCACTAATGGTTGGCAGCCCTCTTTGACCACCATTATAAGGGTAAAGTCTCAGAACTCATCCCATCCCCACAGAGATTGCAGATGAAATCTCTCAAGTGCTCTCCTGACTCCTGGTAGGTTACAGTGTCATGGCATGGAAAATGTAGTTTTGAGGCTTCTATTGGTCAAGAGAGGAGCAGTGGAGAAGGCGGCTGCCAAAGAGATGCACTTCTCAATTTTTTAGTCCTCGCCCCCCATGGCTGTCAGCTTCCACATCCCATTGGCAGCATCTGCATCACATGGTGGACAATTTTCTAGGGGCAAAAACAGAGATGGAGAGCTTTCCAGTTGACGATCCACTGGCTTACTGGGTCATGAGAATAGACCACTGCCCAGAACTTGCTAAGTATGCTATTGAGCTGCTGGGCTGCCCTGAAACCAGTGTGCTTTCTGAACGGACATTTAGTGCTGCTGGAGGTTTTGATACTGATCATAGAACGCGTCTGTCCATATACACCGTGGACCATCTGATTTTTATCAAAATGAATCCGTCCTTGATTACCCACAGCAATGAAGTCCCTGATGTCGATGTTGCTG
This sequence comes from Glandirana rugosa, assembly GCA_018402905.1. Classification (NCBI taxonomy): domain Eukaryota; kingdom Metazoa; phylum Chordata; class Amphibia; order Anura; family Ranidae; genus Glandirana; species Glandirana rugosa. Next base: position 30,085 of record BLSH010101058.1, on the reverse strand, counting down.
TTTCGATGTTAAAGTGTTTTTAGGATGTGGAAACTCTGCAGGACTTCTAGGCTGCCTAGCGTTGTGGGTGTTGATTTTATCTGGAAGAATGTTTTTGGTGTAGGTTTCATGGTCACAATTAACACCCAAAGACCAATTTTTCTGCACCTGTTTGACAGGTGCATATCATTGCAATTTTTGATAGCAAGAGTACCTCTATAGGGTTACGGTATGAAGGCGCCACCGACACTCAAAAGTCAATTTTTCAGCACCTGTTTGACTGCTGCATCAAATTCAAATTTTTGCAGCAAGGCCAATTCTTGCTTTTATCAAAAGTACCTCCATAGGGTTACGATGTGAGGGCACCACCGACACCCAAAGACCAATTTTTTGGCACCTGTTTGACAGGTGCATATCTGTCAGGGAATCCCTGTAAGCTGTTTGTCCACTAGAGGCGCGCACACACCTTCACAGGCGGGCACATCGAAATGTGCATGTGCGTGGGAATGCCCGCGCAAGAACGGGCACGCACGAGACATCTTGGCGCCAGGCAGACTATTTAAGGAAGATTCTGACATTACTTCTATGTGACTGGTCTTCAGCTGTTCCTGAGCCTTCCATATCCTGTGAAATATACCTGTTACTGATGACCCTGGCTTTTCTCTGACTACGTCCTTGTCTTACTGATTCTGCACCTCATACCTGCAAGTTGATGACCTTGGCTTTCCCATTACCACACTTCTGCCTGCTGTTCGTGTATTTCGCTGCCCATATGCTGACGATCCTGGCTAACCTACGACTCTGCTCCTACCTGCTGTCTCTAGTTACCTGCCTTGTTCGAGTGCCTGCCAAGCTGACCGCATCTGCCTTGCTGCAACTAGCTGAAAGTTCTTGCCTTAATCCTGCCAGAAACTCGGTTCCAGAACAAGTGTCAGCCCTACAGATTGAGCAGAGTGCTTCCTTAACATACGCTATACTACAGCGCACATTGACCGTTCCTGATGGTCCTCCTGTCTCCATGGAAGCACACCCTCTGCTGCCAGTCCCTGGGACTACATCTACAGGCACTCTTGTTCCTCCTGTCCCTCAGCCCTCTCTGTCTTATCCTCAGAGGGGTCTGGATGGGAGAGATAAGAGAGGCCAACCTCGTCAGTTTAGTCTCCAATCAGGTACATGACAGTACCAGTCAGCCAGTGATGGAGTCTGAAAGGGAGGTCTCTCTACTTACTACTCTCTGTAGGACTGTTACCGTACTCTCCCATGTGGTGCAAGGATTACATATGGACTTTGCGCAAATCTGTGATCAAATACAAGGCATACACAACACAGCACACACCATGACATGTAATCACCATGAACTATCTCTTGCTCCGGAGCCCAGGGTGCCTTTACCTGAGCAATTTTCTGGGGACCGTAGAAAATTCAGGACTTTTCAAAATGCCTGTGAACTGTATTTCCCCTTGCTTCCCCGTACATTCTCTACTGAAGTCAAGATGGGGTTCCTGATTTCATTGCTCCCGGGAAAACCTCAGACCTGGGCTCACCAGCTTCGATAGCAACAAGATTCTGCTCTTGCCTCTGTAGAAACCTTTTTTGCTGCCATGTCTCAGCTATATGCTGACCCCTTCCATCACCAGACTGCGTAATTCATGCTGAACCACCTACAACAAGGCTCAAGACCTAGATGGAGCTGATTTCTGGTTATGGATTACCGATACTAAATGGAATAACGCATTATGCTTCCAATTCCGCCTTGGCCTGTCTGAAGCTATCAAGGATGAAATTGCTAGGGTAGGAATGCCTACCTCCCTGGATGATTTAATTCAACTCTGCATCCAGATAGACCATCGCCAACGATAATAAGGAGGGCCGACACTCCAGTTTTCCAAGTACCCCTTTGTCTGAACAGGAACGAGCTTGACGTCATTGTGGTCACCTTTGTCTCTACTGTGGTGATGCAGGACACTTTCTACGGGCTTACCCCAGAAGGCGCTTAAGGAGAACCCCTCCTCCATCTCAAACAGTGGTGGCACTAGACGCTGGTCGAGCCCATACCCTTTTGCCAGTTTCATTCCAGTTGACTGAAAAGACTATCTCTGTGTCAGCCATTGTGGATTATGGAGCCTGTAGCTGTTTCATGGACTCTTCTTTGCCACCCTGCACAAAATACATGTGTGTGCCAAAAAGAACAATTTTATGGTCCATTTGGCAGATGGGCCTGGCATCAAATCCGGACCCATTACTCTTGAGACTACTCCCATTCTGTGTCTTACCAAGTCCGGTCATCGGAAGTTCCTTCGTCTGGATGTCATCACATCTCCTCTTTTTTTCCCATCGTCCTGGGTCAACCATGGTTAAAGGCTCATAACCCTCTTATTGATTGTTCCACTGGAGAAATAACATTTCATTCAGACTACTGCCAAAAATTCTGTTTTTTTCCAACTCCTGAGCCAGGAGAAACCCTCCTCCATATAAATATAGACCCTGAAACCGCTAAATTGGTCCCCGCATTCTATCATGAATACCTTGACGTATTTAACAAAAAGAATTCCAACACTCTTCTACCTCACAGACCATAAGATTGTCCCATTGAACTTTTACCCGGAGCAGAGATTCCTTTTGGTCGGATTTACCCCCTTTCTGAACCTGAACTGAGTTGGGACTTACATTGATTAGAACCTTGACAAGGGGTTTATTCATCCATCCTCATCACTTGCTGGGGTGGGAAAATTCTTTGTTGAAAAGAAAGACCATTCACTTCGGCCCTGTATAGACTATCGGGACCTCAATAAGGCCACCATCAAGAACCCGCTACACTCATTCCTGAACTGTTTCAAAGATTGCGGGAAGTGCGTATATTTTGCAAACTTGATCTAAGGGGTGCATACAATTTGATCAGGATCAGAGAAGGAGATGAGGGAAAGATGGCCTTCATATGACGCTTTGTGCATTTTGAATACCTTAGGACTTTGTAATGCTAGAAAAATCACAAAAACTGCGCAACCAGCAATTAAGGTGTAAGTGCCACACAAGTAAAATGAATAATGATAATATGACAAAGCAAAAAAATTGATCAAAAAATAATTAAACAGTCCATAAAGTGTTATTATATAAGGTGCATAGTGCAAGATGCAAACTAAAATAAAGTCCACTAGGATCAAGGTGAACTTGAATGCATGTAGAGATGAGATAGAAAACAGACTCCTCCACCAGGTGCTGGAAACGACAGGAGGGAGCTTCAGTAACACCCCACACTCAGATATATAAAACTCTTACCAGAGCTAGTTGGCTACTTATCTCTAGGTCAGCCTTACTAGCAAGCAGATCGCCTCTGCGGGCATATGTTAGGAGGAGGATAAAAGAAAACTCTTATTCAAATGGTTTCATCCATTCCCATCTTTCCTTTTCAATCTGCAGCTCCTGTCATTGCAACATTCAAAAAATGCAATGCAATATTGCAAATCTGGAGGCTTTCTGTACACTATGGCTGTCTTTAGAAATCTGTAAATCCTCACCACTACTCCAGAATCATAGGCTGCTCAACGCTACAAAGCTTCACACTTCTCGGTAGTGTCTGCTTACCTGTTGCTTCCTTAACATCCTTATTGGCCAGTTTGGCAGGTATTCATTGTGATGTGTCAATAGGAAAGCATGGGAGGTGGAAGGGGGCAGGTAAGCTTGTAATTCAAGGTGAAAACATCCATTCAGTCCAGGCTTCAGTCTTATATAATGGGATTCAGAGGTGCGTTGTCTCCATTAAACGTTGACTTTAAAACAGTAATCGGCTTTAAAACCCAATCCACCTTAGCAGAGATTTAAAAACACCCAGAGTTGTCACTGTAACTACACTTTAAAGCACTTCACATTATATTTTATGCTTATTATTTTAGCGTGGTATACATATTATTTTTTACTTGGACTTTGTAATGCCCCTGCTACTTTTCAGCATTTTGTTAACAAAATGTTTTGAGACTTTCTGGACTTGTTTATTATTGTCTTCCTGGATTATATACTTATTTTTTCTGAATCCATAGAGATTCATTGGGTCCATGTAAAGAAAGTGTTAACACCATCTTTACGCTAAACCAGAAAAATGTGAATTTGGGAAATGCATTATCCAATTCTTGGGTCGTGTTATTTCTGCAGATGGGATTGCCATGAATCCCCAGAAGGTGTCTGCAATATTGGATTGGCCTGACCCCACTGATAAAAAAGCCATACAGCGATTTGTAGGGTTCGCCAATTTTTATAGAAAATGTATCAAGGACTTTTCAGGCATCATCTCTCCGATCACACAGTGGACTAAATCCCGCACCACCTTCTCATGGACTTCTGAGACTCAGACAGCATTTGACAAACTAAAGGGTCTATTCCCATTTGCACCCATTCTAAGGCATCCTGATCCTGCATTGCCTTACGTGCTTGAAGTGGATGCGTCTGAGATCGCTGTGGGTGCTATTCTATCTCAACTTCAGGGGGCAAAGTCCCTACTCCACACTGTTGCCTTTTTCTCCAGGAAGCTAAGTGTCTCAGAGAGAAACTACAATGTTGGTGATTGGTAATTACTTTCCATTAAATCAGCCTTGGAAGAGTGGCATTATGTAATAGAGGGAGCAGCACATCCAATTCTTGTCTTCACGAACCATAAGAATTTAGAGTGTTTAAGGGCAGCAAAATGACTTAGTCCCCACAAGGCCAGATGGGCTCTTCACAAAATTTCATTTTCACATTACCTACCGGCCCGGATCAAAGAACGGGAATCCTGACGCCCTTTCCCGTATGTTTTAAGACATGGAAGCATCTCCTGAACCCAACACCGTTTTACCCGCAAAAAACGTCCTATTATTACAGTCTGATCTTATCTCTCAAATAAAGACGGCCTTTCAGGAGTAAATACAAAAACAATTAGATGAATAATCAGTCCCAATAATTTTGTGTAAAAAGCAGCAACGCAAACGGAGAATACACTAACCCCACATAAAATCTTAAAAAATGTGCAGTGCTCAAAGGGTGACAAAAAAACATAAAACAGGTACTAAAAAAGTACCAAAATAACCGTTAACAGTCCAAAGTTCTCTAGTGTAAATATAGTTTGTTCCAAACAGAACGTTCAAACTCTGCATATACAGTTCACAACATAGGGTACACACGGAATGGTCAAGGTGGCAACTCACCGGATCCAAATGCTGCCCCTAAGGTGGGGGGGGGGGGCAATGTCAGGGAATCCCTGTAAGCCATTTGTCCACTAGAGGTGCGCAGGCCTTCACAGACGGCACGTAGGAACGCGCATGTACACGGGAATGCACGCGCATGAGACATCTTGGCGCCAGACGGGCTATTTAAGGAGTATTCTGACATTACTTCAATGCTGAAGTAATGTCAGAATAACCATTATATGCCCATTGTATGCCCAATTACTTGCATATAAGCCTTCAATATGGGCACTTTTGATTTTTCACGTTCAGGTCCCATAGACTTCAATGAGGTTTATTATTTGGTTATGAACTTTCCCGATGTTCGAAAGTTCTGGTGCAAACCGGACAGAGGGTCGTCGGCCCATCTCTACTTGGATACATTCAACCTGCCCATACATGGTTCAAATCTCGGCCGGTCCCTGCTCAATTAACTATCAACAGCTTCTGGTAGATTCAGGCCGAATATGAAAAAATATGAAAAACCTGGAAGTCTCTCCAGTCACCCAACAAGTGCAAGTTTTCCCAATTGATTGACTATACTAGTGTTCTCCCAGTGGCAGCTTTAAATTTTCTGTCTTCTCTAAGGATCACACACTATCTATTGTGGGACAATAGAAGAGGGCTAACAGAATGGTATAATTTTTTTATGTTGAAAGGATACTCCCCGAGACCTCTCCAAGTGTTTCACAGAGCCTGAGGAAGTGGGAGATTTGGAACCCATGAAATGCATTGTGACATGATGTAACTGTTGAGATCCCCCCTGCTACTGTCATCTAGGATATTGAAGTAATCTGATGTGACCAGAATATAGGATGTATATATTCTCAGAGTAGGATGGGAAAGCCAACATTAAACTGTGAAAAAAGTGGGGGTTTTTTTCAATATATTGTGGATTTGTAAATAGACCATGTGTGGCACTAGTACATTACACTTTTAATATTTTGCGAATGCATTTGTATAATTTTAATAGTAGGGTATATTATTGTATATATATATTGTTAGGCACCTTTAAACTCCCATTTCTGGTGTATTTGTTTGTTTCAAGTTACAGGTTGTTGGTGCCTTTCTGTGTGGTTCTAGCAATATACACTCTCTGGCCATTTTATTAGGTACACCTTGCTAGTACCAGGTTGGACCCCTTTTTGCCTTCAGAACGGCCTTAATTCTTCATGGCATGCATTCAACAAAGTGCCCATATTGACATGATAGCATCACGCAGTTGCTTCAGACCTGTCAGTTGCACATCCATGATGCGAATAATCATTTCCACCAGACCCCAAAGGTTCTCTATTGAATTGAGATCTGGTGACTGGGGGAGGCCATTGGAGTACAGTGAACTCATTGTCATGTTCAATAAACCAGTGGTGAGATGATTTGAGCTTTGTGACATGGTGCAATTATCGTGCTGGAAGTAGCTACTACACCACCACCATCCTGAACCGCCTATACAAGGCAGGATGGATCCATGCTTTCATGTTGTTTATGCCAAATTCTGACCCTACCATCTGAACGTCGCAGCTGAAATAGAGACTCATCAGACCAGGCAATGTTTTTCCAGTCTTCTATTGTCCAATTTTGGTGAGCCTGTGTGAATTGTAGCCTCAGTTTCCTGTTCTTAGCTGACAGGAGTGGCACTCGGTGTGGTCTTCTGCTGCTGTAGCCCATCTGCTTCAAGGTTCGATGTGTTGTGCATTCAGAGATGGTATTCTGCATACCTTGGTTATAATGAGTGGTTGTGCGTGAAAATCCTAGTAGAGCAGCAGTTTTTGAAATACTCAGACCAGCTCGTCTGGCACCAACAGCCGTGCCACGTTCAAAGTCACTTAAAACCCTTTTCTTCCCCATTCAGTTGCTCAGTTTGAACTTCAGCAAGTCATATGTACTACGTCTAGATGCCTAAATGCATTGAGTTGCTGCCATGTGATTGGCTGATTAGCAATTTGTGTTACCAAGCAATTGAACAGGTATACCTAATAAAGTGGCAGGTGAGTGCATATTTAGATTAGTGTTTATCACTGTCTGTGCCCTCATTAGATTACTTCCTATTACATGGGTGTCATACAAAATAGAAAATGAAAGAAAATCTCCTTACTTCCTGTCTGTTTAACAGGTACCAAACAGAATATGAAGTGAGGCAAGCACATTTTCTGCAAGTATGAGGGAGAAAGTGCTGTATGGATTGTATTGCTATTTTTGCTTCCATGAAGGGGATATCCCCTTAATTCCTGACCAGGCGATGAGTGTAATTAAAATAGGAAGATAAGAGAAATACAGCATTTAAAACCTTACAGAAGTTTTCACCCTTCACAAAAACAATAATTTGGCTTGAGTTTGGCATTAAGGCACACTATATTATAGGTCTTTTTAAAACATCTCAACAATAGCAAAGAGCAAAGTGACCCCCTTAATTTTTGGTGTGCTTTACATCCACTAACTATATGCTTGACTTTAGGAAGATCTGAAATTAGAGACTTCCTTTTTAGCTCATGTTTGACATTTTGCAGGTAATCCTTACTGGAACACACATTTTAGAAGTGAAACAGTTTCCATACACATGCTTTTACCCAGCAGGATATGTTGAGCCTTTCAAGCTCACTTACCTCTGAACACTTTGAATAGTCAAAATACATCAGCTGAAGAGATTTAATCTACTAAAATATTGATTTTATGTTTTAAACAAAGGGTGAGTCAAGCAAATATTACAGCATGAAAATCATGTAACTATTTTTTCTCTGGTTAAGTCTAAATTCTGTATGTGATGACCATTATGCCTCTTCAGCATTGGCCACAGCATTACTTTTAGCCAGAGGGAATAAACAGAGTACAATGGTATATGTTAGCTTAGCTAGGGGAAAGCCTGCTGCCTGTGTCACTTTGCTGCTGTGCAGGGGTCCTTAAAGTTTAGGCAGCCTGTTAAGATGGCATTGGGCAATTATGCCAGTCAGAACAGGGCAGGCATTGTTGGAGCCCTACGCTGGTTCAGCAGCTTTATCCTACTTCAGAAGACTTATGACTGGGCCTTTTTCCTCCTTAAAAAAGTCTGTGGGTGTTTGCTGTTATTTATATGAAGCTTTGACACGCAGAGAAAGGAAAACAACTATTCACAAAGCATATTAATTACTTCTTTTGACATTTTCTTTTACCCACAGAACTTTTATGACAGCATGCCTGCCTTTCAAGTATAACACTACCATTTTACACCTTTATGACATATTTGATACTCAAGCAATGACAAGTAAACACTGTAATTAAAATTCATTGCATCTATTGTTAATTATGTCTGTGCAAGCTTTTGAAGCATCAGTTGCTCACAAAGTACTTTATTTCAAGAAGTGCCTTTAATAGGAAATGAGCTGGGACCTGAAAGTTTTAAATTAATCAGTGGCTGCAGGCAAGAGGGGCCAGATCTTACTTAAAACATTTTGTCTTCATAATAAAGCCCACTGTCTTTTGCTGTCAGCAGTTGTTTGACCATGCCCAACATTCTACTGTTACATCTTGTTTACTTAATTAATATAATAATATTTCCTACTGGCATAATGGATATTTCAGCACCCAGTACATGTAATTATAACCCATATGGCTAATAAATACTATTTAAAAATGTCATACTATAAAAACAGATAAGAAGGTATTCTTTATATATTTTTTTTTTTAAGAGATTTTATTTGTATATAATCAAAGGAGTACAAATAATATGGACATATTTCAGTGTCATAGAGAAATATACAGATTTCGATCGAAATTATTGAAAATTTGGAAATTAAATTTCCCAGACATTCCACATGGTAATACGTAAGTTTGTTGTACCCTGAGAGGATTACAGGACTGGATGCCTTGAGCAGGATTAAACATAAGCAGAATACAAAAGAGAAACATAGGTTACATCTGAACTGGATGGATTTCTGCCAAGAGGGGAGGGGGGGGGAGAGGGGGGGGTGCTACATCCCCTTGTCGTTTGGGTAGGGTCTCTGTTGTAAGAGGGGGTGAGTTGTTGTCCGGTGATAGCTCAATAGTAGGAGAATTGGAGCGGAGTAGAGATCGTTGAATCTTGAGGGGTGACAGCGTTCATGAAAGATGACCACCTTCTGTTGAAACGGGAGACTGCAGGAGCCGAGTAGAAGTCTGTAAGGATTTTTTCTCTCCGGAGCTGAGTCACTAGATCTTGCTTCACTTGAGACAGGGAAGGGGTGGTGGTAGCAATCCAATTCTTTAGTATTGCTTTCCTGGCTGTAAAGAGGCAGATAAGTATCCAGTCTTTGTGATAAGGGGCCTTACGAAGCGCCGGTTTCCACATTTGGGAGTCCCAGTAGCCAAAGACCATAAGGAGAGGGTCTTTGGGTATTTGGAATTGGGTAATATTGGAGATGAACTTTGAGATCCTCTCCCAGAAGTCAGATATGAGCGGGCAAGACCAAAAACGGTGCGTGAGAGAGGGTCTTTGGAGGTTGCAGAGAGGGCACACCATGCTGGAGCCATTCTGTGTATCCATAAGGGCAGGTTTGTGGGCTCGGTGGAGTATTTTTAGCTGGGTCTCCCTCCACATTTCGCAAGGAGAGAGATTGAGCGTTGCGTTGAAACCTTTGAGAAGTTTGGTTGCAAGGTCTGGGTCGGGGAAGTCTTTCCCCCAGTTTTTAATTGAGGAGGCTTTGATCGGGGTTGCTTTCTTGGCCTGCAAGGGCTTGTATATTGCTGATATATTGTAGGAGCCCGAGGCTAGAAGAGTGTCAATCAGTGAAGGGTGGAATCTCTTTGTCTTATCAGTGCATGAGGAGCGGATGAAGTGGGCACATTGCCAGTAATTGAAGAGATGAGATTTGGGTAGGGAGTATTTCTGCGCTAAGTCTTCAAAAGGGAGGAGGTCTCCCGTGTCCGGGTCGCAGAGACTGTAGAACGTATATAAACCATTATTTTCCCAGAGCTCAAAAGCACGATGCTGCAGTTCAGGGGGAAAGTTGGGGTTTCCCAGGATGGGAAGTTGTCTGGAGATGGTGATGGGAACCTTGAGGATTTTCCGGGTCTCCCTCCAGGCTATTATGGTATCCCGTATCAGGAGGTTGTGCTGAAGGTTAGGAGGGAGGGTTTTTTGAGGCGTATAGAGAAGGGCCATGGGTGAGAACGGATAGGAAATAGCCGACTCCAAAGGAAGGTTAGCATGTCTGGATTCGTTTCTTGACCAGTCCAATCCAATTCTTAGAAGGCAAGCCAGATTATATAGTCTAATATTGGGTAGGCAGGCGCCGCCTTCGCTCCTGGGGAGATAGAGTTTTGTCAAAGCTATACGAGGTCTTTTGCGGTGCCAGATGAATTTAGCAATGCTTCTGTTTAAGGATTGAATGTCTTTGTGCTTGAGTAGCAAGGGTATGGTTTGTAACGGATAAAGTAGGCGTGCAAAGCTGACCATTTTAAAAAGGTGGCATCTCCCCAGAAGCGAAAGCGGCAAGTCCATCCAGTTCTCGAGTTCCAAAGCTATTTTGTGCAATAGAGGCGGAAAGTTTAAAGTGTATATAGAGGAGGGAGAGCTACCTATTTTTATACCTAGGTATGTGATATGTGATTTAGCTACTGTGAAGGGGGAATATGCGGACCATAAACGCTTTGTGGAGGGGCCTATAGGGAGGATTTCGCTTTTACTGTAGTTTATCCGTAGGCCAGCATATCGCCTGAAATCGTCAAATATTCGGACGATAGTAGGCATGTCTTTGGCAGGGTTGGATGAAAATATTAGAACATCGTCTGCAAAGAGTGCTGAACGCAGTTCATGAGGACCTATTTGAATGCCATTTAGGGGGGCTTTGGTGGCAAGAAATCTTGAGAGCGGTTCAATGGCCAGGTTGAACAGGAGAGGGGACAGGGGGCAGCCCTGTCTCGTTCCCTTGAACAGTCTGAACTCCTCAGAGAGGGAGCCAGCCACCACCAGCCTAGCCGCGGGAGAGGTGTACATGGAGCGGATTAGATTGACAAAGGGGCCAGAAAATCCCATCCGTCCCAGGACAAGAAAAAACCAGTCAAAGTTGACATTGTCAAAAGCTTTCTCCGCGTCCAGGGTGATGATGGCGTGGTCCCCCCCCTTGTGGGTATTGGCGTGGTCAAGGGCTGTAATTACTTTCCTAATGTTTAGGGAGGCAGTTTTGCCCTTGACAAAACCGGATTGGGCAGGATCGATTAGAGGAGGAAGGATGTCTGATAGTCGGTTGGCAATTATTTTAGACAGCAGCTTTATGTCCAGATTAAGTAGGGAGATGGGGCGATAGGACCCTGGTTCTAGTGTGTCTTTCCCTTTCTTGTGCAATAGTTTTATGGTGGCTAGGTTTCTGGAAGGAAGGTAGGGGCCCCCATTCCAAATCCCGTTAAAGACCAGAGAGAGAGTGGGCTCGATTGCCTTTTGATGGATTTTATATAGTTCCCCTGTGAAACCGTCTGGTCCTGGGGCTTTGTTTGGTTTTAGGCCCTTTATTGCGGAAGTTATTTCCTGGGGTGTAATGGGGGCGTTGAGCTTTTCTCGGTCTGGGGAAGGAAGCGTGGGGATATCCAAATTTGCGAGGAATTTTTCGGCCGAGGGGAGGTCAGTGTTGTCGGGTGAGTAAAGGTTCCGGTAGAAATTTAACATGATTTTGTTTAGCTCTTTTGGAATTTTTGAGATGTTTCCTTGGGGATCTCTTAGGGAAGTGATGTGGGTGGGCGTATGGGGGCCGCTGGCTAGTCTAGCCAGGAGCTTTCCAGATTTATTTCCGAATTTGTAAAATTTCGCCTCTAGGTGGGATTGTTTGATCAATTCCAACGATTCTGCCCAGGAGTCGAAGTCAGCTTTAGTGGACCTCCATTCTTCTCTGGATTGGGGGGTGTCTTGAGTGGAGAGAATACTTTGTGCTAGCCTCAGGCGGGTGCTGGCTGCTTTGAATTTGGACTGGGAGTGTCTTTTGAAAGAAGAGGCATAGGAAATGATTTTCCCTCTGAGATAGGCCTTGCCTGCATCCCAAAAGAGGTTCGGGTTGTCTAGGTGTTGGTCATTAGCGGAGCTGTACTCATTCCAAGCCTTGTGAATGTATCCCTGGAAGTCAGAGTTATCTGCCAGATATTGGGGGAAGCGCCAAGTTTGGGGAATAGGTTGGGAGAGAGAGTCATGGAGGGAGATGGAGATTGGTGCGTGGTCTGAGATCGCGATCTCATGGATTTCAGCCTCCCTTATCAAAGGTAAAAGATTGTTTGTGCAGTAGAAATAATCAATCCTAGTGAATATCTTGTGTGGGTTTGAGTAAAATGTAAATTCCTTTTCTAAAGGGTGGAGATAGCGCCAGACATCGGTCGTGTGTAGAGATTCCATGGCACAAGCTAGGGGGGTGGGCGTTAAAGTTTGGTGGTCAGGGGGATCGAACACGGTACCTTAGAGATGTGTGCTGGCTACAGACCGCGATAGAGGTGGGAAATCTTTTCCTTAAATGTAAAATGAGTTTGGGTGTGTTCTATAAGTGATCCTAACTAATAAAGATGACGTGTTTGTTAGAAAATGGAAACTATTCCCTCCGACTTTAGGTACTCTAGCGCTAGAGTCTGGTGCGTGGTTAGAGGTAGAGGGAGGTACTGAGAGAGAGGGTTGGATAAGGGGTTTGAACCGCGAAGGGGGTTATAGACCGTCTATTGAGACTGAAGGTCCCTATGTAAGTGTTCCGAACCTTACTCATGTCGAGGCGATTACTGGTTGTGGATCTGTTGGGCTTGG
>BLSH010101058.1:0-13448 GCA_018402905.1 Glandirana rugosa | reverse complement strand
ATATTTTTCGGCCTCCTGGGGGTCCTGGAAGGTGAGTTGTTCCCCATTTGAAGCTCTCAGCCTTAGTATTGCTGGGAACGCCAGGGTGAATTTCATTTGTCGTTGGTGGAGGGAAGAGCAGACATGTTGAAATGCTTTGCGCTTCTTGGATACCTCGGCTGAGTAATCAGCGAAAATCAGAAACTTCACCCCATCTACAGTGAGCGGGCTCTGTTGTCTGTATTTTGAGAGGATATCGGCCTTGTCCGCATAATTGAGATACTTGGCAATTATGGTGCGGGGCGACTTGCGGTCGGGTTGGGGGTTTCCAATGCGGTGTGCCCGTTCGACTAGGCAGGGCCTGTTGAAGCCTAAGGCCTCTGGAATGCGGTGCGCGCAGAAATCCATGAGGGCTGAGGCCTGGAGTGTTTCGGATACCCCCACAAAGCGGAGATTACTCCTTCTCGACCTGTTCTCCAAATCGTCGAGTTTTTGCAAAATATATTGATTGGTCTTGGTTTGGGATTCCTCTGACCGTTGTGATTGGTAAAGCTCATCCTCTATATTAGAGATTCTGTGCTCAGCCTCATCCAGTCGGGCCTTGTGTTTCCCTAGTTGTTTGGTGATCCGCAGCATCCCTTCAGTGACAGCCTGCTCCACAGTGAGTTTAATCGTGGGGGCTAGGATAGCTGCAACTGCCTGTGCTATCTTCTCGTATTGGCCCAGGTCTTCTTGTGTGGAGGAAGGGGGCTTGCTCACCTCCATGTCCGCGGATTGCGCGTCACGATCGTTCGTTGCACAGGCCGCATCCCCGGCCTCGATTTGCGGATGTAGTTGTGCGATCCGCGGACCGCTTTTCCCCAGGTACCGCTCCATAGCAGGGTGTCAGGGGGGTATCAGGGTTGTATCCTGAGCCCGTGGGTGTCTCGGTGTGTGTCTCTGGTCGGTATGTAAGCAGGTTTTTCGGCCGTGGAGCGGGAGCTAGCGCTGAGTGCTGCTACTCCATGCGGCGCCGGAACCGGAAGATCTTTATATTTGGTTTAATGGGTGCTATACATTATTCTTTATCCATTCTTGTTATACTACTGGCTGAAGTTTCTTATTTTATTAAATGCATTTTCTAATTACAAACATTTCTATTTCCAACAGACTCAAGCAAAAAATTATATATTTTGTTGTGCCGTCGTCTAAAGGTAACAAAATATACCACAGACTTACAAAAAAGGATGGTGTTACATTAAGAAGTAATTTCTGAACATTCTCCAGAGCATAACCAACTTCTCTCTGGAGTTTTCACAGGGGTCTGTAGCAAGAAACTACTTGAGAAAGGGGGGTATTTATTGCCTTGAAATCCCAGATGCAAGCCTCTTTTCTTTGTTATACCAGGGTTTTGGTAAATACTTTGTTGTACTTTATTTCTTTAATTTGTGCATATGACCATTCATGAGTTTTGGTTGGCTCCTTCCTGACTTTTTTAGGCCTATTTTCCATGGTGACATACTGTACTATAAATTATATATGTAATCTATCACTATGCACACACTGGTATAAATGTGTATGAACTACATTCCATAACTACAATAATTTACATACAAAAACTGTATTACTTGGTAGTAGCCTCCCAGCCTCAGCTCAGCCTTCTAGCCATATTCAATGTCTTCAGAAACTGGTTATGGTAAGTTTTTTTTTTTTCCTTTTTTCCTCTAGCAGGGTTTTCTTTATCTTTCATTAAATTGTAATTTCCATAGTTATCCGGTTAACCTCTTTAAGTTGTAATCAATAGGTTGTGGCAAATAAATATAAAATGCTACCCACTTTATGAAAATGGTGAAAATGGTTGTCATTTTCAATAACAAAAGTAATACTTCTGAAATACACTGCTGCTCTGGATATCTCTTCATTCTCCAGACTTCTTCCAGTTTTTATGATTGAATAATATAAGGGACTACCGTGTACCACTTTTGGGGGGGGGGGGTTAATCCTAAATATCCAATCAAGTATTGCCTTGAGATTACTATCCCAAGTCACTTTCCCAAATGGTGCATTTGGTATCTTCAGTTTCCCTTCTCCTTACTTATTTCAGTTTGTTTTGCCTAGATTGTAACACTGTTTTCCTTTAATTTAGCTTTTTTTTTTAGCTTGTATAAAAGTTAATTCATTCAAAGTGTTCATATATGTTCAAGAATCATGGATCAGTATCATGGATCTGAATACAGATAATTCTTATCCCCATGTTCAAAGTAGGGTTCAAAGTAGTTTTTACAGAAAAGATCCCCATAAATACAAAGTCTTGCACTATAGTGGTGTTTTAATGCTCAGAGTCCCCTGACAGCATGCAGTAAACAAAAATCCTTGTTCCGTGTGGAAACAGCTGTCTCTATCCAGATATCCAACAGCCCCCTGATGAGCCAGACCTATAGCATTGCAATTAGGAAAGTTCATGCTCCCTGCTGACTGGAACTCTGCAGGAGTTTGTTGGACCTCTGCAAAGAGACTACTGCTTCCACACATAGAGCAAACTGGCAGGGAACAGGCTTTTATATTTAGACTGTGGCTGTTTTTTAAAGTAGACAAACTGTCAGACCTTGTACATCTTTTGATTTTCATGCACATGTAATATAGCAGATTTAATTTGAAAGGTGGCCATTTTTTTATGTTTTTTCCTTTTTCATCATTGCACCCTACCTAATCCAAAGATGATAGCTTTTCTGTGGTGCATTTGCACCTTGTAAAAAGAAAAATATATCAATTTATATATGACATTGGCATTTATTCCCTGTCCAAAGTTTAAAGTGTCTCATACATTGTGTTGGTGCTATGGTAACCTATAAACAATCCTTAAAATTAAATTTTAAATTAATTATACATGGTCTTCACATTTTAGTCATTCGCCAATGTTTCCTCACTCATGGCTTAATGTTTTTGTGTGCCATTATCACTTATTGATCAATAAATTCTAAAGTTACTCCAGGCTGACCAACCTACCACTTTCTGTTGAAGGCAAACCCAAATATAGTTAATTTATATGTTAAAACTAGTTTTGTTTTTGCCACTATGAGCCTCCCTACAGATCCAAGATACTGACCAGCGTTGCTGCTATACATCTATAAACAAATTCTTTATTTATGTTTTAATTCATCATCATTATCGTCATTACTGCAAAGTCCAAGACGCTGTTGGTGCTGTTAGCAAAAGTAATTAGAATTGTAAAAAAAAATCAGTTCATTGCAATGTCCCTAGAAGAACATGTTCCTACAACAATTTCCTCTGAACACATTTCTAGATATGCAACCTTTGGTTAGCAGGACTAAGAATTGAATTGACCTATGTTGGTTCTTGGACTGTACAGACTTTTGTTCCTCCTCTGTTGCTGTGCTGTTGGCGTGTGTGTATGAGGGTAATTGCAGTTTTGTATTCTTAGTCTTCAAAAGAAGGTGCCACCTTGTGCTAACTAGACAGTCTCATTCTCTCCAGCCTGAAAAGGACTGCGCCAAAAAACTCTAGGACTACAGATCAAACACACAGTGGCAATTGCATAAAAAATTTTGACTTCAAAGCTTGATACACAGCAGGGTGAGTGTCAGAAGGACTTTACGTGTAGAATATAAAATAGATTGAGCATTGTCTGTCTAATGATTCTGCTTTGTTCACTCAGAGTGTGGAGATAGTGTCACACACTGCTAAACAATTTACTAGCCTTGCAATCAAGGTTCCTTTCACTTCAATGGACTTTATACTGTAAAATCATATCCTAAAATGAGGTTTTGCACTGAATTGCTGCTCTCTTCATTATAATCAACAGTTTTGCAGCAATAATAAACTCAGGTAATCTGTTTGATGACCATGTTTATCCATGCAGATAGATGTGAAAAGCAAAATGGCTCCACAGGCACTCATAACAAGCACAATCATTTCTTTAAGGAAAGTATGTATAAAGATGGCTTAAAATTTGAAATACACTATTGGAAAGAATATAATATAGGGCATTGCCCAACTCTTTAAATGAAACTATAATAGATTTGGATCAAATAAAATATTGTAAAGCATATATTTTTTTTGTTTGTTTTTTTTTTTAGTTTGATTGTTTTACCAATAAACATGTTATACAGGATGTACCCATGGATATAACTCATTGTGAGTAACTCACAAGTGAGAGCACAGCAGAAACACAGCAGAAGCTGCTTACTTTTAGATCCTCTCTGTCTGAATGAAACTTTGTACAGAGCCGACTTAGCAGTCATAGGTGAAGAGAGAGTGAACAGCCACTCCAACTATAAGTCTAGAACGTTATCTGTGGCCTTAGCATAAGATTATAAAATATGAAAATTTCATTTTTAGATGAATGTTTTTTAAGTTCTGTTTTTTAGTCTTGGCCGTAGAAAAAAAAAAAAAACAAGCAAGTGCTTCCAAAACCATTACACTTTTTATTTAAAATCTTACAGTAGGATGGATGTAGAGAGACATGTGCATGACAAAAAATTTTGTTTTGTTTCATTTTGATTTGTTAATCTGGTTATTTGGTTTCATTACATTTGAATCAATGCATTTTGAATTGGTTGAATTGAAAACTTTACATATTTACATAGTAGGTTAGGTTGAAAAAAGACAATAGTCCATTCCGTTCAACCTGTGTAGGTGTATGTGTGTCAGTGTCTATAGTACTTTCCCATATGTTATGTTTTTTAAGATATACATCCAAGAGTCTTTTAAAAATAATCATACTCCCCCATACACCACCAATTGTGGGAGAGAGTTCCACATCCTTATTTCCCTAACTGTGAAGAATCCCCTACGCAGTTTAAGGTTGAACCGCTTCTCCTCCAGTCTCATTGTGTGGCCCTGTGTCCTCATACAATCCCTGGGACTAAATTGTTTTTTTCCTATGCTGGGATCCCTAGTGAGGTATTTGTAGATCGCTATTATGTCCCCCCTCAAGCGACACATCCCCAGTGAGAATAAATTTAATGTTTGCAATCGATCCTCATAATTAAGGTCCTCCAGTCCCCTTACTAGTTTTGTTGCCATTCTTTGGACTCTCTCCAGCTCCAGCACATCCCTTATGAGGACTGGTGACCAGAACTGAACAGAATAATCCAGATGTGGCCAGACCAGAGTTTTATAAAGTGGCAAAATTATAGTTGTATCCCTGGAGTATATCCCCTTTTTTATGCATGCTAATATTCTGCCCACTTTGGTAGTTACAGCTTGACATTGCATACTATTGCTCAATCTGTCATCTATTAGGACTCCCAGATCCTTCTCCATCCTTAATTCTCCCAGAGGTTTTCCACCTAGTGAATAATTTGCATTTACATGTTTTTAGCCCCAATTGCATTACTTTACATTTCTCCACATTAAACCTTATCTCCCATTTGTCTGCCCACTCCACAATTTTATTCAGGTCATTCTGCAAAATTTCTAAGTCCTGATGCAAATTTATTGCTCTACTTATTTTTGTGTCATCCACAAAAACTGAGACCGAGCTATTTATTCCATCCTCTGTATCATTTATAAATAAATTGAAAAGAATTGGTCCCAAGACAGAGCCCTGGGGTACTCCACTCACCACTGCAGACCAGTCCATGAGTACATGTTATTTATGACCACCCTTTGGCCTCTTCCCTGTAACCAGTTTTTTACCCAAACAGAAACCTTATGGTCCATGCCTGTAGATCTAAGCTTGTGTATTAAGCATTTATGAGGGAATGTATCAAATGCCTTTCCAAAATCCAGATACACTACATCCACAGGCATTACCCTTTCTAGATGGCAGCTCACTTCCTCGTAGAATGTTATCAGATCTGGCAGAAAGGACCTTTCGGAAACCCATGTTGATTATGCTAATGATATTATTTTCCTCTGTAAATCTTTGGATATAGTCCCTAATCATCCCCTCCAATAATTTACCCACAATTGATGTTGTGCTGACTGACCTGTAGTTCCCAGGAATATGTCTCTACCTTTTTTGTATATTACTACCACATTGGCTTTTCTCCAGTCAGCTGCTATCAATCCTGTCATGCTGTCCACAAAGATTAGGAACAATGGTCTGGCTATAACCTGACTGAGTTCTCTGAGGACTCTCGGGTGTAAGCTATCTGGTCCTGGTGATTTATTTGTGTTAAGTTTATTAAGTCTTTCCCTGACTCCAGTCTCTGTTAGCCACGAGGGAATGTCCTGTGCCATTAACAGTATAGTCAAGGTCGTTAAACCCTTATTTTTCCTGTGTAAAAACTGAGTAAAAGAAGGTATTTAGTACAGTTGCCTTCTTTGTGTCATATGTAACCATCCTCCCATCCGCATCTATTATGTGTGCAATGTGTCCTGGATTTGGATATTTTACTGTTAATATATCTAAAAAAAAATTTTGGGTTCTTTTTACCTTCTTCTGTTATGTGTCTCGTAATAATTTTTAGCCGCCCTGATTGCGATCTTACACTTCTTATTGCATTCCCTGTAGTGTTGGAGCGTGCATGGTGACCCATTCCCTTTATATATTTTAAAGGCCATATTTTTCTCCTTAATGAGATTTTTGGCAATACGGTTTAGCCACCCAGGTTTAATCTTCGCTCTTCTATATTTATTGCCCATCGGAATGCACTGTGTGATAGCTTTGTTTAATATGCTCCTAAAGCATTCCCATTTCTCTTCTGTGTTTAATGTTCCCAGGATTTGGTCCCAATTTATGTCATGTAGCAATGACCTCAGTTCAGAAAAATTGTCTCGTTTAAAGTTTGATGATTTGTGCTACCCTCGTGCCTAATTTTCCTATGATTTACGCTAAATGTGATCATCCTATGATCGCTAGATCCCAAGTTGTTGCGTATCGCCATATCTGAGATCAAACTTAGATTGTTACTAATTACTAGGTCTAGCAGGGCATTCTTTCTAGTTGGGGAATCCACCAATTGGGACATAAAGTTGTCCCGTAAGACATTCATGTAATGACGGTCCTTTAATGAGTGAGCAGTTCCCACTGCCCAGTCAATATCAGGATAATTGAAGTCCCCATTATGATTACATTTCCCTGTTTCCTAGCCATTTCTAACTGTGATAGGAGTGCCAACTCCTCCTCCTCCTGCAGGTTGGGTGGCCTATAACATACTCCCACTACTAATTTCCTGCTTACTTCTTCTCTTTAGAGTTCTACCCACACTGATTCAACCCCCCCCCCCCCAGTCCCATTCATAATGTTTCTTCTCTCTACCACCCTTGTATCATTTTTGACATATAGACACATCCACCCCCCTCGTTTAACTTCCATGTCCTTGTGATACAAGGAATATCCCTGTATGGGATCCCTGTTGGCCAGTCAATCGTGAGAGTTGTCAAACCAAGTTTCAGTAATTCCCACAAAATCTGAGTCCTCTTCGTGTAATAGCAGCTCCAGCTCCTAGCATTTGTGTATGCACGTTTTAGTGTTGTTTGAGTGCATATTATTTTCTCATTTTGTTTCCCCTCGCTTTGTTTTTGAATTTCCCAATTGTTTACCCCTGGATCTGATGTTATGGCTGTATTATCACTGCTGACTGCCCTATCATCCTCTGTCATCTGCTCACTGCCAGCTATCTCTTCCTCTAACCACCCCAACACCTAGTTTAAAAGCCCCTCCAATTTTGTGGCCATCTTACTTCCCAATAGAGCTGTTCCACCCCCACTAATGTGCAGCCCATCCTTACTAAAGAGCCAGTAACTGACTGAGAAGTCAGCCAAGTTCTCCAGGAACCCAAACCCTTCTTTCCTACACCAGTTCCTCAGCCACTTGTTCAGTTACCTAAGCTCCTGTTGCCTCTCTGGTGTGGCTTGCGGTACAGGTAATATTTCAGAGAAAACCACCTTCGAGGTCCTTTTCCTCAATCTATTCCCTAAGTCCCTGAAATCATTTTTAGGACTCTCCACCTTCCTCTCACTTTGTCATTGGTACCAACGTGTGCCATGAATGCTAGGTCCTCCCCAACCTCACCCAATATTTTGTCCACCCGATCCATAATGTGCCAAACCCGAGCGCCTGATAAACAACATACTGTTCGGTAACCCCGGTCTTTCTGACAGATCACCCTCTCTGTCCTCCTAATAATGGAGTCACCCACTACCAGCACTTGTCTAGCCTTTCCTATATTCCCCCCCACACCTTACTAAAGCAGTCACATCTCTGGCAGTTAGGGGAGGGCACCTGCCCCCCTGAGCTTATATCCCCAGCATCATGCAACTTGGCATATTTGTTGGGGTGTACCAACTCAGGACTGGCCTCCCTAGCACTCTTCCCTCTACCCCTCCTCCTAACTGTTACCCAGCTACCTACCTCTGGCTCCTGTGCCTCCATGTCTCCAACCTCCTCTAGACTGGCCCCCACCAGCACCTGCTGGGTAATGTCCAAGATCCTTTCCAGGTTGCCGATGCTTCTCATTGTTGCCATCTGATTCTCCAGATCCAGGATCTGGGCTTCCAGAGAAACAACTCGCTCACATCTCACACAGCAGTATTCATCCTTGATTGGCTCATCAAGAAACGCATACATGGAGCACGATGTGCACTGAGTGGCATCACCAATCTTGTCGGACATTTTACCCGCTATTCTATTGGGGATATTAAGAAAGACTTGCTATTGGTAACCTACACTACTCCCTGCTCTCTCTTCCCAGCTCACCCACAGTACACGGCACCCAGCGCACCCACCCTACACGTCACTCACAATCCACGGGCACCCGGCCCTCACAACTCCCGGGCACTCACAGTACATGGGCACTCACAGTACTCAGGCACTCCAGGGCATTTTTTTTTCGATTCCAATGTGGCAAAGTGAACAAACAAAAGAAAAATCTTCATCAAATGATTACAATGACTCTTTAAAGCGGAGTTCCACCCAAAAATGGAACTTCCAACTTTAAGCACTCCTCGCCCCCTTACATGCCACATTTGGCATGTAATTTTTTTGGGGGGGGAGTGTGTACCTGGTTTTCAGAGGGACTTCCTGTCCCTCTTCCACCTTCCGCCTCTGCGCCGCCTAGGCGACTCCTCCTAGGCGGCCCCTCCCTCCTGGCAATCTTCTGGGACACGTCACAGGTCCCAAATGATTGCCTGGCCCGCACTAGGAATGGCGGGGCCGTTGGGAGGAGGGGGGAGACGAGCGAGGCTTCGGGTGCAGCCATCGCTGGACCGGGATACAGGTAAGTTACTGTTTATTAAAAGTCAGCAGCTACATTTTTTGTAGCTGCTGACTTTTAATAAACCCAAAAACGTGTGGAACTCCGCTTTGAATGAATTTCAGTCCGAATTTCCGAAATTCGGACAAATTTCATGTCATTATTTAGAGCATTCGGTAAAATTTGTGTATATTGTAATTCAGGTATTTGGATATATCCGAGTCTCCGAATAAGGAAAATTCATCCGAATATTAATTCGGAATGAAACAAACCGCACATATCTAGATGTAGATCCAAGAACAAAGTATATCTAAATCCAAGAAAAAAAAAAGTAATATATATTACAGCTTACCAGTCTTTAGATGTGGTGGATAGATGTATTTTTGTCAGGCTTTTTTCCTTTATTTTCTAATTGTTAACACTGCAAATAACACACTTTCTGTTCTAGATGCTAGAATCACAACGACCACTCGCTATGCTGTGATATGCGTCTAAGACAGAAAGTATTTTAGGACTACTAAACACTTCTTCCTCTGATCATCATCATAACACAGGAGAAGGTTTTCTGTAGTTCACAGACAGAATTGAACGTTATCAACTCACAAGTTTCCTAGCAGGATCAACAAGTATTTTTTATGCGCTTTTTTAGGCACTTATCAAACAGATATACCTAAAAACATTCAATGGTTTATTTAATAGACTAAAAGGGAGCAAATAAGAAAGGCTTATTGTTAAGGTTTATATACCATTTAAGCCATACCTATTACAATTTACGCTCAGATCCCCCCACCCCAGACCATGACTATTGTGGCAGTTTGAGCCCATGTTTAAAATTGTGGTTTATACCAGATTTTGCAAAAAGCAAGCATTCTAATGGCACAGGTGTGTGCTGGCTTCATATGAGAGCCAGAATTAGAGCTCAGGGCTAGAGGTGAGCGGACACCTGGATGTTTGGGTTCGGCGGGTTCGATTGAACTTCGCAAAAAAGTTTGGGTTCGGTACCGAACTTGACCTGAACTTGACCCCGAACCCCATTGAAGTCAATAGGGACCTGAACTTTTCGGCACAAAAATGGCTATAAAAAGTCCTGGAAAGTGCTAGAGGGCTGCAAAAGGAAGTAAAATGGGGGTAAGAGTAGGACAAGTGCCCTACAAAAAAATGGGGATAGGGAAAATTACTTAAAATCAAATTTAAAAAATAAAAATGGGAAGGGGGTGGATGTGGAGTAGGAGCCTAGAGGTTGACTAGGCCATGACCGTGGCAGTGTAGGTGGAAGTGGCGGTGGTGGAGGAGGAGGAGGAGGTAGCCAACACTTTTTGTTGTTTGTTTGTTTTTTTTTCTAATTGGGGTAGCCCGCAAAATATTGAGGCATATTCAAAAATACAAGTATACCAATGGCTGTGTGAGGCCGGTCTAAATGTCTATTCTGCACAAGGTACAGACAAGTCTTGTGGGATCCATGCCTGGTTCATTTTAATAAACGTTAGCTTGTCCATGTTGGCTGTGGACAGATGGCTGCACTTGTCTGTGATAACGCCCTCTGCCATATTAAATACACTCACAGACAATACACTGGCTGCAGGGCAGGCCAGCACCTCCAAGGCATAAAGGGCAAGTTCAGGCCATGTGCCCAATTTGGAGACCCAGAAGTTGAATGGGGCAGACCCATCAGTCAACAGTAATCTGCCCCTTACAGCAACAGCAGGAACCTGACCCTATAGCAGTAGGCGATGATTTTAGAACAATAATCTGTCCCTTACAGCAACAGCAGGAACCTGACCCTATAGCAGTAGGCGATGATTTTAGAACAAAAATCTGTCCCTTACAGGAGCAGCAGGAACCTCTCCCTATAGAACTAGGAGATGATTTTAGAACAATAATCTGTCCCTTACAGCACCAGCAGGAATCTCTCTCTATAGAACTAGGAGATGATTATAGAACAATAATCTGTCCCTTACAGGACCAGCAGGAACCTCTCCCTATAGCATTAGGAGACGATTTTAGAACAATAATCTGTCCCTTACAGCAACAGCAGGAACCTGACCGTATAGCAGTAGGCAATGATTTTAGAACAATAATCTGTCACTTACAGGAGCAGCAGGAACCTCTCCCTATAGAACTAGGAGATGATTATAGAACAATAATCTGTCCCTTACAGCAACAGCAGGAACCTGACCCTATAGCAGTAGGCGATGATTTTAGAACAATAATCTGTCCCTTACAGCAACAGCAGGAACCTGACCCTATAGCAGTAGGCGATGATTTTAGAACAAAAATCTGCCCCTTACAGGAGCAGTACGAACCTCTCCCTATAGAACTAGGAGACAATTTTAGAACAATAATCTGTCCCTTACAGCACCAGCAGGAACCTCTCCCTATAGAACTAGGAGATGATTTTAGAACAATAATCTGTCCCTTACAGGAGCAGCAGGAACCTCTCCCTATAGCACTAGGAGACGATTTTAGAACAATAATCTGTCCCTTACAGCAACAGCAGGAACCTGACCCTATAGCAGTAGGCAATGATTTTAGAACAATAATCTGTCCATTACAGCACCAGCAGGAACCTCTCCCTATAGAACTTATAGAACTAGGAGACGATTTTAGAACAATAATCTGTCCCTTACAGCACCAGCAGGAACCTCTCCCTATAGAACTAGGAGATGATTATAGAACAATAATCTGTCCCTTAGAGCAACAGCAGGAACCTGACCCTATAGCAGTAGGCAATGATTTTAGAACAATAATCTGTCCCTTACAGCAACAGCAGGAACCTGACCCTATAGAACTAGGAGATGATTTTAGAACAATAATCTGTCCCTCAAAGCAGTCGACTCTACCTAGTCCAGTATCAGATCATTCTGTAATGCAGGATGAGATGTTATTAGATCTGCAATCTGTCCCTAAAAGCAGGAGTAGTAAACTCTACCTAGTCCAGAATCACATCGTTCTGTAATGCAGGATGAGATCTGCAATCTGTCCCTCAAAGCAGTAGTAGTAGTAATCTCTACCTAGTCCAGAATCAGATTGTTCTGTAATGCAGGATGAGATGTTAATATATCTGCAATCTGTCCCTCACATCGCCGGCAGCATCCTCTCCCTACACTACCCTGAGAGCATGTGAGATGCAGCACTACGTGACTCCAGCTTATACAGAGGCTGGGTCACATAATGCACTGGCCAATCACAGCCGTGCCATTAGTAGGCATGGCTGTGATGGCTTCTAAGGGCAGTGTTCCCGATCCTTGCATACCAAAAAATGTGAGTTGCCAGAGACTGTATGTTTGTGCTTTGTTGAGTGAGCAAGGAAATATGTATTCTCTAGCAAGCCTTAAAGAGACAGTATGCCAAAAATGTTTTTCTGATGAACTGTTGACTACAAATATGAGTGTTGTTGCCCGTAGCAGCAAAGTCAAGGTCAATCATCAAACCTGTGGTGGATGGTGGAGTATTCCTGACGAGAGTCATTACTGGTGGGCTCAAGAGGAACCATTACAGCCAGTTGGAGAGTGCTGGAATAGTTCTTTTGGGAGAGTGTGGTCTCTCATGGCAACAAAAGAGGAAGTTTTGTTTAGATGCAGTGGAGAGGTGGCTCATCGTCCCCACAAAGAGGGCTGGCATGCCCGAGAGTCTGTGATGCCAAGGAGGACATCAGTTGTTTCACCCTGTGGTTGCATAGGGAAATATGCCAGGGAAAATGCGGCAGAAGAATGGTTCCTGAAAAAACACACGCAAAGGAAGATTGAGACACCTACCACAGTGGTAAGACTGTTGCTTATAAAAATGTGTGAGAGAATGATTTTGTGTTTAATACCGTTGAAGTGGTGGCAAGTCCAGTGAGGAGATCTGCTTCCAACAGAGACGTGCTGCTGTGTAGTGGGTATAATTGGTTAATGTAGCCTGTTAAGGCTGAAAATGCAAAATTCTGTGTTGGGGGTGAAACACTGCCAGTGCATGGTGGTGAAAATGTGGTATTGCAACCAATGATGTCTGAAAATGTGGTATTGCAATGTGATGTGAAAACTGACAAGTGTAAAGCATCAGATGCTTTTGAGCACCTTGGTCTGTCTGTGTTTCCTTGGATGGATGCAGTGCTAAGGAGCACCACTGAGAGAAGCACACTTGATTGGTATGGCTAGGAAAAGAGGCAATAATAGCAATACTGAAATACAATTCTGTAGGTAATAGTGAGGTGGACACTATTGCTGCTGTTCTGAGAGAAGGGTCTGCTGAACAGCCTGTAGACCAAGGCACATTGGCTGCTGCAGAAGTTAACCCTTTCATGACAGAAGGACCAAGTGAGTGCAAGCGCACAACAGAAGTTTT
>BLSH010101057.1:149397-218972 GCA_018402905.1 Glandirana rugosa | reverse complement strand
TTAAATCTACGGACCAGTAAACCCAACACGAGTCTAACTCTTATAAATACGGGGCCGAGTCCGATAGTAACGTGTCGAACGTTTGGTGAGCACAGAACAGCAGTCGTGTAACAGACTTATTGACGGTGCGCCCCCTTGCGGAAACTCGACGGAAACCACACGATCCTGGGACCCACGCCACCGATCATCGTCCGGATGACAGATCCCCTGCGAGTGAGGCGAAAACGTTGGACGAAGGAGACAACGACACGACCACGGAGACACGAGAGGTGGTGGTCGCACAGAGGCACCAGCACAGCAACAGAGGAAGCAGGTTGCAAAAGCGGAGTGAGCGTCCCCTAGACAGTAGGCCTGCTACTAGCCACCGCACCCAGGGTCCTAGCACACCAAAGGCAGCTCAAAGGCGTTCCCCCGCGTGGCAGTTATTCAGACAATGTGCTGACGACAAGACACGAGTGGTTTGCAAGCTGTGCAATGATAGCCTGAGCCGGGGCATAAATATTCTCAATCTGAGCACAACCCAAATGACCAGGCATCTAAATTCAAGGCACAAAAAATATTTTCATACAAAAAAAAATTTCAAGCCCACTGATAGGAATGCATATATTCATTTAAATAGTTGTCACCACCAAACATGGCTATGCAATATTCTTAGAGAACAGTTTATAAGTCTCCGACGTAATTGTACGTCGGAGGAATATTATCTGTCTCAATCCCAGATATTAGTCAATTGGTTCATCCAGAAAGGATATAGAAAGGAGGCTATAGAGGAGGAGATTTTGAAAGTTAAATCTCTGGATAGGGATCTTATGATTGCTGACTCTGCAATATTCTTAATAATGAGTACCGGATGGTGCTCGACTATAACGTGCAACATAAAAGATTTGAAAAGATAGCGAATAGGCATTGGGCAATACTAAATTTGGACTGAATTCTAGGACCAGTGTTCCCCAATTTCTCACAGTTTATCTATTGTAAAGCCGCGTAACTTTGGGACAATTTGGCCCCGGGTGTTATTAATCCCCCTAAAAACACACAGGCGGCACAGTGATGTAGTGGATAGCACTTTCGCCTGGCAGCAAAAGGGTCGCTGGTTCCCAACCATGACACTACCTGCCTGGAGTTTGCATGTTCTCCCTGTGCCTGCGTGGGTTTCCTCCGGGTTCTCTGGTTTCCTCCCTAGAATGTAGCCCTAGAATGTATATGTATAAATGTGAGTTAAGGACCTTAGAGTGTAAGCTCCATGGGGGTAGGGACTGATGTGAATGTACAATATATATGTAAAGCATTGCGTAAATTGACAGCAATATATAAGTACCTGAAATAAATAAATAAATAAATAAATACACAGAAAGTAAGCTCTTTTCTTTCTTATCAGGCTTTTATGCATGTGATAGATGCGCAGCCTGTAAAAGTTCTAAAACATGAAAAAACCCAAAGAGTTTCAGTCCTCAGTAACACAACAACAGTATTGAATAAAAGATCTCACTACACGTGATACAGTAGGCGTTGTCTATGTGTTGAGTGTGAATGCGGCCTCCAATATATAGGGAGGACATCTCGAGCGCTACCTGTGCGTGTCGGAGAACAATATAAGAAAGGTTTTGAAAACGCACAGTGTATCCCGACACTTTAGAATGTGCCATCAACGTAATCCCAGAGGTTTAAAGTTTGGGGGAATTGAAAAAGTTCTCAGACATTGGAGGGGAGGGAACTATGTTCAACATTTGAGCCGCAGAGAGTCATTCTGGATATATGAGACCAAGGTTATGACTCCTGCTGGCTTAAATGCCGAGTTTGACTCACATTGTTTTATATCCAATAGATAAATAATTTGTCAATTCTTATTCTTTTATATTCTTTTCAGTCTATGTATGATATTTAACATTCCTTATAGGGTGTAAAAAATGTTATACATTTTTCTTCTTCTTTTTTTTGTTTTTAATGACAAGTTGATTTTTATCAGTTATATAAGGTGGTGTCCCTTTAAACAGCTTAAGGGAAGTTCGAATGCGGGTGTCTTTTGTCTGTTTCCCTGGCTCAATAAAAAGATCCCAGATGTTGTGAATACCCCCAGATACTGAAGGTATATATATATTTCTATGTTTTATATAGCACTTTTCGTTAAGCAACTATTCCTGGTCCTATGGTCTATTAGGAGGCCACCCCTCCATTGCGGCTGCGCCGCTCAGGTGTGGGACACGGAACATTGTTAGGCTGGTTGCTAGGCATTCCTATTTAATAAGTGGGGTGTCTGTGCATCTTCATCCCCGCAGAAGAAGTCTACACCCACTACATGATGTAACGTGAGGTGGGAGGAGCTGCGTATGATGTCATCCGCTGCCAATTAGCTGTGTTTTGGACTGCTGTTTGTTCACTGACATGCTTGTTTCCTGGCACTTGGCAGAAGTGCCACTTTGTAAGTGTTTTTAATCTTACTACTCCAATAAATTGTTGATATATATACAGAGAGCACTAGATCTCTTTCCATTTCTTCTTGCATATTACGGAGCCCTTGTATTTTCTTACATATGAAGCCCTTTATCATTTTGGGAGGACAAATGCTGTGTGACCCCTGTGGGTCGAATGTATGAGGTGAGAGGTTAGTACTGCCTGTGGTGGATGAGCTATGATCGTCCCTTTGCACTGTCCGGTCCGTTTGATGTTTATAATTTAACACCATTATCACGGAGGTTGTCTGTCTGCTTCAAAAGGACTCTGTTATGAACTTATTCTTATGCGCATGTTACTTATATTGATGAACAATCACTCATTGCGCTGCACGTTCTGTTTGTATATTCTATTATCAAGTCGAGTTTCTCCTTTTTGTGTTCAGCTGCATATTCTAGGTTTTAGTATTTAGATCTGTGCAGAATACCCTTTTTTGTTTAAGCTATGGCAGTAGTAGCTGTGGACAAGGAGGCAGAATAAGCTGGCAGCTGCATTGGACTGCACACTAGTCTCAGCTTGAGTGACAGAGGATGAGGAGGATAAGGATGATTTAGTAAGCCAGTCCACCACCTCCTCTGCATGCTGTGACTGGATAGCACAGGCAACATCACTAAACAGAGAAAAACATGCCCTGCCTGAGGACGGACTACATCAACCTTTGCCTGTGGACACAGATGCTGCTGGCCTCCTCATAGTGGCAAGGGAACATGTGCCTTTCCTTGTTGACCTCCCAGACATTGTTAGAAGAAGACTGTGCTGAGCACTTGTTTGCACTTTGTTGTGCTTTCCTCGCGTTCCCGGAGGAGGCAGCGCCGGGCAGCTCTATTTAAACAGTGTGCATCTTGTAGCAGGTGCTGTCTGATCTACAGCGTTACCCGTATCAACCTGCAACCCGATAACCAGTTCTGAACCCGTCTCCGACCCGGCTTGCCTATGACCCTCCTGCTATCTGCCTGCACCCGACCCCAGCTTGTCTATGACCACGTTCCTGCCTGACCCTCTAATACCCTGTTGACGACCCTGCTTGGACCTGACTACCCTCCTGCCTGCTCCTCCTGTACCGCACCGCCAGCTTGTTGCCGAACCTGCCTTCACCTGACTCCGTCCCAGTGCCTGTTGCTATCCGGACTTCAGCGGCTTCCAGCTCAGCAGCTTCCCAGCTCCACTGAGTCGCTCCTATCTAACTGTGCCTTTCACCCACAGGTCATCTCCATCAGTGGACTGTCACAGGCACTTATACCTCACCGTGCTCATGTAGCCACTGTCTCAACCCCAGTGGTCCCTCGAACCAAGGTCGTAGGAGAGGCCTTCCCCTGCTGTCAGGATCCCTACCTGGTACGTAACAGTATCAGACAACCATGACTGAACCTGCAAGGGGGGTCTCTGTGCCACACGAGGTCAGCCAGCACCTCGCAGAACTCATGCAGGCCATCAAATCTCTGCAAGGAACACGTGCCCTACTCAAGGAGCAAGTTCTAGCCTCCTCTCCTGCTTCTGCTTCAACGACAAGCCTGGATTCAGCCATCCCCCTACCTGCTCCTGAACCCCGGGTGCCAACTCCTGAGAGGTTCTCTGGAGATCGGACCAAGTATCGAGCCTTCTACAATGCATGCCAGCTCTACTTTGCCCTCCAACCACAGACTTTCCTGTTAGAAGCCACCAAGGTGGGGTTTGTCATATCCCTGCTCCGGGATCAGCCCCAGGCCTGGGCCCATCACCTACTGGAACTCAGAGACGCCCGGCTGGACACCCTGTCCGCCTTTTTCTAGGTGATGTCCCAACTCTATGATGACCCCCAGCATTCCGCTACAGCTGAATTGGCTCTCCATGCACTCCGGCAGGGCGGCGGAGCCATTGAGGAGTACGTCATGGAGTTTAGGCGCTGGAGCGCTGACACTAGCTGGAATGAGGCCGCCTTGCGACATCGGTTCCGTCTAGGCTTATCAGAAGGCCTAAAGGATGAACTGGCCCGGGTGGGGTTCCTGAGCACCTTTGTGGACCTCATCCAGCGGTCTATCCAGATCGACCACCGCCTGGGGGAACGCTGGCAGGAAAAGCCAGTCCAGCTTCAGCCTGCTTCTCGGCTTTCAATGCCCCTGGAAGAGCGCTCCCGCCGGCGCCAAGCCAACCTTTGCCTCTACTGTGGGGAGGCTGGCCATTATGTGAACGGTTGCCCAACCAAGCATAGAAAAGGACTATTGGGCTCCTCCATGGAGCAGGCACCCCTGCCAGTTGGACTCACCCACCTGGCTCTCCCCATATCCTTTCAGCTACCTGGGAGAGTTGTCTCTGCTACGGCCATTGTGGACTCGGGGGCGTGTAGCTGCTTTATCGACCTGGACTTTGCAGCTAAACACGGAATCCCCCTCCAAACCAAGAAACAGAGCTTGTCAGTGCTCCTGGCCGATGGGTCCCGTGTCAAATCCAGACTGGTCACCCAGGAGACGCCTTCTCTGCTGGCGACCACCCTCGCTGATCACAGTGAGTTCCTCCGGTTGGACGCCATTGCTTCACCCCTGTCCCCGGTCATCATAGGCCTGCCCTGGCTCCAAGCCCATGACCCCCGGATCAGCTGGTCCTCCGGACTTCTCCAGTTCCAGTCTGCCTACTGCCGGGAACACTGCCTGCCTCCACCAGCCCGGCCTTCCCCAACCTTAATGTGTCTGGACTCTGACCGGGACCCCAGTCAGGCGGTGCCCAAAGCTTATCACGAGTACTCAGATGTGTTCAGCAAGCAAGGAGCAGACACGCTCCCCCCGCATCACGCTTATGACTGTCCAATTGAGCTCCTTCCTTGGGCAGAAATTCCTTTCAGGCGGATCTTCCCATTGTCCGAAAAAGAATTAGGGGCCATGAAGGACTACATAGATGAAAATTTGCAAAAGGGATTAATCCGCCCTTCCACGTCCCCAGCCAGTGCAGGGATCTTCTTCGTGGAGAAGAAGGATGGCTAACTCATGCCCTTCTAGATGTGCAACGCCCCGGCTACCTTTCAGTTCTTCATTAATGACATCCTCAGGGACCTTCTGGATGTCTTTGTGATTGCCTACCTAGATGACATTCTCATATTCTCACCATCACTTGAGGCCCATCGGGAGCATGTTAAAGAAGTTCTCCTCTGCCTCCGCCAGCATAAGCTCTATGCTAAAGCAGAGAAATGCGAATTTTAGCGCCAGAGTATCCAATTCCTAGGGCTGACCATTTCCCCGAGCGGTATCAAAATGGGTCCACAAAAGGTCTCCGCAATTCTGTCCTGGCCGGCACCAGTCGATAAGAAGGGGTTTCAGCGGTTTGTGGGGTTCTCTAATTTCTACCGCAAGTTTATTCGGAATTTCTCAGGCATTATCTCCCCCATCACTCAGCTCACTAAACAGGGGGTTCGGTTCTCCTGGTCCCTTGAAGCTCAAGCCGCCTTTGAGGTGCTCAAGGGACTCTTTACATCTGCCCCAGTCCTGTGTCATCCGGACCCCACTCTCTCCTACATCCTGGAAGTGGATGCCTCGGAGAACGCTGTGGGGGCAGTCCTTTCCCAATGTTCAGGTCCCAAGAGCTCTATCCATCCTGTAGCCTTTTTCTCAAGGAAGTTGGCCCCAGCAGAAAGGAATTACGATGTCGGTGATCGGGAGCTCCTGGCCATAAAGGCCACCTTAGAGGAATGGAGATATCTGTTGGAAGGTGCAGCCCACCCAATACTGATATACACAGACCACAAAAACCTTGAGTATCTCAAGTCAGCCAAACGCCTCAGACCCCGTCAGGCCTGGTGGGCATTGTTTTTCTCGAGGTTCACCTTCCATATCACCTACCGCCTGGGGTCAAAAAACATTAAACCTGACGCGCTATCACGCATGTATGAGGATGCCAAGGAATCAACCGCTCCGGATACCATCCTGCCAGCCGGGAACTTTCTGTTACTCCTTACTGACCTCCTATCCCAGCTAAAGCAAGCCTCCGCAAGGGTGTCTAACCCCATCAAGAGCACTCTGCAGGCCAGAAATGGCCTTCTATGGAAAGAAAATCTAATTTTGTCCCAGAGGAGATCTGAGCTACTGTTCTTGGCCTCTGTCATGACCACCCCCTAGCGGGTCATTTTGGAGTCCACAAGACCTTTGAGGTTTGGTGCAGCGCACCTTCTGGTGGCCCGACCTAGAAAAAGTCTGCAAGGATTACATCAGGTCCTGCCCCGTCTGCACCCAAAACAAGGTCCCCCGGAGGAAGGCCTGGGGGTTGCTCCGACCGCTACCTGTACCAGAAAGGCCATGGGCCAGAATTTCCATGGACTTTATAGTGGAACTGCCCCCTCCGAAGATTGTACAGCCATCTTTGTGGTAGTTGACTGACTGACAAAGATGGCCCATTTCGTGCCCCTAAAGGGTACACCCTCTGCCTCAGAAACTGCCAGGGTGTTCATTAGGGACATTGTCCGGCTCCATGGTGTGCCTATTGATGTTGTGTCCGACAGGGGGGTGCAATTCACCTCAAAGTTCTGGAGAGCACTGTGTGACATTCTCAACATCAAACTCTCATTATCATTTGCTTACCACCCTCAGTCCAACGGGCAAACGGGGCGGACGAACCAAACCCTGGAGCAGTACCTGCGCTGCTTTTCCTCATTCGTCCAAGATGACTGGGTGTCCCTCCTACCGATGGCAGAATTTGCCTACAATAACGCCTGACATTCAACCACCAAGCAGACACCTTTCTTTGCAAACCTGGGCTTCCACCCTACCTTCCTGCCTGACTTAGTCCCCGAATCCTCAGTACCTGCCGCTCGAGACACTGTGGATTTTTTCAACCGCAACAACAAGCTGCTGCAGGACACTATGAGCAAGGCACAGCAGGACAGTAAAAGAGCATATGACAAGAGGAGGAAAGGGGAGCTGAGTTTGTAACCAGGAGACCGGGTATGGCTGGCAACAACCAACCTAAAGCTGGCATGTCCATCAAGGAAACTGGGGCCTAAATACATGGGACCATTTCCAGTAAGGAGAAAGATTGAACTTTATGAACTTTCGCTACCCACAAGCTTGAAGGTCCACCCAGTGTTCCATGTCTCCTTATTAAAGCCAGCAGTGCCGGACTCCTTTCCCAATCGCCAGACGAGACCACCCGAACCCGTAATGGTGGACGGGGAAGAGGAGTTTGAGGTGGAAGCTATATTGGACTGCAGGAAAAGGAGGGGTCAAACACAGTATCTAATTAAGCGGAGAGGCTTTGGACCAGAGGAAAACTCTTGGGAGCTGAACAAAATCTGCTTGCTACGGTCCTGATAAGAGAGTCCCTCCAAAACCACCCATCTAAGAGGAGACAATTTGGCATCCGGAGGCTGCCCCTTGGGGGGGGGGCAATGTTAGAAGAAGACTGTGCTGAGGACTTGTTTGCACTTTGTTGTGCTTTCCTCATGCTCCCGGAGGAGGCAGCGCCAGGTAGCTCTATTTAAACAGTGTGCACCCTGTAGCAGGTGCTGTCTGATCTACAGCGTTACCCGTATCAACCTGCAACCCGATGACCAGTTCTGAACCCGTCTCCGACCCGGCTTGCCTACGACCCTCCTGCTATCTGCCTGCACCCGACCCCGGCTTGTCTATGACCACGTTCCTGCCTGATCCTCTGATACCCTGCTGCCCGCCTGTTGACGACCCTGCTTGGACCTGACTACCCTCCTGCCTGCTCCTCCTGTACCGCACCGCCAGCTTGTTACCGAACCTGCCTTCACCTGACTCCGTCCCAGTGCCTGTTGCTATCCAGACCTCAGCGGCTTCCAGCTCAGCAGCTTCCCAGCTCCACTGGATCGCTCCTATCTAACTGTGCCTTCCACCCGCAGGTCATCTCCACCTCCAGCGATCCTGTTGACCACCTGCTGGCAAACATCAGTGGACTGTCACAGGCACTCATACCTCACCGTCCTCGTGTGGCAGCTGTCTCAACCCCAGCGGTCCCTCGAACCGGGGTCGTAGGAGATGCCATCCCCTGCCATCAGGCTCCCTACCTGGTACGTAACAGACATGATGGGAGGGGAGGTTATTACCCAAATTTAATAGATACTGGGAAATGTGTAATTAGATGCACTTTATTCAATGAAAAGTGTTGTTTAGTGCACTTTAAATTGAGGACTGCTGCTGACAGAAATGTGAAAACTATAAAAAAATAAAAAAGGGGGAACAACAGCTTTGCAGTCAGAAAAACTCCGGCTGACAATTTAAAAAGAGGGGCAGGCAGGGGAGAAAAAAACAAAAAAACACTGTGTTAAACACTGCCCTACGCTCACACTATACTCACACTACATTATACTATACTACACTAACACTACACTGACACTCTACACTCAGAGTCACAATAACACACTAACTCGCTAGTAGAAAACAGAGCCCTGCTCTATCTATCTCCACTCCAACAACACACTGCAAAATGTTCCTGTGGGAAGAAACCTTTTATAGAGTGGGGTTGGACTATGAGCAGAGCACTGAGCCATGATTGTGCTAAGTTATCATGACTTTGTCCAATCATGGCTCTGACTGTGCTCTGTGCTCTGATTGGGCAAATCCTTGCACCTGACCAGTGGTCAGGTGCATTGCTTCATCCAATTAGGGCCCTAGAATGCACTGTGCAGCGTGCAGTACATTGTGGGGTGCTCAGCAGGCAGATATCCCATCAAGCGCCATGCAAATTCCAGTGTTTGCTGAACGGGCAAACCGGTGATGTTGGGGCCGAACTTTTGCTCGGCTCGAACTGTTCGCTCAACTCTTCTGAGTGACAAGTGAAATGTTCTGACATTTTTTGTTTACTAACAAAGAGCTTGTACTGATTGTTCATATCTACTGAGGTTTGCTCTGACCAGAAGCAAGTTTTAATGTTGATATATGCAGACAGATCATATTTAGATATTATGCTGTCTGAATGAGAACACTCATTTTTTAAATCAGGAAAGAGTGTATTAGAAAAATAAAAACACACATCCACATATATAATACAATTATAGATACATCAATCGCCTATAGCATACAGTGTGAGAGATTGAGCCATATGTAGCTGTAAGGGTGAATACGAAAAACAATATTACTCATAGCAATGACAGATATATCTCCGTTAACAATCAAAAAAGCAATATTGTACCCGTGGATAATAAAAGGGGTAAAAAAAAGAAAGAAAAACAGAACGCTATAAAACAATTTCTAATGATTGCAACCCAACCATGCTTGACCATGAACAATATAGACATTTCAATCCAGATTACTCGGTATTTCATCTGATTCCTACCCACATGCCCTCTGCAGAAGCCTATGGCTGACCAGAGCATGGGGTGCAAGACCCGGCGAGTCCAGCTAAGGCTGCCACATTTTGTAAAATGTGTTAGGTATGTTTCTGTGTTGATATGTAATTTTTTCTCATATTAACATAGTATTAACCTGATCAACCCACTGTCTTCTAGTAGGTTTCTGAGATGATATCCAGTACCGGGCTATTAATTTGCAAGCAAGGTAAAGTAAGTGTAGTGCTGCTAGATGCTCTTGTGGTGTGAGCAATACCTCAAAGGCACCCAGTAAACAGACAACAGGGTCGTGTTGAAGATGAAATTGAAAGACTTGTGAGATCGTGGTGATGATACTAGTCCAACATCGGAATAATTTGAGGCACCTCCAAAGCATATGTATCAAGCCTCCATCATCTCTCTCACATTTTGGACATATTGACAAACCCCTGTTAACCCACCTATGAAGCTGGACCAGTGTCCTGTACACCCTGTGCAGGAGATAAATGTGGGAAAGTTTTTGAGATGCAGAGACTGACACCTGCGGGACAGAAGCAAGACACAGGTCCCATATATCTCCGTCTATGGGCCCCAGATCCTTTTCCCAGCCCCTTCTACACAGGAGATTAGAAACATCATGCATGGATTGGGGTAAAATGGAATATCCTCTGGAAATCATTCCTCTTTTATCTCTTTATAATAAAATCCACTTCATTAATGAATGTTCAGTCAGGGTAAGTAAAATGTTGCAAACTTGAGCCGGGATTGCATGCCTAAGTTTTAGGTACTTGCAAAACTGATTTTGTTGAAGATGAAACACCTTTTATAAATCTGCGAAGGACTTGAGCGCTGAGCCTAGATATAGTTGAACTATATAAGTAATCCCCTCTCTTTCCCAATCCTGGAAACCCTGTAGTTTAAATAATTCTGGAAGTTTGGGGTTCCACCAAATAGGGGTATATGGGCAACTACCCTGAATATTCAGTTCTCAATAATAATTGTAGGAAGGTTGGCTAGTAAATGTGGAAATGCTGTCTCCAAAAAGGTCAGAGCTAGGCTGGGGAACCCCAAGGCACCAGAAGACTACACACCGGATCTAAGGGATCCCCGATGGCTCACCCTCCCAACTGTTGAATTTGAGAGGCGATATAGTAATGTCTGGGTTGTAGAACAGCAAGGCCATCCGATCCTTTCCGTACTGTAATGTAAATAGGCTAATCCTGGCTGTCTTATTGCGCCATATCAGTGCCCTAAACTGAGATTCAATCTGGGAAAACTCCAGATGGGTGCATTGTGAAACACGTTAATAAATGGGGAGCCCATACCATTTTGATCAGATTAACCCTACCAATAGGGATGAGCCGAAAGTCCACCCGGTTCGGTTTGCACCAGAACATGTGAACAGACAAAAAGTTCAGGGCGAACATCCGAACACCATTAAAGTCTATGGGACCCGAACATGAAACATCAGAACTGCTAATTTTAAAGGCTTATATGCAATGTTATTGCCCTAAAAAGTGTATGGGGACCCGGATCCGGCCCTAGGGGATATGTATCAATGAAAAAATGTGTTTTTAAATCAATCGTTTTTTCAGAAGCAGTGATTTTAATAATGCTTAAAGTGAAAAAAAATTAAAAATTCCTTTAAATATTGTGCTTGGGGGTGTCCTTAGTCTGTGTGTAAAAGGGCACATCTCTGTGAGGTGTAGAACATAGCCAGAACAAAATGACATTTCCAAAAATTGTCATTTAAAACTGCGGCTGTAATGTATTGCCGGTTCTGGGCAATATACAAAAAAATTGCTGAAAAAAAGTGCGTAGGGTCCCCACCAGTCCAAACCAGGCTCTTCGGATCTGGTTTGGATATTAAGGGGAACTCCGCACCAAATTAAAAAAAAAATTGACGTGGGGTTCCCCCTAAAATTCAAACCAGACCCTTATCCGAGCATGCAGCCCTGGCCGGTTAGGATGGGGGGCGCCCCCCTCCTGAACCATATCAGGCTACATGCCCATGGGGAGTATGGGTACTTTTGGGGAGGGGGGCTCTGCCCCCATCTCAAAGCACCTTGTCCCCATGTTGATGGGGACAAGAGCCTCTTCCCCACAAGCCTGACCGGTGCTTGTGGGGGCTGTGCAGACGGGGGCTTATCAGAATCTGGAAGCCCCCTTTAATAAGGGGGCCCCCAGATCCCGGCCCCCCCCTATGTGAATAGGTTTGGGGTACATTGTACCCCTACCCATTCACCAAAAAGAAGTGTAGTGTAAAAAAAAACAAGAAGCAGTTTTTGACAAGTACTTTATTTTGTAAAATAGCTCATTCTTCTTTCTTCCTCCATCTTCTCCTGGCCCGATACTTCTTCTGGTCTTCTGCTTCTTCTTTTAGTCTTCTTGCTTCCTCTCTTTGTCTTCAATCTTCAATCTTCATCTTCTTTCACCACCACCACTCTCTCCACTGCTGCAGCCCGGCCCCTGCACGTCTCACAGAATGGGCGGTCTTCACAACGACAGTTCTTTTATAAGAAGGGGCGGGGGTACCCAGTGACATAAATGGGTGACCCGCACCCTCTGACATCACATGATTTTTTTTACACTACACTCCTTTCTTGGTGAATGGGTAGGGGTACAATGTATCCCAAACCTATTCACATAGGGGGGGTTGGGATCTGGGGGCCCCATTATTAAAGGGGGCTTCCAAATTCTGATAAGCCCCCTGTCCGCAGACCTCCACAACCACCAGCCAGGGTTGTGGGAATGAGGCCTTTCTCCTCATCAACATGGGGATAAGGTGCTTTGGGGGCAACCTCAAAGAATCCTCCCCATGTTGAGGGCATGTGGCCTGGTATGGTTTGGGGGGTGCTCGCTTGTCCCCACCCCCTCCTGCCATGCCAGGGCTGCGTTCTTGGATAAGGGTCTGGTTTGGATTTTGGGGGGACCCACGCCATATTTTTAAAATTTGGCACGGGGTTCCCCTTAAAATCCATACCAGACCTGAAGGGTCTGGTTTGGATTTTGGAGGTGACCCCATGTCATTTTTTTTAACAAAATTGGTGCGGGGTTCCCCTTAAATTCCACACCAGACCTGAAGGGCCTGGTTTGGATTTTGGGGGGAACCCCACGTCATTTTTTTTATTTAGGCACGGGGTTCCCCTTAAATTCCATACCAGACCTGAAGGGCCTGGTTTGGATTTTGGGGGTGACCCCTTGTCATTTTTTTTAAAAAAATTGATGCGGGCTTCCCCTTAAATTCCATACCAGACCTGAAGGGCCTGGTTTGGATTTTGGGAGGAACCCCACATCATTTTTTTTTTTTTTAATTTTGGTACGGGTTTCCCTTAAATTCCATACCAGATCTGAAGGGCCTGGTTTTGATTTTGGGGAGGTACCCCACGTAATTTTTTTTAATTTTGGCATGAGCCCTGCTGTTGTAAATTATTTTAAAAATTGTGATAAAATCCCCCAGTCAAACAGGTCGCGATAAATTGGGCCTTGGGTGCTGGCGTTGCCAGAACACTGTAACCCCTTGCAGTTACTCTTGTTGGATGGAGGAACTGGGCCTGATGTTGTAAATTAGTTTAACCACTTAAGCCCCGGAGCACTTTTTTACACTTGTTTACAATCATTTTTTTGCTAGAAAATTGCTTAGAACCCCCAAACATTATATATTTTTTTCAAACACCCTAGAGAATAAAATGGCGATCGTTGCAATACTATTTGTCACACAGTATTTGTGCAGAGGTCTTTCAAGCGCAATTATTTTGGAAAAAATTCACTTTTTTGAGTTAAAAAATAAGACAACATTAAAGTTAGCCCAATTTTTTTGTATATTGTGAAAGAGGATGTTACA
Source organism: Glandirana rugosa (assembly GCA_018402905.1). Taxonomy (NCBI): domain Eukaryota; kingdom Metazoa; phylum Chordata; class Amphibia; order Anura; family Ranidae; genus Glandirana; species Glandirana rugosa. Next base: position 205,428 of record BLSH010101057.1, on the reverse strand, counting down.
CCGAGTAAATAGATACCATACATGTTATGCTTGAAACTTGTGCAACAGCATAAAATGTACACAATCTTTTACCTGGAAAAAGGCATTAAACTCCTCAAAGAATGGAAAATCCTCCAACCAGATGCCCCAGAAGGAGAAAAACACCTGCCTGCAAGAGTGGACATGGAATGGTCTTAAATATGTTACAAGCCGTTACACCTATTACTCGGGAACACCTTATGCTGTCCAGCCCAAGTTTTCTAGTACACCCCTTGTCTTGGCTCATGGACAACCCTACATTGCTCAGTTTATCCGGTACTGCACACCTTCCCCCCCACCAACTAGTAACAAGCTGTTACACATTGTTACTGGTATTTTTCACCGGTTTCTTTTTTACCCTTTTCCCGAACCTTAAAACCTCTATACAGTTGCACCTTCCGTTACACAAGATTAAGCACTGGACCTTTGTTGTTTCAGAACTCTTACTCCAACCTACTTATGCATCACATCGAAATCAACCCACTAACAATTGCCACATCGGATCAATCAATACCAAACCACCTTGCATGAACCGCATGCCACGAATGACCAGCACCTCAATAATCAATTGGATGGAATTCCCACATGGCTCTTGACATTATCTCATATAATGTGTGAGGTCTTAACAGCCCCTACAAAAGAAGCACCTTAAACAAAGAACTCTGAACACTAAGGGGGGACATTCTATTCTTGCAAGAGTCACACTTTGCTAAAAATCGGATACCCCACCTGTACTTGAAGAACTTCTCTACCATTTACACAGCTAGCGCTGCCAAAAAAAGGCAGGAGTCCTAATTGCAATTGCTTCCTCTCTCAACTTTCAAATGCTTTCGATACAGGAAGACACCAACAGCTGATATATTATCCTGATATGTAAGATCAATGAAACTGTGTATACCCTTGTAAATGTTTATACTCCAAATGTCAGACAAATCCACTATCTCACCAAATTGCTAAAGGAAGTCTCCACCATTAAGCAGGGATTTTTGCTTATTGGAGGAGACTTCAATGCAGTAGGAGATGCAGCAATAGATTCTTCTTCCAAATCTCACAGAAAATCAGCCTCAACAAATTTTTATATGAACATAATTTGTTTGACGTTTGGGGGACTCACCATACCAGTGAGAAAGACTACAGCTATTTTTCTGCTGTACATCATACGTATACTCGAATAGACCTATTCTTAACTGAGCAATGGGCCCTCCCACACACCACAGCTTCAAAAATAAGGACAATATCTTGGTCAGACCATGCCCCACTTACCATCCTATTGGCCCCTTCACCTAATCTTAGCTCTCCTGTAGTATGCAGAATGAACACATACCTACTAGCAACAGAGGAAACTAACAAAACTCTAAATGAAGGCCATAAAGTGTTCTTCTCAACAAACGATACACCTGACACAGATCGATTTACATTGTGGAACGCACATAAATCTTACATGAGAGGCATATTCATTAAACTTAGTGCCAGAGCAAAAAGACAATGTGACATAAAATTCAAACAAATAAACCAAAAAATTCACAACCTAGAAGAGACCAACAAAAAGAACCCTACCAGCCAATTATCATTGGAACTTCTCCAACTAAGGATCTCACTAAGAGATCTACTAATATACCAATATGAGAAACAGGCCAAAACTATAAAAGCACAGTTCTATGCTCTCAACAACAAAGCAGGAGCTTTCCTGGTAAAGCGAGTCAAAGGAATGCGCATTAAGCACAAAATCCCCTACATGCTTCAAGGCAACACAGGAGACAGAGTTACAGCCCCCAAAGATATAGCAGAGGTATTTAGGACATACTACACCAGTTTATATGACCTAAGAGATGACCCAAATATGCCCCAACCTACACCAGACCAAATCCAAGCTTTCCTCAACCCACTAAGCCTCCCTAGCTTAACCCCAGATCAATTATCAATGATTTCCCAACCCTTCCCAGTGACTGAAATCAAAAACATAATACTTCAACTACCCAGATCAAAATCGCCAGGTATAGATGGTTTCCCCAATGAATATTACCAAAAATATGTAGACACCCTGACCCCTCACCTAGTCAATATATTTAATACGGCAATGACCAGAGGACGATTTCCCAAAGAAATGCTACAAGCAATAATAACTACCATACCCAAACCTGACAAAGACACCTCGGTTCCGAGCAATTTTAGACCAATATCCCTCCTAAATTCTGATATTAAAATCTATGCCAAAGCACTAGCCCTGAGACTCATCGATATACTACCGAACCTAATACACCCTGATCAGGTGGGATTTATCAAAGGGCGCCAAGCCCCGGACGCCACAAGAAGGATTCTAACGATCCTGAAACATGCAGAGGTGCAGAAAATACCCACAGTACTACTAGCACTAGACGCGGAAAAGGCGTTTGATCGAGTGCACTGGGGGTTCCTAGAAGCAGTCCTTAGAAAGTTTGGCTTTTCTGGCCAAATCCTCCAAGTTATCCTGGCTCTCTATTCGGCCCTGTCAGCAAAAGTGCTAACTATGCAAACCCTATCTAGAGAATTTAGGATTACTAATGGAACGAGACAAGGGTGCCCTTTGTCTCTGCTAATTTTCGCTTTGCTAATGGAACCCCTGGCGCACTCGATCCGCTTGTCCCCAACAATAAAGGGGATCCAAATTGTCCAAACTCACAATAAGAATGGATTATTTGCGGACGACGTAATCCTGATAGCCACGAACCCACTTAGAACACTCTCGGAAATAAAATCACTGCTTTACAAATTCTCAGAGGTCTCATACTATAAACTTAATGAAAATAAATCCCACATTTTAGGCATCAACATACCCTCTGCGCTAAAACAGAAAATGTTGTCCCGCTACCCCTTCACATGGTCAGACACTTACATCAAATATCTAGGTATCAACATCCCCGCAACATCGAAGGACTTATATAAATACAACTACCAAATCTTCCTAGACAAAGTCCCCAAAGAACTGTCTAATCTTACTAAAACAGAACTCCTAGTCACAGGAAGGATACAACTCTTTAAGATGATTACCCTCCCCAAGCTTCTATATATGTTCCGAACCATCTCCACCCCTATACGCCCACACTTTTTCAGTAAAACTAGAACCCTTCTCACTAAATGCATTTGGAAAAATAGGAAACCTAGATGCGCTTATTCAATATGAACGAAACACTGGAGTAAAGGAGGTTCCTCACTACCCGACATCTATAAGCATTACTTGGCAGCACTCTTAGATCATACAAAGTATTGGTGGAACCCTAACCCACAAAAGCTCTGGTCTATAATGGAGCATTACTTGCTACAGACCAGACACCCAAAGATTCACATCATGCAGGCCCTACACAAACAGCGGACTAAATCACCATACCCGGCTATCCAAGCCCCCTTCCAAGCACTTGATACTTTAGCTAAACATGAACTATCTAACAAAAAAATTAAAAATATATCACTACCTATAGAGCTTTTAGAATACCTCATACCAAACTTAAGACTGGATACCTGGGAAAAATGTGGAATACACTTTACACACCAATTGACAGAATATTAGAAACCTTTTAAAGAACTACAATTGAAGTTCAACCTCCCGAACTCTGAATTCTATCACTATATTCAGCTAACTCACCTTAACAGGAAGGATAGGATTCCTCCAGACCTTTCGTTAGATGAGGATCTATATAACTATTATAACCTCTCTAGTCAAACCAAGGGTCTCTCCTTTTTCTACAGCACACTAAGTGCCCGCCACGATTTTTTAAAAACAACCACAAGTGGGAAACCAAACTAAATCAGAAATTCACTGAAGCTCAATGGCAAGCAGCTCTCTATTGGATGCACAAGTCTACCCTAAGCGCAGAACACTGGGAAATGTACCAGAAAGTACTACACAGATGGTACTATACTCCATATCTCCTCGCAAAAATATCAACAAATAACACAAATAAATGTTGGAGAAACTGTGACTCTATCGGATCACTAATACACATCTTATGGTACTGCAAATCCATTACGTCCTTCTGGAACCAAATCTTCACATTAATAGCAGAAATAACTTCATTACCCAATATACCGGAGGTTGAACTAGCTCTCCTGCATCTTCACATAGACCGAGTTCAGAGTAAGGATAGGGTCACAGTCCTCCACATTCTATTGGCTGCTAAAAGACAGATAATGAAACAATGGGGCTCCTTAGACTCCCCTAGTCTGACAGATACCATTAGAGAAGTTAACAGGTGCTGCTCCCTAGAAAAAACATTCGCTATAAAGAGCGATTCCCTGCGAAAATACAATAAATATTGGTCCTCGTGGTTAACACACCCCTGTTCAACCAAGGAAGGTTAATGATGCTATAGCTTAACTAAATTAAGTTTGATAATCATACAACCATTGGAGAAGCGGTGGAGGATTAGGAGCTCTACCCCTCTCCCTGTAATGGACACAGTATGTTCCCATTGGGGTGTCTAGGGGAGGGGGTGGAGCTCCGTCTTTCACACACAACAGCTAGATAAAAGTAAAGGTTAAAAGATATACTTTATTCTAAACTTTCTCTGATGTACATGGTAAGGTGCTTGATCCACCCTGTTTATGTTTCCCCCCCTTACTTTACTCATTGCATGAGACAACAATGTAACGCGAGAAGTCGTCAACTGTATTTGCTATTCATATTTTTGTACTGTATACTGTTGAAAATTCAATAAAGATCTATTGAAGATAAAAATCTCCATAGGCGACGCTTTAAAATGTTTTATCAGTTACCAGGTTAGAGGTGAAGAGGAGGTCTTTTGCTAGAATTACTGTTCACACTTTGGCGATCACGGCGTTACCTCACATTGTGGTTTGAACAGTGTTTTCATATGCGGGCTTGACTTTCGTATGCATTTTCTTTGCTGCGCGAGCTTGCAGTTATGGTGGCACTTTAAATTGTTTTTACATTTTTTTGTTTATTTTATTTTATGTATTTATTTTTTTTAACACTGTTTGTTTATATATGGTCTAAAAGACCCCCCATCCCTCCTTTGCACTTCACAGTATTCAGATCACCAAAAACGGCAATGAAAAAAAGTTTTTAAATTGATCGTTTTTTCAGGAACAGGGATTTTAATAATGATTAAAGTGAAAAAAGTAAAAATGAAATATTTATTTAAATATTGTGCCCGGGGGATCCCCTTGGTATGCCTGTAAAGTGGCACATCCATGTGATGTTTAGAACAGTGCCACCGCAAAATGACGTTTGTAAAGGAAAAATTGTCATTTAAAATTGCTTGCGGCTGTAATGTATTGCCGGTTCCCGGCAACATAGATAAATTTCACTGAAAAAACATTGCGCGGGGGTCCCCCACCCCAGTCCATAACAGGCCCTTCAGGTCTGGTATGGATTTTAAGGGGAACCCGTGCCAAAATTTAAAAAAAAATTGCGTGGGGGTCCCCCCCAAAGTACGTACCAGGCCATGGGGATCCCAGCGCCAATTTTTTTTTTAAAATGGCATGGTGGGTCCCCCCAAAATCCATACCAGACCCATATCCGAGCACGCAGCCTCGCAGGGCAGGAGGGGGGGACAAGCGAGTGCCCCCCCTCCGAACTGTAGCAGTCCATATGCCCTCAACATGGGGAGAGTGCTTTGGGATCCCCCTCTTCTCCACAACCCTGGCCGGTGGTTGTGGGAGTCTGCGGGCGGGGGGCTTATCGGAATCTGGATGCGCCCTTTAATAAGGGGGCCCCAGATCCTGACCCCGCCCCCTATGTGAATGAGTATGGGGAACATTGTACCCATTCACCAAAAAAAGGAGTGTAGTAGTGTTACAAAAAACAGTAGACAGTTTTTGACAAGTCCTTTATTAAAAATGTCTTCTCCTTTCTTCCTCCGATCTTCCTCCATCTTCTTCCCCACTTCTTCTTCTGGCCTTCTGCTTCTTCTTTCAGGCCTTCCTCCTCTTCCTCCTTCCTCTCATCATCTTCTTCTTTTTTCTCTGCTCCCGCTGCCGTGCCATCCAGAGACGACTCCCGGAATGGGCAGTCTTTAGTTATTTTATAGATAAGGGTGGGGCCACCCGGTGACGTAAATGGGTGACTCCGCCCCCTCTGATATCACACTACCAAGGGAGGCTTTCTTTCATTTTTACTATTTTTCAGGTCCGTGGGGCGGCATGATTGAAGATGGATGCAAACCGCGGGCGACTTTTTTTTCCTTTTTTAGTAAAGGATTTGTCAAAAACTCTCTCTTGGGGTTTTTACTTTTTGAAACTTTTTTGGTGAATGGGTAGGGGTACAATGCACCCAATACCCATTCACATGGGGGCGCGGGATCTGGGGGCCTCCTTGTTAAAGGGGCTTCCAGATTCAGATAATCCCCCCACCCGCAGACCCCGACAACCATTGGCCAGGGTTGTCGGGAAGAGGCCCTTGTCCCCATCAACATGGGGTTCACCCCAAAGCACCCTCCCCATGTTGAGGGCAAGTGGCCTGGTATGGTTCAGGGGTTGCTTGCTTGTCCCTCCCTTTCCTGGCCTGTCAGGCTGCATGCTCGGATAAAGGTCTGGTATGGATTTTGGGGGGACCCCACGCCATTTAAAAAAAAAATTTGGCATGGTGTTCCCCTTAAAATCCATGCCAGACCCAAAGGGCCTGGTATGGATTTTGGGGGGACCCCATGCCTTTTTTTAAATTTTGACGCAGAGTTACACTTAAAATCTATGCCAGACCCTGGTATGGATTTTGGGGGGCCTCACACCATTTTTTCTTAATTCTGTCATAGGGTTCACCTTAACCACTTCAATACAGGACACTTCCACCCCTTCCTGCCCAAATCAATTTTCATCTTCCAGTGCTCTCACACTTTGAATGACAATTACTCAGTCATGCAACACTGTACCCAACCAAAATCTTTATAGATTTTTTTCACACAAATAGAGCTTTCTTTTGGTGGTATTTAATCACCACTGGGATTTTTCTTTTTTGAAATATAAGTAAAAAAAGAGCGAACATTTTGAAAAAAAAAATTTTTATTTTCTATAATAATATTTTACAAATAATAAGTAATTTTTATTCATAAATTTGGGTCAAGATTGATACTGCTACATATCTTTGGTAAAAAATAACCCAAATTAGTGGATATTATTTAGTCTGTGTGAAAGTTATTGGGGTTGATTTATTAAAGCTGGAGAGTACAAAAACAGGTGCAGCTGTGCATAGTAGCCAATCAGCTTCTAACCGCAGGTTGTTCAATCAAGCTTTGACAATAAAACCTTGAAGCTTTCTGTATGGAGCTGCACCAAATTTTGCATTTTCAAGCTTTAGCAAATCAACCCCGTAGAGTCTACAAGCTATAGTGCAAATCATAAAAATTTGATCACACCCGATCTCATTTCTTGATGCCCTGAAACCCCAGGATAGTACAAATACCCCCTAAATGACCCCTTTTTGGAAAGTGGATAGTCCAAGGAATTTAGTAAAAGGCATGGTGAGTTTTTTGAGGTTGTAATTTTCCACACAATTCTTGGAAAATTAAGAAATTATTTTTTTTTACACAAAAGTTTCATATTAACAAGTTATTTCTCAAACACAGCATATGTACACTTCCAATTACATCCCAAAATACATTCTAGTTCCGAGCATGGTGATACCACATGTGTGACACTTTTACACAGCCTGGCCACATAGAGAGGCCCAACATGCAGAGAGCACCATCAGGTGTTCTAGGAGCATAAATTACACATCAAATTTTATTCCTACCTATCACACTTTTGAAGGTCCTGGACACCAGGACAGTGGAGTTACCCACAAAAAGACCCCATTTTGGAAAGAAAACACCCCAACTTATATTCTATGAGGCATATGCAACAGATAGGTACTCAGGTACTCTGATGGGCTGCAGGTGGGTACCCGGGTACTCTGATGGGCTGCAGGAGGGAGTGTTCCTGCTGGCGTCATTTTACAATCAGTGCTATGGAAGTGATTAAAATCCATACCAGCAATTCCGGTTCCGGCACCGCATAGAGAGGAGCTAGGAGACTTCAGCTCCCGCAATGCTCCCCTGAAAAGCCTGCTCTAAAGCCTGCAACGTCCTCAGGGGGGACATTCATGGATCACTTTGTGGAGCAATCATCGGCAGCCCGGCCACCCGCCACTCCGAGGGGACAGCACACAGGCCGAAGCCAATATGGTGCCGACACACTCCAGCACGGACTGGGCCGTGGACACCCGTTCGGAACCCACGTTCACTCATTTGGAATCCCCCGACCAACGTACTTCTGCTTAAGCATTTGGCAACCTCACAACCGGATCCCGGCCTCCCCAATCGCACAAGCGGTGGTTCCACTCCTCTCCCCAATGCTAACCGAGGCTGTGGACAAGGCTGTGTTTAGAGAGCTCAAACAATTGCACAGGGACTTCCAGCAACAATCCCTCAGAATCTATCACATGGAGGAGCGGATATCCGCGATGGAGGATGGCACCACAGCCCTAACAGCCTCAGTGGGCAGACTAACCACCCTCCACAAAGACCTCCAGGAGAAGGTCGGCGACCTGGAAAATAGGTCCAGGCATAATAATTTGTGCATAGTTGGCCTGCCTGAGACAATTGCGCATTCCTCTCTGTCTGCTCTCTGCTCCACCACTTTCCCAGAGCAGCTAGGGCTCCGCACCCCCCTGTGTTGTGGAGCGGGCCCACCGCATAGAACAACTCACTGAGACACGCTCCAAACCCAGACCTGTGATTGTCAAGTACCTCAACTATACTGACAAGCAAGTGATACTCCAATGATTCCGTAGGGAACACAAATTAGCTATTGAGAATAATGTGCTTCTAATATTTGCAGACTATTCTGTGGAGGTCATGAACAAATGTAAGGCCTTCACGACGGTGTGCTCCACCCTCCATACCAACCATGTTAAGTTCAGCCTGGCCTACCCTGCAATTCTGCACATTCAATATCCTACTGGAGAGCGCCATTCATTCAACTCTCCCTCAGAGGCAGAACACTACATAAACGGTATGCTCCAGTCAGACATGGAACAGGAGGATTCTGCTCCCTCCCAGGACACGCCTCTCCCCAGGAAATCAGCTCTCCCATCCAGCAAACAACAATTGAGCCCGGAGAAACCCCCTGTCAAATGGGTACGCTTTGGCCCCTCTGAAAGACAGCTCTTCCCCAGCTGAACTTAAGATCCCTCCGATATCAGAGACCTGGATCGCCTGGCGAATATGGAATGTCCCGCAGTGTTTGACTGACCACGGGTCCAGCATTGTGTCCACGAACCGTGAGTTGGAACATTGGTAAAAAGTTTCCCTTGCCTCTATATGTATAAGCAAGTTTGACTATTACTCTCGAGGTCTTGATGCCTCCTGCTTTTATTTGTCTGCATGTTTGCCCAGCCTGGGCTACCTTGCTGAGTTACTGTATTGCTTTTTTTTTGGTTCATGCTCCAAAACTATTCGACGCAACCGGTCCCCTCCGATTAACCCCCCCCCCTGACCCTCTTACCCTTTCTGTCTTCCCTTTTCTCCCTTCTCCCTCCTCATTCCCCCCTTCCCACTCTTCTCCCTCTCCCCCCCACCTACCCTCCCATCCCGATCCCTTCTCCCCCTCGGAGCCCCAACCTACCCGGCTACCATGGGGAAGCCTACTAGGTGGGGGCATAGGCAAGGTGTGCTCCGTGGGGAAGAAAGTGAAGTCACCAAAATGTTTTGGGGAACTTGTCTCCCTGTTCTTTGTTACTATGCTACTCTGGTTACTTAGAGCTATGTGTAATATGTTATTTCCCTCCGCAACCTATTGCATGCCTGGGAATCCCTGATCTGTGGAAGCCATCTCTGTGGCAAGTACACCTGAGGTAGGGCTACCATTCTTTGAATGCTTATTACAGCCATGGCTCCTCCAGATGTATGGGATCACCTATGGTGTCATGGAATGTCAAGGGACTGTGCCCACCCCCCACAAGCGCATGCAAATTTTAAGACCTGAAACACCTGAAAGCAGACGTGGTATTTTTGCAGGAGACACTTGGACTTGGAATGGATGATCTGTCCCAGCTCTGTAAACTCTGGGTGGGAAAGGTTTTTGGTTCTCCAGCTGTAGGACGTAAAGCAGGAGTGGCAGTCCTACTCATTAAAAACCTTCCCCACACAGTCCACTCAGTTAAAAGTGACTCAGTGGGTCGCAGACTTACTCTCTACCTAACCGTTGCCGATCATGATATAGCTCTCTCTAATGTCTATACCAACAACTCCCCCAGGCAACCCTTTTTCCAGGACCTTACCTCGTGGGCACTACAAATCCCTGAATCACTTCACCTTATTGGGGGGGATTTCAACTCGGTCATGCACATGACTGAGGACCGCACTCTGGGACTGTTCAAAAGAACTATCCCGAGTGACTCCCCTACCCCTTTAGCTCAGACCATCAAGGCACTCCATATAACGATGTATGGCGCACTGCGCACCCCACGGATAGGGATTTCCCATTCTTTTCCTCCCCCAATCATTCATTTTCCCACATTGATTACTTCTTCTGCTCAACCAACCTACTACCCCTCCTGTCCTCCACCTCCATTGAAGACATGGTGATCTCAGACCTCTCCCCCATAACCATGGAGATTTTAGGGCTGGTAGCCCCCTGTCTACCACAGACCTGGCGATTTCCCACCTATCTGGCTGGCAACGAGGAATTCAAACATTCTCTCCAAGTAGCCTGGGCCGAATATATGGAAACTAACCGAGCGCATCTTTCCTCCCCTAACCTTTTCTGAGAAGCTGGGAAAGCTTTTCTCAGAGGGTGCATCGTCTCGTTCTCCGCTCACTTTAAAAAGCAAGCGCGCTCAAAATATGCACAAGCTAGTGACTCTCTTCGTCAGGCACACCGCAATTTATTGATCTCTCATACTCCAGCCAATACGCGCATATGGCAGGAAGCCAAACAAACTTTTGATCACTGGTCCGCACAACAGGAGAGTATCAAATGCTTCTATTCTACACTCCTGTTTCATAGGCATGGTAACAAGGCAGGTAAGCTGTTAGCCAGACTCTGCTCAAAATGCCACCAACCCACCTTTATTGGAGCCTTGCGAGACCACAAAGGGAACATTGTCAAGGGGCCCTCTGAGATTAGCTCCCTTCTCACCCATTTCTATTCGTCCCTCTATTCAGAGGACCCCATTAACTCAACAACAGCATCCAACCTCCTTGCGGGAATAAACCTACCCACCCTATCCCCCGAGCAGCTCGAAACTTTGAATGCCCCTATAACCATTGGAGACATTCGCTCCACAATTAAATCCCTTGCGGTCCGGAAGTCCCCGGGTCTGGACGGATTACCTGCCAAGTTCTACAAACTGACAGCTGAGTTCATCCCCAATACCCTCGTTCAAGTCTACAGCTCAATGTGGGCGGATGGCCCATATCTACCCTCAGGCTCCCAAGTGTACATTAAATTGATTGCCAAAAAAGATAAAGACCCCCTCCTCCCCGGCTCATATAGGCCCATATCCCTTATTAATGTCGATGCCAAACTCCTATCCAAGGTAATCGCGTCTCGGCTTGCAAGACTTCTTCCTTTGATTCTCCACCATGCACAATCAGGCTTTGTGCCTGGACGCTCGGCTACCCTTAATATAAGGAAAGTCCTACTAGCCCTTGATTATGCCAAAACCTATCCAGAACGTGATGCTGCCATTATATCGCTCGATGCTGAAAAGGCCTTTGATAATATCAGTTTCTCCTGGCTTTTCATGGTCATGAAACCTTTTGGCATCCATGGTCCCATTCTACGATTTATTCAAAAAATGCACGCCGCTTCTACCGCACGACTAGTCACCCCGAACTTCATGTCCCCGGACATCCTGCTTATAAAAGGGACACACCAGGGATGACCCTTTCCTCCAGGATCCTCAACTCTCCAAAAGGGATTATCGGTATCGCGATCGGCAACCAAACTCTACTTTCAGCACTTTTTGCAGACGATATCCTCCTCTTCTCAACCTGCCCGTCCTCGGATATCAAATTTTTGCGGGAAGTGCTAGTGACATTTCAAGCCTATTCAGGCCTCAGGATCAATTTTGACAAGAGTGAGATTCTGCCCCTAAACCCATGGCTTTCCAGAGCCTGGACAGATTCATCCCTGTTCGTGGTAGCAAAACACCACATAACCTTGGCCTACACAATGGTAAGGATCCTTCCTTGCTGTATAGTTTGAATTTCTCCCCAGTCATAAACAAGATTGTACAGGAGCTGGAAGCATGGGCGGCCCTCCCCCCCCTTGCTCTTCGGGAGATGCCACCTTTTCAAGATGGTATCATTTGCCAGATTGCTCTACCCTTTGCAAACCCTTCCACTGCTGCTCAAGCACTCTGATGCCAAAAAGATACATGCTGCCCTGAACGCCTTTTTATGGCAGAGCAAAAAACTCAGAAATGCACTCCAAAAGCTTTGCCTCCTGAAGGGTGAGGGAGGGGCGGGCCTCCCCAACATCAGGTTTTACAACCTAGCCTGCCTATTACATCAGGCTTTAGACTGGTTGTCTGAACAATCTAGGTACTCAAACTATATGCTGGAGGGGGCCCTGGTGTCCTCTCTTAACATCCAGGCTGTTATCCACTCCAAGATGAGCACACTACCTTGCTCCCTGATGTCAAACCATTTAATTAAAGACACCCTTATAGCCTGGTGGGAGGTGAGGCGGCTCGTGGATCTACCCTCCAGCATATCTCGATACCTACCCATTTCGGGAAACCCCATGTTCCCCCATCTATAGAGATGGCAACCTTCTCTCACTGGTCTTCTTTGGAACTAAAGAAAGCATGCAAGTCATGAACCCCACCCGGGGAACCATTAAACCCTTCTCGGAACTATCTGCAGAATTTTCAATTTCATCCTCCCAAGTGTTCCATTACCATCGATTAACAAGCTACCTCAAGTCCTGCTGTTCCTGACATAAGGACCCCTGCAAAAAAATTCTTCATTGACACACTGATACCAAAAGGCCAATATTTATATCAGAGATCTACACAAACCTTATTATGCACCAGGCCTCTAAATACTCTCTCGTTCCCTTCCAGGCTTGGTCGACAACCAGGATGCTCCCACACAAATCCTCGCTGGATACCAAACAATCCGCCAAATAATGATATTGGAGAAATGGCGAGAGACACAATTCAAATGGCCCACCGTGCCTATTTCCCATTCTGTCATCGTCAGATCCAACATAATACGTCTGTCCCTGGTGCTCCCATGCAAGACCTACTCTCTTTCATAGATTATGGACTTGTCAAAAAGTATCCACATTCTGGGATGAAGTGATGAAATACATAGATAAAATCAATCACATGGATCTTCCCAAAGATACAATGCTATGTCTCTTCAGCTCTAATCCAATGCAAGGCTCATCTCCGGCGCAGGCAAATGACCCTCCTCCCCAGTGGGTCCACATGTGCCTTCTGGCTGCCCGGAGAGCTATACTACATTCCTGGATACAGACCAACCCACCACACATAGCCATGGTGAAGCAAACTCTCAGAGACCTCTTTCTTATGGAAAAGTTGGACACCATCACCCAAGACTTCAAACCTGCAAAACGCTTCTTTGCTAGATGGCGAAAATATATAGACCACTCTTTTACCCCCATCAGAAATCTCGCACCATATGTACCCCTTCCGCCTATCTAAATGGTACCTCCGAGCTGACTTAGCCAACACGCTGGGCAAATTGAAAATCAAAGACTCTTGCGTTCCACAGGTCCACCCCCCCTTAACATTCCCAATAACTCCCTAAATCGGGACCTATACTGAACTTTGTCGTTCTTAGGTATCCCCGCTCCCCCTATCGACTAGGCTGTGTGTAGATCCACTTCCACTCCTCAGGCTGCTTATGTACATTTGCACAAAGGTTTTTAAAATTTTCTACTATGGTTCATTCATGATCTCTTAAAGCTTAACCTGTCTCTATATACTATTAAACTATTACTTTGAATTGTATACTGCAAAATGCAATGAAGCCTTCGCAGAATGTTATTCTATTGGAGAATCTTGTTATACTGAAAACTGTATCTATCTTTTTTCCACTACCTTGTACCATGCTTTTTAATTACCAATAAAGCTATTTGAAAACTAAAAAAAAACAAAAAAACAAACCATACCAGACCCAAAGGGTCCCCCGACACTGTTTTTCCCCAATTTTTTTTAGTTTACATTCTCTTTTTGTACATTTTTTTTTAATTTAGCTCTCAGCGGGGACGCCTTAACAACCTATTGACTGTGTGCTCAGCAGGCGAACATCCCACAAGTGCCCAGAAAGTTCGGGTGTTAGATGAGTACCTGAATGGGCAATGTTCAGGCCAAACTTATACAACCGTTCGCCCAACCCAAGTGGTGCCTGAACACTGTAATCCCTCACAGTTACTCTTGTTGGGTGTTGGAACGGGCCGTGCTGTTAAAAATAGGAAAAAAAATAAAATTACATGCATACAAAGCCCACACCAATGAACTTATGGAAGTCAGCAGGGAGTCAGCAGCGCCCTGAACCTGTTGAGTACAGTGCTGTGATGCAATAGGGTGGCTGCCCTTAAGCCAGCTCCTTGAGGACATCCTTCCTCTTTGGAGTTGTGCCTCCTCCTCACTTCCCTCCTCTGTTCTCTCAGGCACCCAAGTATAGTCAGTGACCTCATCATCCCCTCCCTCCTCATCACTGAAGCAAACTTAGCAGTACGCTGCAGCTGGGGGAAAATGACTGCTACACCGCCGCCTGCACTGTATTATATACTGTACACTGACTGCACTGTATTATATACTGTATACTGACTGCAATGTATTATATACTGTATATTGACTACACTGTATTATATACTGTGCACTGCCTGCACTGTATTATATACTGTATACCGCATTCACTGTATTATATACTGTACACCGATTGCACTGTATTGTATACTGTACAGTGACTGCACTGTATTATAAACTGTACAGCGACTGCAGTGTATTATATACTCTACACTGCCTGCACTGTATTATATACTGTACACCAATTGCACTGTATTATATACTGTACAGCGACTGCACTGTATTATATACTGCACAGCGACTGCACTGTATTATATACTGTACACTGCCTGCACTTTATTATATAATGTACCATGCCTGCACTGTATTATATGCTACACACTGACTGCACTGTATTATATACTTTACACCAACTGCACTGTAGTATATACTGTACACCAACTGCACTGTATTATATACTGTACACTGACTGCAATGTATTATATATTGTGTACCAACTGCACTGTATTATATACTGTACACTGTCTGCACTTTATTATATACTGTACACCGCCTGCACTGTACTATATGCTGCACACTGACTGCACTGTATTATATACTTTACACCGACTGCACTGTAGTGTATACTGTACACCGACTGCACTGTAGTATATACTGTACACCGACTGCACTGTATTATATACTGCACACCAACTGCACTGCATTATATGCTGTACACTGCCTGCACTTTTTTTATATACTGTACACCAACTGCACTGTATTATATCCTGTACACTGACTGTACTGTATTATATACTGTGCACCAACTGCATTGTATTACATACTGTACACTAACTGCACTGTATTATATAATATACACTGTCTGCACTGTATTATATATTCTACACTACCTGCACTGTATTATATAGTCTACACTGACTGCACTGTATTATATTTTCTACAGTGCCTTCACGCTCTATCCACTAACTAACCTGCCTAATCTGTGCAAGCAGCCTTATATAGTGTGGGGCGTGGACTTAGCCCCTGAGCCATGATTGGCCAAAAGCACCCTGCCTTTGGCCAATCATGACTCTGACAGTACATAACGCTGTGATTGGCCAGAGCATGCAGGGCCGGTGCATGCTTTGACCAATCAGCAGCCGTCAATGCACTGCAATCTCGCAGTGCATTATGGGTCACTCGACGTCCCGCAAACACCCCATATGTTTGTTTGTTCTACGAACAAAAGAACAGCCGAAGTTCGAGTCAAACTTGCATTCGACTCGAACATCCAGACCATCCCTACTGAACACACACACACATACATTCACACCATAGAACGCAAACTACTGATATCACTTCTCTAAATGTGTTTGGCTTTTGTGGTTTGTTAAAATTATGTGTAATGTAATGGAAGGAGCAGTAAACGCTTTTGTCATTTGTTTTTCTACAGCTACTTTTAGGAAATTAGCACATTCCCACACAATGTATTAGCTACAAAAAATAATAATTTAAAGGCTTTCTTACATAAGTATCTGCAATTCAATCTCTCCATCATATTTATGTTAAAAAAAGACAAAAAAAAAAACACTGCTACTAGGCAAAAATTAGAAACAGCAAGCAATTAATAAAACTGTCAATAACAGTTCCAAGTTGATCTTGTTCCTGCTTTCATGACATGCATTTATGGTAGGCTGTAACCATGTCACTAATATGTTTTGAAAAACAAGAGTTCTTTAATGTTTCATTTGTTGTACTATTATGGCCCAGACAGTAGCAAGAATGTGAAAATATTGGCAATACCTTTTATCAGCTAACTAAATATAATGTAATACAAATACTCAGTGATACTTAGTTATAGCTGACAAGGACAGTTAAGTATTTTGAAAGGTGGTGCTAAATATATTTAGTTAGCTGGCAAAAAGTTAAATTCATTTTTTTTAGGTTTCCGCAATCATATTCATATTTTGATACTCACCCCATATGCATTGATTTGTATTGAGCTTAGGATCGAAATCGAGGATCGAAATTTGGCTGGTTCAGCAGGGACCAGGTATGTTTCTTTCCATGTACGGGCTAGCAGATTGTATGGATTGACTTATGTACAACCTGCCTTTTTCTCAAACAATCAGTGCCGTTGGGTATAGCCGGAAACACTGATCATTGCA
The DNA here is from genome assembly GCA_018402905.1 of Glandirana rugosa. Taxonomy (NCBI): domain Eukaryota; kingdom Metazoa; phylum Chordata; class Amphibia; order Anura; family Ranidae; genus Glandirana; species Glandirana rugosa. The sequence continues at coordinate 188,505 of BLSH010101057.1, read as the reverse complement.
TTCTGCTGGCCGGGAGCTGGCAGAATACAATAGCTCAGCAGGAAGACTTCTTCGAAGTGTGGATGGGGGAATCAGCTCCTTTTTACTTTCATTTATTTTCATGTATGGCCTGTCTTAGGGAAACTCTGGGATGGTCTTTACCACTGGTAAACAGACTGATAAACAGAGAGAGGAGTCTGCATATACTGTATAACAGTGATAGGTGAACTGGGGTGGGTTCGGTTTTATTGCCATTAAATGACAGACCTTTCCTGACCAGCTTATGTTTGTTAAAAAAAAAAAAAGAAGCTGGGATCAGTGGCCACAAGGGAAGCTGTTTCACTCCAATTGTTCTACTTCTAAAGGGATTTTAAGTTCCTGTCTGTAATGGGCTGCTACAGAACTTACAAAGAGACTGTTAGTTCCCTCAGGAGTGAACCAGCATTAGCTGTATAGAGAAAGGAAGGAACAAAGTGTGTGCAGGTGGAGAGCTAAATAAGTTGGAGTTGTATATAGGAAGCTGTATATAAGAGTCTGTAAATAGGAAGCTTGTCCCTAAAGATCTTGTTCAAGTCAAGTGGGCATCCCATAACTCCCTATCCCCATCCAAGTTGTTAACTCCTTAAAAAGCAACAAAAACAAAGCTACACACTGTTCCCTGACTCTGAGTGCCTGTGAAAATTTGGTGTGCTGGACTGTGCAGGAGTGGAGGATCCCTATTCATCTGCAGCTCCTACGTTGTGTGTGCTACATATAGCAGAGACAAGCACTGCATATGGAATCCACAAATGTATTTTTTGTATGCAGAACATTGTGGCAATACAAGACCAAATATAGAATGTAGACCAAATATAGAAGTGTTGAAGGTGGTCCAAAAGGAGTATTGTCTTTCCTAGCCCCAATGTGTGTCCTGTAAGGGAAGAAGGATTACAAAACCCCACACAAAGGAGAAGAAAATTACTTCACAAGCCGAAAATTGGTCTGGGTAGAAGGGGAGTTTAAGTACCCAGTAAGCAAGTGGTTAAATATCATGCTTGGGGGGTCCCCTTAGTCTGCCCGTAAAGTGGCGCATCTGTGTAATATTTAGAACAGTGCTGCAGCAAAATTACATTTTTAAAGAAAAAAATCCAATGAAACCTGGTCAAGGCTGTAATGTATTGCCAGCTCTTGGCAATATAGATAAAAAAAATCACTGAAAAAAATTGCGTGGGGGTCCCGCCAAAATCCAAACCAGGCCCTTTTTTTTTTAATTTTGGCACGGGGTTCTCCTTAACCAATACACTGTGTTATATATACTAAACTGACTGCACCATATAGGCTGAACTGTATTATATATACTACGGGGACTGCACTGTAAAAAAATTACATGCCCCAGTCAAACAGGTGCAGAAATATTAGCCTTGGGTGTTGGTGATGGCAGAACATTGTAAACCCTCGGAGTTACTCTCGTTGGGTGCAGGAATAGGCCCTGCTGTTGTAATTTATTTTAAAATTTGTAATGACATGCCCCAGTCAAATAGGTGCAGAAAAATTGGGCCTTGGTTGTTGGTGGTGGCAGAACACTGTAAACCAGTGGTTCTCAACTCCGGTCCTCGGGACCCACTAACAAGCCAGGTTTGCAGGATAACTGAAATGCATCACAGGTGATATCATTTGCTGCTCAGTGATTGCAGTATTCTAGTCTGCATCTCCCCAAGATAATACTTTAAACTCTCACAGATACTCTCTTTGGGTGCAGGAATGGGCCCTGCTGTTGTAATTTGTTTTAAAAATTGTAATGACATGCCCCAGTCAAACAGGTACAGAAAAATTGGGCCTTGGGTGTTGATGGTGGCAGAACACTGTAACACCTCGCAGTTAATCTTGTTGGAAGCAGGGACAGGCCCCGCAGTTGTAATTTATTTTAAAAATTGTAATGACATGCCACAGTCAAACAGGTGCAGAAAAATTGGGCCTTGGGTGTTGATAGTGACAGAACACTGTAACACCTCTCAGTTACTCTTGTTGGAAGCAGGAACAGGCCCTGCAGTTGTAATTTATTTTAAAAATTGTAATGACATGCCCCAGTCAAACAGGTGCAGAAAAATTGGGCCTTGGGTGTTGGTGGTGGCAGAACACTGTAACCCCTCACAGTTACTCTTGTTGGGAGCAGGAATGGGCCCAGCTGTTAATTTTTTTTTTTTTAATTGTTATGACATGCCTCTGTAAAATAGGTGCAGAAAAATTGGGCCTTGGGTGTTGGTGGTGCCCTAAGCAAAAAATATTGTTGGAAGTTAGCATGATCAGGATTCAGGAGGAATAGGATAGGCAGCATAGGCAGTCTTCAAGGGATCCCAGATCCCTAGCAAATTCAATCAGTTGCATTAGCATCAGGTGCTTGATAGCTGCTGATCCAGGACTGATTCATTTTTATAAATGTGAGCCTATCAACGGAGTCTGTGGACAAACGCACTCTTTGATCCAGTACAAACCCTCCAGCAGCACTGAATGTCTATTCAGAAAGCACGCTGGATGCAGGACAGGACAGTAGCTCAATTGCATACTGAGCAAGTTGCGGCCAGTGGTCCATCCTCAAGACCCAGTAACTCAGTGGATGCTCAGTTGGAAAGGTCTAAAAGTCTGCTCTTGCCCCTAGATATCCCTGCACCATATAATGCAGATGCTGAAGATGGTTGCTTGAACTTATCAGCCCTGGGTGCTGAGGACTGAAAAATTGTTTAAAGGCATCGGTCAGCCGGCCACTTTCTTTGCCGCTCTTCCTCTGACTGAAGGAAGCCTCAGAAACACTTTGTCCAGCAGCAAGAAGTGGTAACCTCCCAGGGCCTGGAAAGGCGTTGCACAAACTTTTCTTCAAGCTATCATGTGGCTGTTTTATCCTCTGCTCTCTCTGCAAAGGCAGGATGAGCTCTGTAACTTTACCCTTGTAAAGTGGATCAAGAAGGGTTGCCACCCAGTAATGGTCCCTCTCCTTGACCTTAGGGTCTTTTCACAGGCTTTGCAGAATCAAGGAGGCCATGCAGCATAAGTTTGAGCAGACACGAGAGTCCTCTGCATCACAGTTGGTGACATTGTCAGGAACTTCCTCCTCCCAGCCACGTACAACTCTTTGGGTTTCTGGGGACTGAAAACCATCTCTTAAAGACTGCTGTGTTTTATCCTCTAAATCCATGTTGACACAATCCCCCTCGTCTTCTTCCTGTGTGTTTGGTGGCCCTGCAGGAATGCTCTCTGTATAAAGAGGGCCTTGAGAGGAAAGGAAGTCCTCCTTTTCCTCCCTCTGTTCTGCCTCAAGTGCCCTGTCCATGATTCCACAAAACGTGTGCTCCAGCAGAAAGGGACAGTGTCACTGATGCATGCATTGTCGCTGTTCACCATCCTTGTGGCCTCCTCAAATGGTGACAGGATTATGCATGCATCCTTTATCAGTAGCCACTGGTGTGGCAAAAAAAACAAGCTCCACTGGGCCTGTTCTGGTGCCATACTTACAGAGGTAAACATTAATGGCCCTCTGCTGTGTGTTCAGCCGCTGCAGCATTGCCAATGTTGAGTTCCACCTGGTGGGCATGTCACAAATGAGGCGGTTGGCGGGCAGGTTCAATTCCCACTGAATGTCAGTTAGCTGAGCACTGGCATTGTATGACCAGTGGAAATGACCACAGACTTTTCTGGCCTGCCTCAGAATATCTGGTAAGCTTGGGCACCTGGTCTAGAAACACTGCACTACCTAATTCAGGACATGTGCCAAGCATGGAACTTATGTAAAGTGTCCCTGTCGAGGGGGCAGAGAGAAGGTTGGTGTCAGTGTCACATACAACCATTCCTGGCTCAAGCTGATGTGGCGTCAACCACCTCTGAGCCTGCACAAGCAGAGCTGACAGAATCTCTGCCCCTGTGATACTCCTGCCCTCTAGACAGACCAGCTCAAGCACCGCATGGCATCTTTTAGCCTGACTGCTTGCGTAGCCCCTAGAACGCTTTGTGAGCACTGCTGGTTCAGAGAACACTGCTGCAGAAGAGGCCACAGAGGAAGAAGAAGAGGAGGGGGTGGAGGAAGCAGATGTGGAATAAAATGAACCATTTTTTTGGCGGCATGGTGGCGGAACCAGCTCCAACACCGAACCCTGTCCTGCATCCTTCCCAGCTGCCAGCAGAGTTACCCAGTGTGCTGTGAAAGAAAAGTAATGTCCCTGACCATGTCTGCTGAACCACGAGTCAGTGGTAATATGAACTTTGTTGCTGACCACCCTGTCCAAGGAGGCCAAAACATTGCCTTCCACATGACAGAAGAGAGCTGGAATGGCCTTATGTGAAAAGAAACCAGTTTCAGAACCTACCCCTGTGGTACAGCACATTCCACAAATTCACAAAAGGGGGCGAAATCTGAAAAGGCAGCAGTTGGAGTGCTAGCAATTTGGCAAAGCTGGCATTTAACCACTTCAGCCCCGGAAGGATTTCCCACTTTAGGACCAGAGCCCTTTTTGCGATTTGGCGCTGCGTCGCTTTCTGACAATTGCGCGGTCGTGCGACGTTGTACCCAAACAAAATTTGCGTCCTTTTTTTCCCACAAACAGAGCTTTCTTTTGGTGGTATTTTATCATCGCTGCGTCATTTCTGATCGCCGCTATAAACAAAAGAAGAGCGACAATTTTGCAAAAAAAAACAAATTTCTTACTTTTTGCTAAAATACAAATCCAAAAAAAATATAAAAAAACATTTTTTTCACCGTTTTTGGCCAATTTATATTCTTCCTCATATTTGCGATAAAAAAATCGCAATCGGCGTTTATTGATTGGTTTGCGCAAAAGTTGCCGCGTTTACGGATGATGAGAATTCATTTTTGGGGTTTTTATTTTTTTTATTTTTTTATTAGTAATGGCGGCGATCTGCGATTTTTAGCGGTACTGCGATATTGCAGCGGACATGTCGGACCATTTTGACACTTTTTTGGGACCATTGGCATTTATACAGAGAGTGCTATAAAAATGCACTGATTACTGTGTAAATGCCATTGGCAGTGAAGGGGTTAACCTGCAGGGGGCGCTCTAAGGGTTAACTGTGTTCCCTGGGCGTGTTCGAACTGTGGGGGGACTGCTCTGGCAGGGGAAGGGAAGTGATCACAGCTTCCGTGTAGAGGAAGGCTGTGATCACAGCCCTTCCCCCTTCACAGAACGGAGGTCTGTGTTTACTTACATGGACCTCCATTCTTTCACTTCGGGGGGGCATCGCGGGTAGCCGGCGGCGATCGAGGCCACCGCACCCGCTCCCTGGCCCTCCCTGAACACAGTGAGCGCGCGGGCGCGCATCCGGCGGCTCGCGTGCGCTCACAGTGCGCGATCTCGCAGCCGCCGTCTGATGACGGCGATTTGCGATATCGCACCACTTTGTCGCCGTCAACCTGCGGTTGGCGGTCGACAAGTGGTTAAACACTGAGCATGTGGATGGCTGGGACAGTATTTTATTTTACGGTTCAGCAACTGGGTTAGGGTAATATGCCTGCTGACATCAACTGGTTGTGTACTGCTAGCAGACTGGCTGCAAGTACTTGTGGTACCCATTGCTAGACCTACATTCCTCTCAGTGTAGGCTTTTGAGAGGACTGGCGGTATAGTAGGGATTGAGGTCCCAGATGAGGAGCAAGGAGAAGTCCGTCTTGTTTTATGATGTGGGTGTTTTAGGTGCTGTTGCCAACAGACTGCCTGACAGGTCATAATATTCTTGTCAAGCATGTAGTGCCCAAGCGGCTGCTGTTCTGGCCACTCTTGATCTGCTTCAGACATAGATTGCAAACAGAAATGGTGCAATCTACTGCACAAGTGTTGAAAAAAGCCCACACCATTGAAGTTTGGGAAGTCAGCGGGGAGTCAGCAGTACCCTGCACCTATGGAGCTCTGTGTTGTGATGCAATAGGATGGCTGCCCTTAAGCAGGCCCTGCCTCATTGGGGTTCTTCCTCCTCCTCATTTTCCTCCTCTCTTCCCTCCCCTCTTCTTTCAGGCACCAAAGTACAGTCAGTGTCCTCATCATCCCCTCCCTCTTCGTCATTGGAGCAAGCTTGGCAGTACTCTGCAGCTGGGGGAACATGACTGCTAGTTTCTTGTCCTTCTGTGGCACCCCCTCTCTCTAGGCTCACGTTACTCCCTTCTTCAACCTGGGAATCAACATCAGAGCCTTCAAATTGTGGTGCATCCTCCATCAGCATGTAAACAACACTATGGTCAAATAATTCTGGTGACTCCTGCATGCATGATGGTGGGGTTACAGAAGGAGTAACTGTGGACAAACAGCATGTGGAATAGGCCGCTTTAGCAGCTGCATTGGAAGACAAACTAGTATAAGCCTGAGTGACAGAGGATGAGGAGGATGAGGATGGCTTAGTTATCCACTCCACCAACTCTGCATGTTGTGGCTCAATAACGCTTACAGCAGAAAAAATGGACAAGCGTGACCGACCTGCAGACGATGCACCATGACCACCACCACCACTTTTCACTGTAGACACAGAGGCTGGTTGCCCTCTTTTAGTGGCCTGGGAGTGTCTGCCTCTCCTTGGTGATCTTCTGGACATGATGGGGATTTTTTTCAACAACGCACTAAACTGTATCATATACTGTACACCACCGAATGCACTAAATATATAGTCTACACTGAATGCAGTATATATATATATATATATATATATATATATATATATATATATACTATACTGTATATATATATTATTACTGCTTGAACAGACTTTATATACTATACACTGAATGATCTGTATATTAAGCCTACACTGAATGGAGCGTAATAGCAAGTGTACAGTTTGTATAACAGTGCAAATTTGCTGTCCCCTCAAAATAACTCAACACATAGCCATTAATGTCTAAACCGCTGGCAACAAAAGTGAGTACACCCCTAAGTGAAAATGTCCAAATTGGGCCCAATTAGCCATTTTCCCTCCCCGGTGTAATGTGACTCTTTAGTGTTACAAGGTCTCAGGTGTGAATTACTCTCTCATACTGGTCACTGGAAGTTCACCATGGCACCTTGTGGCAAAGAACTCTCTGAGGATCTGAAAAAAAGAATTGTTGATCTACATAAAGATGGCCTAAGCTATAAGAAGATTGCCAAGACCCTGAAACTGAGCTGCAGCAAGGTGACCAAGACCATACAGCAGTTTAAAAGGATAGGTTCCACTCAGAACAGTCCTCACCATGGTCGACCAAAGAAGTTGAGTGCACATGCTCAGCGTCATATCCAGAGGTTGTCTTTGGAAATAGAAGTATGATTGCTGCCAGCATTGCAGCAGAGGTTGAAGGGGTGGGGGGTCAGCCTGTCAGTGCTCAGACCATACGATGCAAACTGCATAAAATTGGTCTGCATGGCTGTCCTCCCAGACGGAAGCCTCTTCTAAAGATGATGCACAAGAAAGCCTGCAAACAGTTTGCTGAAGACCATCAGACTAAGAACATGGATTACTGGAACCATGTTCTGTGGTCTGATGAGATCAAGATAAACTTATTTGGTTCAGATGGTGTCACGCACGTGTGGCGGCAACCAGGTGAGCAGTACAAAGACAAGTGTGTCTTGCCTGTTGGTGGGAGTGTCATGGTCTAGGGCTGCATGAGTGCTGCCAGCACTGGGGCCCTAAAGTTTATTGAGGGAACCATGAATGCCAACATGTACTGTGACATACTGAAGCAGAGCATGATCCCCTCCCTTTGGATACTGGGTCGCAGGGCAGTATCCTAACTTGATAATGACCCCAAACACACCTCCAAGATGACCATTGCCTTGCTAAAGAAGCTGAGGGTAAAGGTGATGGACTGACCAAGCATGTCTCCAGACCTAAACCCTATTCAGCATCTATTATGTTATACAAGCTGTGCACTCACTACTTTACATGGTAGCAAAGTGTCATTTCTTCAGTGTTGTCACTATAGAATAAAATATTTACAAAAAATGCACTTACTTTTGTGAGATACTGTATATATACTATATACTGTATAAATACATATTCTTACACTGCCTGAACAGACTTTATATACTATATACGGAATTAGCTGTATATATAGTGTACACTGAATGCAGCGTAATATATATATATATATATATATATATATATATATATATATATACTGTATATATATATATATATATATTCTTACACTGCCAGAACGGACTCTTTAAACGATAAAGTGAGTGAGCTGTATATATAGTATATATAGTCTACACTGAATGCAGCATATTATATATATACTATATACTGTATATATATATTCTTACACTGCGTAAATGGACTCTATATACTATACACTGAATGAGCTGTATATACAGTCTACACTGAATTCAGCACATTATATATATATGTACTATATACTGTATATATATATATATATCCCTACACTGCCTGAACGGACTCTGTATACTATACACTGAATGAGCTGTATATATATTCTACACTGAATGCAGCATATTATATACAGGGTGGGCCATTTATATGGATACACCTTAATAAAATGGAAATTGTTGGTGATATTAACCTCCTGTTTGTGGCACATTAGTATATGTGAGGGGGGGAACTTTTCAAGATGGGTGGTGACCATGGTGGCCATTTTGAAGTCGGCCATTTTGAATCCAACTTTTGTTTTTTCAATAGGAAGAGGGTCATGTGACACATCAAACTTATTGGGAATTTCACAAGAAAAACAATGGTGTGCTTGGTTTTAACATAACTTTATTCTTTCATGAGTTATTTACAAGTTTCTGACCACTTATAAAATGTGTTCAATGTGCTGCCCATTGTGTTGGATTGTCAATGCAACCCTCTTCTCCCACTCTTCACACACTGATAGCAACACCACAGGAGAAATGCTGGCACAGGCTTCCAGTATCCATAGTTTCAGGTGCTGCACATCTCGTATCTTTACAGCATATGTTTTTTTTATGGTTTTTATGGTCAGTAAAAACCAATACCAGGTGAGCTGCTCCTTCCAGGAGGTACCGCCATTCTTCCAAAGCCGATGTGATGGCCAGCAATTCCCTATTCCCTAAACTACGGATACTGGAAGCCTGTGCTAGAATTTCTCCTGCGGTGTTGCTTTCAGTGTGTGAAGAGTGGGGGAAGAGGGTTGCATTGACAATCCAACACAATGGGCAGCACATTGAACACATTTTATAAGTGGTCAGAAACTTGTAAATAACTCATGAAAGAATAAAGTTACGTTAAAACCAAGCACACCACTGTTTTTCTTGTGAAATCCCCAATAAGTTTGATGTGTCACATGACCTTCTTCCTATTGAAAAAACAAAAGTTGGATTCAAAATGGCCGACTTCAAAATGGCTGCCATGGTCACCACCCATCTTGAAAAGTTTCCCCCCTCACATAAACTAATGTGCCACAAACAGGAAGTTAATATCACCACCCATTCCCATTTTATTAAGGTGTATCCATATAAATGGCCCACCCTGTATATATACTATATACTATATATATATGTAAATACTGTCTGAACGGACCGCATTGACCAGCAACCGTGCTCACAAATGTTTGACCTCACCAGGAAGTGGCTACAGCCAGAGACTTTGCCAGGTCCCCAGATTGTAGAGCGCATGGTCATGGACCGCTATCTAGGTGCGCTTTGAGGAAATGGGTCAGTCATGGGGACCCCAAAACTGCCAACCAACTCGCAGACCTTGTGAAGAGATACACGGCTGCTGAGGACTTGCTGAACCCATCTGCGCCCCACTCCAATGTATCTAGGGGTGAAAGATCACCTGGCGGACCCGGTAAGACTGTTCCAGGGGTCATGGGCATGGGGAAGTTTGATAAGACTGCTGAAGTTAAAGAGACTATGGGCTCTAGACCTGGAGACTGGCCAATGAAGCCAGGAAGGTCTTGGGGAAACTTGAGAGGACTGGGTATAAAGCACATACAGTGCTACCGATGTCATGCATTGGACATATTGCTGTCAATTGTCCCCTGAGTGATGAACCCATGCAATGTGATAATGCTTATATGAACAGATGCATTTCTTTTTTTGCACAGGTCGCATGTATAGCATCATGTCGCATAGAGAAGCAACTGTGTGCGATTGCTATTGATGGGAAACTGCGCTGCTTGACTCTGGTAGTGTGATAAGGTTGGCCAAAAGCAGCTGTGTAAATCTGGCAAGGTTACACCCTAGCACTGACGGCGCTGGTTGAGATTGACACCCCTTTTGCAGAGTGACCCATTCAGTGGGAGTGGTACCTTCCCTGCCTAATGAAGCCCTTGTTGGGAGGATTTTCCCCATTTTTGGAGGTTGTGGGAAGGCACAGAGAGCTTGGAGGAAAGAGCTCCCCCTGCTGATGAACCATGGGAGTTCTCACCAGACCCTTTTTGCCAAACGGAAGGAGAGATGGGTGGCAGGACCAAGGAAGAAGGAGACCCTCTCCCTTTTCCTGTAATGGCTGGGGAGCTGGAAGACAGCTCTCAGCTTGTGGTTAATGAACCAGCGAACATCTCTGACTCCAATAGTGAGAGTGGACAGAATGTGACCCCTGACTTAGAGGTCAGGAAGGAAGATTTTTGCACAGAGCAATTATGAGATGTCACTCTCATTAGAACCAGAGAGAACGTTAAAATGATGGATGTGTAACCTGTGGAACCTAATTGGGGAGTGTCTTTCCCTTACATGGCACTTAAGAACAATTTCCTGTATCAGGTGGTAAAACAGCAGGTGGTTCCCAAACCCTTCCGCAGGATGGTCCTAGACTTGGCCCATGTTCATATAATAGGGGGGCATCTGGGTGTAGAGAAGACCAAGGAGAGAATAACCCAGAGGTTCTTCTGGCCCGGATTGCATGCATAAGTTCGGGAATATTGTGAATCATGTCCCGAGTGTCAAATCACTGCACCGTCACCCCATTTTCGTAGCCCACTTGTCCCACTACCCATCATTGCCATTTGAGAGAATTGGCATGGATCTGGTGGGGCCAGTGGTAAAGTCTGCTCGGGGGCCACAGCACATTCTGGTAATACTCGACTATGCAACCCGCTATCCTGAAGCCATCCCCTTAAGGAATACCTTACGGAATACCTCCGCTAAGACTATTACCAAGGAGTTGGTCCAGGTGTTTAGTCGGGTGGGGATCCCAAAAGAGATCTTAACAGATCAGGGCACCCCCTTTATGTCCAGAGTTACCAAGGAGTTGTGCAAGCTGTACAAAATATCCCATCTACGTACTTCTGTTTAACGCCCTCAAACTGACGGTCTGGTGGAGAAGTTTAACAAGACCCTCAAAAGTATGTTGAAAAGGTGGTGGATACAGATGGGAGAAACTGGGACTTTTTGCCACCCTATCTCATGTTTGCCATACGAGAGGTTCCGCAGGCGTCTATGGATTAATCCCCGTTTGAACTCTTGTATGGTAGACACCCCAGGGGCCTGCTAGATGTCGCAAAAGAAACATGGGAAGAAGAGACCACCCCATATAGAAGCATCATAGAGCATATCTCCTTGATGCAGGATCGAATTGCAGCTGTCCTGCCCCTAGTAAGGGAACATATGGAGCAAGCACAGGAAGCCCAGAGGAGGGTTTATAATCAGGGTGCCAAAACCCAGACTTTCAGACCCAGAGACAGAGTGCTGATGCTAGTCCCCACGGTTGAAAGTAAATTCCTAGCCAAGTGGCAAGGCCCCTTTGAAATTAGAGAAAGAACAGGGGAAGTAAACTACAAAGTTTACCAGCCAGGGAAAAGGAAACCTGAGCAAATATATCATGTTAATCTCTTGAAACCTTGGAAGGATAGAGAGACTTTAATGGCAGTGCCAACTCCTCAAAAGGACAGGTTACCCATGACACCGGATGTCCCCATAACTGAATCCTTGTCACTGACGCAACAACAGGACGTTAAGCCCGGTCCCAAAGTCAGGTGGCACTATCAGGTTCTGTAATGATTTTAGGTAGCTAAATAACGTATCTAAGTTTGACACATACCCAATGACGCGGGTTGACGAACTAGTGGACAGGTTGGGAGGGGCCCGGTACATAACAACCCTAGACCTAACTAAGGGCTACTGGCAGATTCCCCCAATGGAGTCTGCAAAGGAAAAAACTGCTTTTTCTACTCCCAAGGGGTCCTTCCAGTACAAGCAAATGCCGTTTGGTCTGCATGGGCCCCTGCATCCTTCCAGAGAATGATGGACAAAAAGTTGAGGCCACATCGGCCCTATGCGGTCGCCTATTTGGATGATGTGGTCATCCACAGCCCAGATTGGTAATCGCACCTGCCCCGAGTACAAGCAGTGGTAGATTCCCCTAGGGAAGCAGGTCTCAACCCAAAGAAGTGTGCCATAGGCCTGGAGGAAGCCAAATACCTTGGGTATGTTATAGGTCGGGGACTGGTCAAACCCCAGACCAATAAGATTGAGGCGATACAAAAGTAGCCCCAACCAGTGAATCAAGAAACAGGTGCAAAGAGTTTGTTGTACAGACAGACGCCTCTGAGGTGGGACTAGGGGCCGTACTGTCCCAGGTCAGAGATGGTGAGGAGCACCCAGTTGTGTACCTGAGCAGGAAGCTTAACAAGCATGAAAGAAATTATGCCATTGTTGAAAAAGAATGCTTTGCCATCAAGTGGGCCTTAGAGGCCCTCAGGTATTATCTGCTGGGAAGACTATTCAGGCTAGTCACTGACCATGCCCCCTGAAGTGGATGTGCGACAACAGGGAGAAAAATAGCCTTTTGACTAGGTGGTTCCTGGCCCTACAGCCAATCAAGTTTACAGTGGAACACAGAGCAGGTAAACTCCAAAACAATGCGGATGCCATCTCCCGGGTCCACTGCATGGTTGGAACAGTTGCCGCAGGGGCTTGAGCAGAGGGGGAGGATATATGACAGTATGCGAGGTGAACTAGTAGATGGACGCTACCTGTCACCTCGCATGCGTTCATATAGATTGGACTAGGTGGAGTCCGGCCCAGGTATTACCAGCCACCGTGGCTGGGCTGGTTCCGGTCCAGGGTTTTGGGCCACTGGAGTCTATCAGCAGGTGGCTTAAATTACCAGGAAGAGCTCTCAATTGTGCTCTGGCCTGGGAGAACAGGGCCAGGCGTTCCAACATTAGAATCTGTGGGATTCCTGAAACAGTGGTCGATCTCCAATCCACAATCACAGCCCTATTCCACGAACTTTCACCATCGATCCCGATTGAAAGTCTCGAGATGGATCAAATTCTTGGAGCTCTCATCCCACGTAGGCCAGCAGGCCCACCATGCCACATAGTCACTAAATTTCATTATTATTGCACCAAAGAACAGCTCCTTCAAGCAGCATAAGAACCTCTTGTTCCAAGACCACGACTACCAACTTTTTGCAGACCTTTCGCAGTCCACCATCTTAAAACGGAAAGCCTTCAAGCCCCACCTTTAGTTCCTCCAACGTAACCATATCCCCCCCGAACCATACCAAGCTACATACCCTCAACATGGGGAGTATGGGTGCTTTGTAGCAGGGGCTCTGTGCCCTCCACCCAAAAGCTCCTTGTCCCCATGTTCATGGGAACAAGAGCCTCTTCCCCCAACCCTGGGCTGTGGTTGTGGGGGTCTGCAGGCAGGGGGCTTATCGGAATCTGGAAGCCCCCTTTAATATGGGGACCCCCAGATCCTGCCCCCCATGTGAAAAAGTATTGGGTACATCGTACCCCTACTATTTCACCAAAAAGTGTCAAAAAAGAAAAAAACACAGGAGACAATTAGGGACACGTCCTTTATTAAAAAAGAAAAAAAAATAAGTGTCCCCGTTGTAATCCACCCCAAAAAAAACCAAAAAACACAACAGCTCTTCCTCCATGGGAGGGCTCCCGCTGACTGGGCTGAGTTTGTTGTGACAGTTTATTTATAGTGAAGGGAGGGGCCACCCAGTGACGTAATTGAGTGACCCACCCCTCTGACGCCACATAATGTCAGAAGGGGCAGGGTCACCCGTACGTCACCAGGTGGCCCCGTTCTTCACTATAAATAAACTGTCACAACAAACCAAGCACAGACAGCAGCAGCCCTCCCACGGAGCAGGAGCTGTGCACACCGTCTGCGCACTATACATTATGGGGCGTTCGGCAGTGCCGAAGTTGCGCTGAACATCCCATAATGTTCTAAATTCGGGGATCGGGCGAACAACGGAAGTTCAGCCCAAATGTATGCTCAGGCCGAACCGTTCACCCATCCCTATACAAGAGCAGTGTACCTTGCCAGGGCTGAAAGCCCCGTGTCCACATGTTGATTGGCCTACATCCCTGCCCCAGTAAATGTTAGGGTTGGGGAGCAACTTTTCAAAATCTAAAAGCCCCATTTAGAATAATCAAGATATCCAGCCCCTCCACCCTTCTAATCATGTGAAGGAGTAAGGGCTGCTTCCCACTGCTGCGATTTCAGACATCGCATGTGATTCGCACCGCACTGCTGTGCAAATCACATGCAATGTTTGTGTGATGCAAATTCAGCCGTACAGATTGTATGGCTGAATTTGCATCACATTTGGACCAAACTTGTGCAGGACCCTTTTTTTGGTGTGCACCAGAATCGGTGTTCACACCTATGTGATCCGATTCCTGTCTGAATTGACAGTTCGCACTGCGATATGCGAACTGATCTGGGATGTCATTAACTTTGTATTGAGCACTCCCGGCATTTTGCATAGTGCAGTGTGAACCGCTGGCGGAAGACATGCGATGCGGGAACCCATACTGGATTTGCAGGGTTCCCGCATCGCTGCAGTGTGAACCGAGCCCAAGGGGTACATACCAAACATTACTCATGAATAAATAAAAAAAATCTAAACACATAACATCAACACCATGAAGTCCTTTATTTAAAAAAAAAGAGGCCCATCATCAGATAAGTCATCCAGTTATATAGATCCAACCTTAATCACAATGAACAATGCCCCATCGACAATCAAACAAAAACAACAATCTGCACATGATGACAGCTCCTCAGCCAGGAAGATCATGTCATTCCTCTGCTCTTTCTCTTACCCCATTCTGTGAAAAATATACAATGAGTTCTGTGAATGAAAGAGATGAAAGGGAGGGTGAACAATGGAATCAGCCACTGATGCAGCTCTTTATCTGTGTGTAATATGCAACTGTGTTGGCATTTTATTGTCCCAGAAAGTCATACATTAGGCCAGTGATTGAAAGGATGGACTTTATAAGCACCAAGTATTAACATTTATAATAATTTTATTGGTTACAAAAAGATTCTTTTACACATAAAAACATATGAATACAATATCCATTCAATGCATAGGTTTGTGATCACGATGTCTCCATAAAGATGGCCACATCTATCATGTAAACCAGGCCATGGACAACCTGGTGGCTGTGGCCACTTGGTAGATTGGAATTTTTTAGGCAAAAAGCAGCTCTACATGTTTCGCAATAGATTGCTTTTTCGGAAGATTTATAGTTTTTACTATAGTTATAAACGTTGACAAAAGCTTGGTATCTTTGTGAAAGACAAGCTCCAACACAGCGAAGGTGGAGAAAAAGCTTCCTCAAATAAGGGTATATTGTAGGTAGACATGCATCACAATATGATGCTAGAAAAAGTACTATTTGGTAGGAAGTCTTGTAGAGAACACAGAGACACCAAGGGTTCTCGGCTCTCAGGTGCTGTCGCCACCATTGCCTGCAAAGGAAACTAGCAGTGAAGGCTTGTGGCTTCACAGCTGGCTCCCTACTGTGCGTGCGCAAAGTGCGCTGTGATTTGTGAATCGCCAGGCAGTGGGGGAAGGAGGATGGGGGCCGAACTCCGGGGGGACCTCATCGCATCTCGTCGTAGCCAGGTCTCCTGGAAGTGGGGGCAGGTACCTATCAAAACAGGTACCCTTTTCCCCTCCCCCCAAAAGGTGCCAAATGTGGCACTGGAGGAGGGGAGAAAGCAAATAAGCGGAGCTTCCACTTTTGGGTGGAACTCCTTTAACCACTTTAGCCCCGGAAGGATTTCCCACTTTAGAACCAGAGCACTTTTTTCAATTTGGCACTGCGCTGCCTTAACTGGTAATTGCGTGGTCATGCAATGCTGTACCCAAACAAAATTTGCGTCCTTTTTTTCCCACCAATAGAGCTCTCTTTTGGAGGTATTTGATCACCTCTGCAGTTTTTATTTTTTGCAATATAAAAACAAAAAAAGATATTTTCTACTTTTTGTTATTAGAAAAATACAATAAACGAAATGCAAGTCATCAATTTTTGCCAAAATGCATTCAGCCATATGTCTTGGGTAAAAAAAAGTCAATAAGCGTATATTTATTGGTTTGCGCACAAGTTATAGTGTCTGCAAATTAGGGTACATTTTCTGGAATATACGCAGCTATTATTTTATGATTGCCTATCTTATTTCCTGAGGTGCTATAATGGAAGGGCAGTACAAACCCCCCAAATAACCCCATTTTGGAAAGTAGACACCCCAAGGAATTAGCTGAGAGGCATTTTGAGCCCATTGAATATTTTATTTTTTGTCACAAGTGATTGAAAATGACAAAAAAAAAAAATTACACAAAGTTGTCACTGAAATGATATATTGCTCACACATGCCAAGGGTATATGTGGAATTACACCCCAAAATACATTCCTCTGCTTCTCCTGAGTACGGGGATACCCCATGTGTGAGGCTTTTTGGGACCCCAAAAACCAATCACCGTCTACAGGATTTCTAAGGGCTTAAACTTATGTTTTCACCCCACACTACCTATCACAGTTTCGGAGGCCATGAAATGTCCAGATAGCAAAAAAAACAAAAAAAACAAAATGATCCCATTTTGGAAAGTAGACACCCCAAGCTATATACTGAGAGGCATGTTGAGTCCATGGAATATTTTATTTTTTTGTCACAAGTGAATGAAAAATGACCAAAAAAAATACACAAAGTTGTCACTAAATGATATATATATGCCATGGCTATATGTGGAATTACACCCCAAAATACATTCTGCTGCTTTTCCTGAATACGGGGATACCACATGTGTGAGACTTTTTGGCAGTCTAGCCACGTACAGGACCCTGAAAACCAATCACTGCCTTCAGGATTTCTAAGGGCGAAAATTTCTGACTTCACTGCACACTACCTATCATAATTTCGAAGGCCACAAAATGCCCAGATAGCACTATCCCCCCCAAATGACCCAATTTTGGAGAGTAGACACCCCAAGCTATTTGCTGAGAGGCATGTTGAGTCCATGGAATATTTTATATTTTGCCACAATTTTTGGGGAAATTACATTTTTTTTTTACAAAGTTGTCATTAAATGATATCTTGCTCAAATATGCCATGGGTATATGTGAAAGTGCACCCCAAAATACATTCTGTTGCTTCTTCGATGGTATTACTACATATGTGAGACTTTTTAGCAGTCTAGTCGCGTACAGGGCCCCGAAAAACAATCACTGCCTTCAGACTTTCTAAGGGCGTACATTTTTTATTTCACTCCTCACTACCTATCACAGTTTCAGAGGCCATGGAATGCTCAGATAGCACAAAACCCCCCAAATGACTCCATTTTGGAAAGTAGACACTCCAATCTATGTGCTGAGAGGCAAGCTGAGTATTTTTCAGATCACTTTTTTTGTCGTAAAGTTTTGAAAAAAAGAGAAAAAAATGTTTTCTTTTCTTTCTTCATTTTTCAAAACAAATGAGAGCTGCAAAATACTCACCATGCCTTTTAGCAAATACCTTGGGGTGTCTACTTTCCAAAATGGGGTCATTTGGGGGGCTTTTGTACTATGTTGACATTTTAGGGCCTCCGAAACCGTGATAGGTAGTGAGGAGTAAAATCACCATTTTACGCCCTTAGAAAGTCTGAAATAGTGATTGGAGTTTGGGGTTCTGTACGCGACTAGGCTCCCAAAAAGTCTTACACATGTGGTATACTCGTACTCAGGAGCAGCAGCAGAATGTATTTTGGGGAGTAATTCCACATATACCCATGGCATGTTTCGAGCAATATATCATTTAGTGAGAACTTTGTGTAAAAAAAAATGCCATTTTCCCGAAACTTGTGGCAAAATACAAAATATTCCATGGACTCAACATGCCTCTCAGAAAATAGCATGGGGTGTCTACTTTCCAAATTGGGGGCATTTGGTGTGGGGGGGTGTTTGCTATCTGGGCATTTTATGGCCTCCTAAACTGTGATAGGTAGTGTGGGGTGAAAGCAAGTTTACGCCCTTAGAAGTCCTGAAGGCAGTGATTGGTTTTCCAGGTCTTGTACGCTGCTAGACCGCCAAAAAGTCCCACACATGTGGTATCCCCATATTCAAGAGAAGCAACTGAATGTATTTTGGGGTTTAATTCCACCTATACCCATGGCATGTGTGAGCAAAATATCATTTCAGTGACAACTTTGTGTAATTTTTTTTTTTTTGCCATTTCTCAATCACTTGTGATAAAAAAATAAAATATTCCATGGACTCAACATGCATCTCAGCAAATAGCTTGGGGTGTCTAGTCTCCAAAATTGCATCTTTTGGGGGCGGTTTGAACTGTCCCGGCATTTTATGCCCAACACCACCCACTCTTCTAACCACTTGAACCACCAAGTCTTTTCTGACACTTTTGTTTACAAGAAAAAATACTTTTTTTGATTGAAATTTAATTTGAACCCCCAAACATTATGCATATTTTTAAAGCAGAGGCCCTATAGATTAAAATGGTTGGTGTTGCAAATGTTTTTTTCACAAAGTATTTGTGCAGCGATTTTTGAAACGCAATTTTTGGGGAAAAAAATGTTTTTTTGAATTTTAATGCACACAAACACACTATATTGCCCAAATGTTTGGTGAAATATAAAAGATGATCTCATGCCGAGTACATAGACACCAAACATGAGATGCTTTCAAAATTACGCACACCCGCTCAGTGGCGACAAACTATATACATTTTTAAAAGCCTTTACAGGTTACCACTTTAGATTTGCAGAGGAGGTCTACTGCTAGAATTACTGCCCTCAATCTGAAGTTCACGGTGATACCTCACATGCATGGTGCAATTGCTGTTTACATATGACACGAAACCGACGCTTGCATTCCCCTTTGCGTGCGTGCAGGGGGGGGGGGGTACATTTTTTTTTCATTTTGCTTTTTATTTCTTTTTTTTAATAATTTTTTATTGTTATCACTGGGAATTTAAATACCCTTATGATAAAAATAGGTATATTTTTAAATTTGGGGTTTATTAGACTCTCCTCAGACCTTAAAGCATCTGACCACACCCTGATCGGTGTGATAAGATGCTTTCCTGATTTCCCAATGGTGCTGTTTATATCCAGCAAAACTGAAGTAATGAAATGCTCATAGCCTCCGGTTTCTTAGGCTATAGAGATGAATGGAGCCATTCTAGTCTTCGATCAGCTCTATGGTCAGCTGGCGGAACCACCAGCTGCATTCTCGTTTTCCCCGGTGGGACAGGAGAGCCTGAGAAAATCAAAGACCAGCAACATAATAGTACGTTGCTGGTCCTTGTTGGGCTTATGTTGTAATGTTCTTTTTTTTCCATGCAACCTGTGGGTTAAATGAAAATAAAAAGAATCAAATCGGTGGGTATGCCCACCATTAGAAAACCGCCCTTCATCCACCCACTTCTAATGGGGGCACAGCCCCTTTTTAAAAATATATACCAGCACATAGGGGCAATGAGCCCCAATTTTCACCCACTGCCCCTATGTTCCGGTATATATGCTCATTTTTAACTGTGGTGGTGAAATCACCTCCAACAGCGCTGGAGTCGCTGCTTTAGGTATGGTGGGAGCAAATGCTGTTGCTGTCACCATAAATAAGTCAGGGCTGCAGCTGAATGGCGTACCTGAAAAGCAAAAAAAGATTAATAAAATACAGTAGCATAAAAAATACATTCCTGCTAAGAAGAAAACATTATAAAACATTACAGGAAAACATAAAAACATTTCATACCTGCAAAGAAATGATGATAAAAAACAGTAACAAAACATTATAGGTATGCATAAAAACCATTAACAATAGAGAGAGCAATAGAAAGAGAATAGAGAGAAAATAGAGATAGAAAAACAAGAAACTTACAACTGTTTTTGGCTTTTATTATTTATTTATTTATTTTTTTGGTTTCTATAACTTTTTTATTTTTTTGTTGTTTTTTCAATATTTACTTTTTTTTGGTATGCTTTTGCTTTTTTAACAGTAAAGGTTAGGGTCTCTAAAAATGTGGCGACATCTTTGGAGACCCTGTGACAGTGTGCCCTATTCCTGTGTACTGCTGTACCCTATGCTAATACTCAACTAGTGTATGGTAGTGCTCAAAACAGCCACCGATGCAAAGACCAGGCTGGTCATGACAGGAGGGACAATAAAAGCGGGTGTCACAGCTGTATCCGCGTCATCGGCAGACACAACATCTTTTTTGGGGGGCTCGGTTGGTAGGGGTACCAGGAATGGCATGCGGAAAATGCCACCCATGCAGCCGGCTCACTGCATTTGGATTGGGAACATGGGGTGCAGCACCATCTGGAAACAGAAGGGCTCTGTCAATCTCTTCCTGGAATTGAAGGAGAGATCCAGTTCGTCGTGACGCTTTGTATAGCACATAAGCATTCAGCATAGCCAATTGGAATAAGTATACAGACACTTTTTTAGAAACATAGAAAAGTGACGGCAGAAAAAGACTGAGTAGTCAATCGAGTCTGCCCCTTTTTATTTATTTATTTTTAATTTTTTTTTACATTAACCTTGTTGTCTGACTATAAATTTATGCTTATTCCAAGCATGTTTAAAGCCATTTACTGTTGACTGTCTCACAACCTCTGTTGGTAGTTTATTCCAATCATCAACCACTCTTTCAGTAAAATAATACTTTCTAAGATTAGTTTTGAACTTCCCCCCAGTTAGTTTGAGGCCATGTCCCCGTGTTCTTGATTTTGGTTTCATATTGAAAAGACTGCCCTCCTGAACCTTATTCACCCCCTTGATGTATTTAAAGGTTTCAATCATGTCTCCCCTCTCCCTTCTTTCCTCCAGACTGTACATATTAAGTTCCTGAAGTCGCTCTTGATATGTTTTATCCCCCAGACCTTTCACCATTTTTGTTACCCATCTCTGAACTCGTTCTATCTTATCAATATCTTTTTGTAAGTGAGGTCTCCAGAACTGGACACAGTATTCTAAGTGAGGTATCACTAAAGATCTATATAGAGGAATCAGAACCTCTTTCCTCCTGCTGGTGATCCCTCTACTGATACATCCCAGAATTCTATTTGCTTTTCCCACTGCCTGGTCACACTGTTTGCTCATTTTGCAATCATCTGAAATAAGCACCCCCAAATCTTTTTCTTCTGTAGTGCTGGCTAACACTGTACCCCCAATGCTGAACTCTCTAAGCAGATTCTTCTTCCCTAGATGCATTATTTTACATTTAGAAATATTGAACTGCAGTCTCCACTGCTTTGACCAATCTTCCAGCAATGCCAAATCATGTTCCATGTTACAGACACCTCCAGGGATATCAACCCTATTACACACCTTTTTTGTACCAGCGTCTGGTCTTACAGGCAATTAGATATGGTGCCAATAACTGGACGTTGAGGTCCACCCCTCCCATATTTTGGTTATATTAGTGGACACAGAGGGGTTTCTCTACAACACCAGTCACTGTTGTAATTTGGACGGTCGTATCTGCGTGAATGGAGGAAAGAACAAAAACATTCTTTGTATCCCTCCACTTCACCACAAGCAAATTACTACTTCTCAAGCAGGCTCTCTCCCCCCTGTCTAAGGCGGGATTCTACCAGCCATTGGAGGAAGCCCCAGCGATTAGATCGCACAGTGCCACGTGCGCCAATTTGATGATCAAACAGATGACTAAAAAGTGGCACGCTTGTGTAGTAATTGTGCACGTACAAATGGTACCCCTTTCTGGATAAGGGTGACACCAAGTTCCTCACAATCTTGCCAGTGCTCCCTATGTAGTCTGGGCATCCTTCCGGCTCCACATGACTATCTTTTACCTCGTAGACCATATAACTACATGTATAGCCTGTGGCCCTGTCACAGAGCTTATACATCTTGACCCCACATTTGGCATAATTGCTGGGGAGGTACTGTTTGAAAGCAAGATTGGCAGAAAATTTAATCAGGGGCTCGTCTATGCAGACAACTTGGTCGAGAATAAACAAGGCTGCGAATTGTGTGTTGAAGTGGTTTACAAGGGGGCGAATTTTGTGGAGCCGGTCGTATTCAGGGTCACCCTGTGGATGACAGAGTTCTTTGTCGTTGAAGTCCATAAACCGCAGGATCGTCTGGTATCATGCCCTGACCATGGAAGCAGAGAACACGAGCATATGGTGAATTGGGTCAGTGGACCAATGTGACAGAAACTCAGATTTTTTAGTCATGCCCATGTTGAGGGAAAGGACCAGAAAGGTCTTAAATTCTGGAACCGTAATTGGTTTCCAGTCTCTGGCAAGGGACGAATGAGGATTAGCAGTGATTAATTGACCAGCATACGAATTGCTTTGGTCCACAATAGATCTATAAAGATATTTGTTGAAAAACAGCGAATAAAAATCATAAAATCAACTGTTTCCATCTAAATTCTGGGTTGGCCAGTGAATGGGGGAAGTACGGGAGCTGCATCAGTGGTGTGTTGCCAATTAGGGTTTGCAAGCGCATCAGAAAGGGCACTATGGGCTCTGTGGGCCTGTCTTTGTCTTCGTGGCTGCGGGACACTACTTGTGCTAGCCACACCAGCTTGAACTGCACGTATGGGACTCGCCACATCACCAAGCATTATTGCAGTGCTGGTTGTACAACCAGGCTGTACAAGGCCACTTGTGCTTGCCAGTTCATCAGAAGGAGTAGCGGCACTAGTACTGGCTCTCTGCTCCATATGAGAGCCCTGTGGTTCTTGCACCTCAACAACAGCAGAATGGGATCGGATATGCCTGACCTTAGCAGGGACCACAACTCCATTGTCTATCTGACAGGGTGCCGCTTCTGTCTACAGGTTCGTATGCTGAGCCTGAATCTGACAGTAGAGCTTCCTCATCACTCTCGTTTGTCATGCCCAGCAATGCGTAGGCCTCTTCACTAGTGTACGTCTGATTTGACATTTTTGGCTCTAAATTTATAGGTACACTAGTGTGACTCACAGGCAAAAAAGCGCACCTGGTTTGTCAGAGCCTGTTTCAAGTCGCTACCAAAATCACTGTCACGCCTGATCCCTGCGAATGCTGCAGATATGTGTCTTGTGTTTTGTAATTGTCAGCGATATATTGATCCTGCACTTGGGTAGGCTGATCTTGGCAGAGGGGCTAAAAGCAGGTGCTAGCAGGTATCTGGGCTGATCCCGCTAATGCTGCCTTTTTTTAGAACACTAATCTAATGGGGACGCTAATATAGATCTGATCAGATCACAGATATTGATCTGTTCAGATAATATGCTACTAACTGACCTATTTAGGTGTATGTATGCGTGACACTGACCCTAACGCTGGCTAAAACCGATGGGTGATCAGGGGGTTAAAACCTATAAAAGGTATATATATATGTATATATATATATATATATATAGCGGGTAACCTGAGGGAAAAATCGACCTAACTAAGTAGCGTCACCCATGGCAATAATACGGTGATCACAGGTGACAGGGGGCAATAAAGGGGTTAAAACCTTTATTGGTGGGTAAGGGGGGTATTTATATCTACCTAGGCCTATTACTACCTACCCTAGCACTGATTAGTGTCACAAGTACAGTGATCAGTGAACGGCCCCCAGGCCGCAAGCCCCGTTCATAGACGGCGATTTGCGCTATGCTGCCACATTGCAGCAGTAAATGGAATTGGTTAAGGTCATCACAAAGGACAGGGCGACTGAAAGAAAAGAGAGTTTACCTTCATATATGGTAAGCCTTCTTCACAGTAAGAGCAGTGAAGATGTGGAATAGGCTCACTTGATAACTAATTCAGGCCAGGTCTGTAGATTGTTTTGAAAAAGAGCTGAATGTGCTATGTGACATAACTATGTAAATCTTAGGACCGGATGTATAGAAATATAAATCCTGTGACAGGTTAAACAGCTCCTTTTTCTATATTTTATCTGTGTATTTAGCTGTTTGCATGGAGTTCAGCTTTAAGCAGAGTCAGAAAATAGATCCTGCCCCACAGTACAATGACCAGGTTAAAGTGGGGCATCAAATGAAGCCTGACCCTAACGTTACTGTATTGATTTAGGATAACAGACAGCAAGTAGAAGTGGGGGGGGGCACAAACTGAAAAAGAGTTTATACTTGCTTCAAGATAATTGAATGTGTGATGTTTATTATATACAAACTAAAAGGCAGAGACATTAATTAAGGTAAGCCATGGGCAATCTACATCTAGCTGAGACTCTGTGGTAGTAGCTGAAGCTCATTTATCAATGTGCAACCTCTGTCTATGACAAGGTCAATAAACACTGTTCAGTTGCTAATTTTGAAGCTTAGATTTTGAGGGTATCTTGAAAACAATATATTCTCTTTGAATTGCAAGGAGAGTTTTATTGATGGGCCTTTGAATGAGGCAAAAATAATCTAAAATTGTATGAATAAAAATGTATTTCAAACAATTAATTCTTTCAAAAAGCCTTTCATTTCATAAAAATCCATGGACTCAACTTAGATGTACCATGGTTACGTGCAAATTGCTACATATTGAAACACATGATTTCCAAGAATAATTGACAATAATGAATTCATACACATACATGGAATGATACAATTACATCAATCGAACTAGTCTTAGGTCTAGTCTAGGTATCTTTTCAAAGGACTACGCGTTTCGTGGTTACACTGCCACTCATCAGGAGCAGGATACAAGAATATGCTATATACACAGATGGATAAACAAAAATAAAATGAAAATTGAAATTAGTATTTAATGCACTTTAAGAAGAAGGGGGGTGGTAAAAATACACAGTTGTAAAGAACAAGAGGCCTGTTACCTGTAAATATACTCACAATTGAGTCCAGCTTCACAAGCTGGGCTCAACTGAGAGTCTATTTATAGGTAACAGACCTCTTGTTCTTTACTACTGTGTATTGTTACCACCCCCTTCATCTGAAAGGGCATTAAGTACTAATTTTAATTTTATTTTTGTTTATCCATCTGCGTTTATAGCATATTCTTGTATCCTGCTTTTGATGAGTGGCAGTGTAGCCATGAAACGCGTAGAGCTTTGAAAAGATACGAAGACAAGTTTGATCAATGCATTGTATCATTCCATGTATATGTATGAATTCATTATTGTCAATTATTCTTGGACATCATGTGTTTCAATATGTAGCAATTTGAACATAGCCATGGTGCATCAAAGTTGAGTCCATGGATTTCTATGAAATGAAAGTTTTTTGAAAGAATTGTTTGAAATACATTTTTATTCATACAATTTTAGATTATTTTTGCCTCATTCAAAGTCCCATCAAAAAACTCTCCTTGCTATGCAAACAATACCCAGGGATGGAGGCTATCAATTTATATGTGGGCTGGGTCATATTTTTTCTAAACTGTCACTAGGGTGGAAGACACCCGCTTCATTTATGACCTACCACACTGTAAAGTCTCAATATATGTTTAGTTATCTTTTTGTATATTTTTTATATCATTATACACATTTTGCATTTATTTTTCATTATTCAATATCCAATCAGTCCAACCATTTGGTTTACTATAGATCAATATCATATGCCCAGATCGAATTTCCCTTTTTATACAAACGTGTCCTCTAGCTAAATGTGTGGTGGGGGGTTCCTCTGCTTCTGTCGGTTACCCAGGGTTGCGATGTGAAACACGGTTTCCCCTCCCCATCCCCTCTGGGACATGGGTGGGGACACACCTCTTGTGCATTGGTGTCATGTCCCGCGCCCCCCCCCCGGGTCCACTGATGCCGTGATGTGGAGGCATTGTTAGTTTTCATTCTACGCCATTAGGCTGGGTGTGGATTCACTGTGGACACCTCCACCTGCTGTTGGATATGGCCTCATTGTCTCGCCCCTCCCACTCTGGTTGTAGCACATGACGCTGGCTTGGACCCACCCGTGATTGGGGGTATATATGGCTCGGGTTGGCTGGCATGCCTCCACACATGGTCCATCACCAGAGAGGACAACATCCACAGCACACACACTGGATTCAATCACACAGGTACATCATGTTGATTCCACTCACTTCCTGGTTTGGTGCATTTTTACCATATCATTGCTCATTCACTGTTTATGGTCAGATTTTTTTAATTTTGATTTTGTTTTTTATTTTTCCACTACACTCATCACACCTGAGAGCCTTCTCTCTGGATACATAGTTTGACAGCAGGCCATTTTTTTCTACCAGATTACATATATTTATTTTTCATCCTTTCACACCTTTGCAGACCCACGTGGCATCAAACATACACTTGCAAGACACATGGACTGTGTGGTGGTGGTGGTTCAGCCTTTCCCTGTCTTTTTTCCCCTGTCTTGGGTGGGGTTCCTTGCCTCAGCCCCGGGCCTGACATCATGTCATGTACCTGGTAGGCGAGTCTGACTTATGCAGTAGGCAACCTCACTTACTTCCCTGACTCGGAAACCCCTGGTAGAGCAGACAGGTGGCTCAGGAGTGCAGGACAGCAGGAGGGTCAGACTGGGTCACTGGTGGTGGTAGAGAGTCCATTGGAGCGCTCGTGCAGCTGAGGCGTGGTCGTACAGGCTGGGTCAGCAACTGGCTGGCGGTGCGGTACAAGGGTTCAGGCAAGAGAATGGTCGAGTTCAAGCAGAGTTCATTAACAGACTGGTGGCAGAAGTACAGAGGGATCAGGCAATCGGATGGTCGTAGGCAAGCCGGGGGTCAGTGCAGGTGGAGATCAGACAAGGTCGGGACAAGCCGGGTCACAGAAACAGATAACAGGTTACAGGTCTCTCAGAAAACAGGTTACACGCTGTAGATCAGTCAGCACTTGCTGCAGGGTGCACTCAGCTTAAATAGAGCCGTTTGGCGCCGTTTCCGGCACGTGCGGGCGCAGGTGGTCAAAAGCGCAAAAAAGCGCTAGCAAGTCCTTTGGCACAGGTTTTCTTCTAACACATTATGTCAGAGGTCCCCATGGTCCACCTTCACAAGCTGGGCTCAATTGTGAGTCTATTTACAGGTAACAGACCTCTTGTTCTTTACAACTGTGTATTGTTACCACCCCCTTCTTCTGAAAGGGCATTAAGTACTAATTTCAATTTTTAATTTTATTTTTGTTTATCCATCAGTGTATATAGCATATTCTTGTATCCTGCCCCTAATGAGTGGAAGTAAAGCCACAAAACATGTAGAGCTTTGAAAAGATACCAAGACAAGTTTGATAGATGCATTGTATCATTCCACGTATATGTATGAATTCATTTTTGGCAATTATTCTTAGAAATCATGTGTTTCAAAATGTAGCCATTTGCATGTAACCATGGTACATCAAAGTTGAGTCCATGGATTTTTATGAAATGAAAGTTTTTTTGAAAGAATTAATTGTTTGAAATACATTTTTATTCATACAATTTTAGATTATTTTTGCCTCATTCAAAGTCCCATCAAAAAACTCTCCTTGCTATTCAAACAATACCCAGGGATGGAGGCTATCAACTTTTATGTCCGCTGGGTCATATTTTTTCTAATATATTCTCTTTATTTTACTAACAGGCAAAGAGCACAGTTGTCATTAGAATGACAATTTTATGAATCATCCAGTTTTGCATTCAAGGTTTTTGGTATGTTATATTTATGTCACTTCATCATTAAGTTAATTAGTGTCACATTCTTTACAGGGAGAATCCAATGTAATAAGTGTGTGTGTTTTTTTTCCTCTGACTTTGTGATATTTGATTAAATGTGGTTATAGATTTATCTGAAATATCAGATTATATCATGAATGTGTCAAACCATGGCTCTTATTAAGGATTAAATATTATTGTTGGTGTAAGTTTAGTTAACCCTGTCCCTTCTGGTCTGGAATTCTATAGCTAGTTTTAGCTTAGGGCTCATTAACCAGCATAGGCTAGAGCCAGGTAAGACATCCGGTGACCACTTCTAGTAGTCAAAGATCTGTTTGCATGATAGATTAGAAAGTAATAGGGACTAAAATGCAGAGCAGATAGGCTGACTCTGTTTCAGTGCCACACCATGGTTTCTGCTGATGCAAAGCTGCATTTCAGGCTGGTTGGACAACAGCCGGGGAGTCTCCTCACCTTATCTTCACTACTTCTACACCAAGATAAATGCTACATCATGATCATCCTCAGGGGCCATTGCAACTTGACTTTGCTGCAACATTCATCTGGAGTTATCTCTATTAATAGCTATATGTACCTGGGTATATGCGCACAATTCGACCAGGACTCCTATCAGGCTCTTTGCTGATAATGCCTGTTTGTCAGTTGGCTATATTAATCTCTTCCGACATAACGCTTGTTTTATTTCCATACTGGTGTGCATTTACTGTATATACAGTACTTATGGTTAATGTTATATGTTGGTTGCAGTTAGGGATGGGCCGAACGACCCCCTGTTTGGTTCACACCAGAACTTTCGAAAATCAGGAAAGTTTGGAACCGAATAATGAACCCCATTGAAGTCTATGGGACCCAAAAATCAAAAGTGCCCATTCTGAAGGCTTATTTGCAAGTAATTGTGCATACAATGGTTGTGGGGGTCCGGGTACTGGCCTAGGGGACATGTATCAATGAAAAATAAGTTTGTGAAAAACGTCATTTTTAAATGAGCATTGATTTATTGATGCTTAAAGTGAAAGCATAAAAATGAAAAATTCCTTTCAATATAGTGCCTGGGGGGTCCCCTTAGTCTACCTGTAAGTGGCACGTCTGTACCATGTATAGAATTTGCTGCAGTAATAATTGCATTTATAAAGCCAAAAAAATTACATTTTCCCTGCAAACTTCCTTTATTTTGTAAGCAGCGGCTTGGGGAGCCAATCTGTATGATGAGGCCACAATGTAGTGCACCGGGAACAAGATTAGTGATTTTATGGATACATTCTGGTGTCTGTTCCACAGACTTTGGATAGCAGTAACGGGTGTGAAAAAATTGGGCTTTAGGTGTCAGTGGTGCCTTCACACCGTAACCCTCTAGAGGTACTTTTGTTGAAAGCAAGAATTGCCCTTGCTGTAAATAAATTAAATTTGCTGCAGCTGTCAAACAGGTGCTGAAAAATAGTTTTTTGGGTGTCGGTGGCACCTTCACACCATAACCCTATAGACGTACTCTTGATGAAAGCAAGAATTGGCATGTCTGTCAAAAATTGCAATGACATGCATGTGTCAAACAGGTGCAGAAAAATTGGTCCTTGGGTGTCAGTGGCACCTTCACACCAAAACCCTCTAGAGATACTTTTGATGAAAGCAAGAATCAGCCTTGCTGTAAAAAAAAAATTTTGATGCAGCTGTCAAACAGTTGCTGAAAAATTGTTTTCTGGGGTGTTGGTGGTGCCTCCGCACCATAACCTTATAGGGGTACTATTGATGAATGCAAGAATTGGCCTTGCTGTCAAAAATTGCAATGATATGCACATGTCAAACAGGTGTGAAAAAATTGGTCCTTGTGTGTCGGTGGTGCCTTCACACCATAATCCTATAGAGATACTCTTGATGAAAGCAAGAATTGGCCTTGCTGTAAAAAAAAATAGCAATGATATGCACCTGTCAAACAGGTGCAGAAAAATTGGTCTTTGGGTGTTAATTGTGCCCATGAAGCCTACACCAAAAACATTATTCCACATGAAATCAACACCCACAATGCTAGGCAGCCTAGAAGTCCTGCAGAGATCCCACATCCTAAAACAATTAATCAGCGACATCAGCATCAGGGGCTTCATAGCTGCTAGTAAACCAGGACTGATTAATTTTGATAAAATGCAGATGGTCCATGGAGTCTGTGAACAGACACGTTCTATGATCAGTGACAAAACCTCCAGCAGCACTGAATGCCCGTTCAGAAAGCATGCTGTATGCAGGGCAGCCCAGCAGCTCAATAGCATACTGGGCAAGTTCTGACCAATATTCTATTCTGATGACCCAATAAGCCAGTGTATCATCGTCTGGAAAGCTCTCCATCTCTGTTTTCACCCCTAGATAATCGTCCAGCATGTGATTCATTCGTTGCCGATGGGGTGTGGAAGCTGACAGCCCTGGGTGTCAAGGACTAAAATTGTGAAATGCATCACTTAGGTGGCCGCCTTCTCCACCGCTCCTGTCTTGACAAACAGAAGCCTCAAAACTATGTTTTCCACAAAACTGTAACCTACCAGAGCCGGGAAAAATATTTGATAAAATCCTCTTTAAGGTGTCCTCAAGAGATTTCATCTTCTTCACTCTCTGTGAGGACAGGGTGAGTTTTGAGACTTTCCCCTTATAACAGTGGTCAAGGAAGGTGGCCAACCAATAGTGATCCTTTTTCTTTATGCCACATATTTGTGGGTCCTTTCACATGCTTTGAAGTATGAGGGACTTATGCACCTCAAATTTGTTGAGGCATGAGAAGCAGACTCCTCGGGGTCACTCAGGATAACAGTATCTGGAACTACCTCCTCCCAGCCACGTACTACTCCGAGGGTTCTGGGGATGGAAAGTCATCACTTATTGTTTGACGTATGTCCTATGTGTGTTCTGTGGCATAGAAACAATTGTCTGCATATAGTGGGCCTTGAGAGGAAAGGAAGTCCTTCTCTTCCTACTGCTGCTCTGCCTCAAGTGTCCCTGCCCATAATGCCAAGCAGAGTCTGCTCCAGCAGGAACACAGTTGGGATTGTGTCACTGAAGCATGCATTGTCACAGCTCACCATCCTTGTGACCTCCTTAAATGGTGACAGTACGGTGCATACATCCTTTATGAGCAGCCATTGGCGTGGTTAAAAAAAACTGAGCCTGTCATTGTGCCATACTTACACAGGTACTCGTTGACAGCTCTCTGCTGCATGTACAGCCACTGCAGCATTGCCAAAGTCGAGTTCCACTTGGTAGGCATGTCACAAATCAGGCAGTTTACGGGCAGGTGGAATTCACGCTTTCAGCCAATCTACCACTGGCTTTGTATGACCGCCTGAAATGGCTACAGGCTCTTCTGGCCTGCTTTAGCAAATCTTCCAACCCTGGGTACCTTTTTAGGAAACGCTGCACCACCAAATTGAGGGCATGTGCCAGCATGGGACATGTGTCAACTTTCCCTGGGCGGACAGGAGGTTTGTACCATTATCACACACCCCCATTCCTGGCTCCAGCTGGCATGACTGGAACCAACTCTGGGCCTGTCCCTGCAGAGCTGCAAGAATCTCTGCTCCAGTTTGGTTCCTGTCCCCTAGACACACCAGCTGAAGCACTTCACAACAACGTTTAACCTGACTCATTGAATAGCCCTTTGATTGCTTAGGGAGGTACTTGAGGTTCATAGGACAATTCAGCAGAGGAGGGCATAGAAGAGGAGGAGGAGGAGGAGGGGGTAGCTAACAAATCTCGCCTCATCACCAGCTGTATGGAGACATGGGGGCACAACAAGCTGCTGCACTGAGCCCTGTCCTTCATCCCTGCAAGTAGCACTACCCAGTGTGCTGTGAACTAAATATATCGTCCCTGCCCATGCTTGCTGGACCCCGTGACAGCAATAACATGAACTTTGTGGCTGACTGCCTTGTCCAATAATGCCACAACACTACCTTTCACGTGATGGTAGAGAGAGGGAATGGCCTTACATGAAAAGAAGTAGCGACTGGGAACCTGCCATTGTGGTATAGCACATTCTGCCAATTCACAGAAGGGGCAGAATCCACCAGGCAGAAAGGCAGAAGTTGGACAGCCAGCAGCTTCGACAAGCTTGCATTTAGACGCTGGCATGTGGGTGGCAGGGACTGTATTTTTTTCTGCTGCAGCAGATGAGGCAGAGAAAATTGCTGGCTATAGTCTACAGCTGGTGGTGAGCTGCTAGTACCCGGGACACCCTGCACTATACCATCATCCCTGTCAGTGGAGGCTGCTGAGAGGTCATGAGGTATAGCAGGGGCAGACTGAGGGGAGTAAGAAGGAGGAGGAGGGACAGATTTGTGCCCCTTTTGTGTGGCTTTTAGGTGCTCTTGCCAACAGGCTGAGTGGTGGAAGGTTAAATGCCTTATCAAGCATGTGATACCCAAGTGTCTGCCATTTTTGCAATGTTTGATGTGCTTGAGACAAAGTTTGCAAATAGCAACAATGCGATCGGTTGCACATCTATTTAAAAAGGCCCAGACAGCTGAGCTGTGGGAAGTGGGCCGGGAGATAACAGCTCCACAATGAGATGGAATAGGGTGGCCGATCTCTACTATTTCATGATGTCTGCCTCGTTGGGGTTGTGCCTCACCCTCACTTTCCTCTTCTGCTCTATCTGGCACCGAAGTCGTGTCAGTGACCTCATCATCATCATCATCTCCTCCATCCTCATTGCCACTAGAGACAACTTGCCAATACACTGCGGCTGGGGGAACATGAATGCCAATTTGTGTACCAGTATTCTCCCCTCTCTGTGGGCTCATGTTCCTGCCTTCCTCAACTTCAGAACCAACATCTGAATTCAGTAATGGCTGTGCATCGTCAAGGAGCAAGTGGCTGATGCTGTGTTCAAATAACTCAGCTGACTCCTTCATGGCTGATGCTGCGGCTATGGCAGGAATAGATGTGGACAAGGAGGCAGGTTTAGCCACTGTGGCAGCTGCAGGGGACTGCACACTAGCCTCTGCTTGCGTGACAGAGGATGAGGACAGTTTAGTAAGTCAGTCCACCACCTCCTCTGCATGCTGTGGCTGTATAGCACGGGCAACATCACTAAACAGAGGAAATGGTACCCTGCCTGAGGACTGACCACGTCCACTTTTGCCTGTGGACAAATACACTGCTGGCCCCCTTACAGTGCCATGGGAATATCTGCCTCTCATTGTTGTCCTCCCAGACATTATTGGGAGTGAGGGGGTGGTGCTTATTAACAAAATGTAATAAAGATGTGGAAATGTGTACGTGGATGTGCTTCAATCAATGGAAAGTGGTGTTTGGTGCACTTTAATTTGAGCACACTATAATATACTGTAAAATACTGTATATATATGTGTCAAACGAGCAGTAACGCACAGAAGTATAC
The DNA here is from genome assembly GCA_018402905.1 of Glandirana rugosa. Classification (NCBI taxonomy): domain Eukaryota; kingdom Metazoa; phylum Chordata; class Amphibia; order Anura; family Ranidae; genus Glandirana; species Glandirana rugosa. The sequence goes on along the minus strand of BLSH010101057.1, from coordinate 155,376 downwards.
AATGTTAAATGTGTACTAACGCAATGAAATATATGGCATTAAACTTGCAGGAACCCACACATCTATATAGCGGTAAACTTGCAGTAACACACCGTAATAAATTATGTTAAACTTGCAGTAATGCACAGAATTATATGGCGTTAAACTTACAGCAGCGCACACAACTATATAGCATTAAATGTGCAGTAATGCACACAACTATATAGGGTTAAACTTGCAGTAACACAGGGAAATATATGGCGTTAACTTGCAGTAACGCACACATCCATATCACTTTAAACTTGTAGTAATGCACAGAAAAACTTGCAGTGATGCAATGAAATATATGGTGTTAAACTTGCTTTAATGCACAGAACTATATGGTGTTAAGCTTGCAATCACACACAGAACTATATGGCGTTAAACTTGCAGTAATGAAATTAAATATATGGCGTTAAACTTGCAGTAACACACAGAACTATATGGCGTTAAGCTTGCAGTAACACACAGAACTATATGGCGTTAAGCTTTCAGTAATGCAATGAACTATATAGCATTAGGGGGCGTGACCTGGCATGGAAGGAGATGGACGCAGCCTGCTGAGCTCCAGCTAAATCCACCTCCATCCAGCACATCAATCCTTGGTGAGTCCATCTACAACACATCTCCCAACCCTGCACCTCTCACTCTTCACCTAGGAGACTTTTTGAGGCCACAACAGAGCGATTTCACACGTGATTGTGGCCTAGGCTGACTGGAGCTCGGCCGGCGGCATCCCGCTCAACCTGTACCCCATCAGCACCGCTCGGCAATCAGATTGACACCTGTCCCGGGGCCCTATCCATCATACTATACCTGGCCCGTGTTTTGCAGCCTTTTAATGGTAGCGGCGGTACCAAGTGCGGGAGCGGCCCGAAATTGAGTCCCCGGCTTCAGTGAGGCCTCCACGGCCGCCATCTTGGAACTCCCAACGACAGGCCTCAAGCCTCAAGCATTACCAGCAGGGACTCAGAACCCTAAAAGATCCTGACACAGAGTGGGGAGACACTGTTTAGGATTGTGGGGCACTTATCTATATATGTTGCAGAGCAATACTCCAGGATTCCCCATACGGCGGCCATCTTGGTACACCCAGGGCTCCACTGAGAGCACTTCTACTCCTCAGCACTACTGTTTAACTAACATACGCAGCTCAGCACCGAGGTTCAACCTCTCTACAGCCCTGAATTTAGCGACCCAACCTAAAGAAGTAGTGACTGCTGTGGGGAAACTGGACACCAAGCGACCTGTGAAATAATCCTGATTTTAGGAAACGAAGGAAACCTTTACTGTTACCTGGCATACTACCCCACATTCATATCTCTGACTCCTGCACACTAACACGCATTTCAAATCAGGCTGATCCCACCAGCTGACACCCTAACGGGCCACACAGCCTGACACGGACCCTATTTGGGACCCCTATTCTAAGGGGCCAATACCACCTTATAACACCCTACTCCCGCCTCCACCGGCAAATTCTACATTAAACGGCGGATAGCCAGAAGCTGAAATGGCCTCTCTACCCTAAGCTCAGCATGCCATTGCGGGCCATACAAAGTGATCCCAACAGTTCGCAACCAAATACTGAGCAAATATCTGCTCATACACTATCATACGCTCAAGACATAGATGGCCAGCAAAAGAAAGGAAGACAGACCTATACAGAAACTCACAGCCTATATGTTCCAGCCGGCAGACCGAAGGAACCGGGATAACGAAACTACCGTACGGGACAGAAGCCCTCACCATACAACGTCCCCTCATAAGGGGAATCTCATCACAGAAATGGAGCCTACTCTAATCAATGACTCTTCAGAGATGGACAGCGCTCCTTCAAATCCCAGTGGCCCGCCTACCACCACTTCAATATCAGGAAGCCCAGCTAAGGCAAGGATGAGGTTGGACACCCCAGAACCCATCTCCAAAGAGATGAATCACCCAACTTCCCAACTGCCTACCTCTATCAACAGTGGAGACGCCATAACTCTTTTCCCAACCACCAATCAGCCAGTAATGGACACACTGCTTAAGGAAATGTTAGTATCCCTAAGAAACACAATACAAGCTGACATGGTTTCTATGATGCACCAATTCAAGCAAGAATTGTCCTTTATCACTAACAGGGTAACCCAGGTGGAAAACCAGCTGACCGCCTGTTCCTCCACAGTCAACGACCTGATCGACACCCATAACGAACACAAAGAAGAACACGAATGGATAAAGGACAAGCTGGCAGACCTTGAAGACAGGTCTCGCCGGAATAATTTTAAAATCCGGGGCGTATCTGAAGAAATACAAAACCAGAACCTAACCGCATATGTCCATACCTTAATCAAGTCCGTGTGCCCGGAAGTCAAAAACACAGAACTGGTTGTTGATCGAGCCCATAGGCTCCCTAAACCATCTTACCTACCCAACTCCACTCCACGGGATGTAATACTCCGAGTCCACTTTTATCATGTAAAGTCTCAATTCATGACAAAGGCCCGTAATCTGGGGACGTTGCCCGACCCATACTCTCATCTTCAGATATTTGCGGACCTGTCCCGGCATACACTACAGAAACGTAGACAGCTCAACACTATTACAAAGGCCCTTCGGAACCACAAGCTAATATATCAATGGGTAAACCCAGCAAAAATTCTGGTTACTCACCAGAATGCCAAATACCTCCTCACATCTCTTAACGATGGCCTGCAGCAGCTGCGAACATGGGGAATCGTCCCGGAAGCTGAAGATCAGGAATCCAATCATCATGTTGCTGGCCCTGCGCCTACTACTAACCCACTGCCGCCACGTTCAACTCACAAGCATTGCCCACGCTGATATGAGTTGCGACACAAGCAACTATCATGGCCTGGAACGGTGTCAAGAGCTCCAGGTCACCTTAACCTTTTACCCCAAATAGAAGTTCTACAGCGCTTGTTTTACAATTTATACTTTTCCTTTTGGAACTGACTTTTTTTCCTCTTTTTACTCTTTTCTTCTGCTCACATTAGTTTGCTCCGGTAACCCAACTTTGTACTCAACCTATCGTTTGCAGTAACTATGGGCATAAAGCTGCTATCCATTAATGCCAAAGGGCTTAATCACCCTGCAAAAAGAGCCTCTCTTTGGAAACTTGCAATTCAGACCAACTGCGAAGTCTTATGTGTACAAGAGACGCATTTTCGTGCTTCACACTACCCGGACTGTAAGCATAAGCTTTTTCCTCAAAATTTCACTGCCTGTGCCTCATCAAAAAAATGCGGAGTACTTCTAGCTGTTAAACATACGATATCTTTCAAGCTTATAGATAACCAACTGGACGAAAATGGACGCTACCTAATTCTAATCTGCTCTCTGAACGACACCATATATACTATAGTGAACGTTTACGCACCAAATACCCATCAAATACGCTATCTTCGGAAACTCCACAAGAGGATCTCTAAAGTGCAACAAGGACCTCTAATTTGGTGCGGGGACTTCAATACCATTGCAGACCCGGACCTTGACTCTACGAACCCACGCATAAGAAGATCCGTTAGCCTCAACCCCCTGCTTAGAGATCTACGAGTCTTCGATGTCTGGCGTTGCCAGCACGCTGAGGAAAAAGACTTCACATTCCACTCACAATGCCACAATTCCTACTCACGCATAGACCTTTTCTTGACAGATCAATGGCTCTTGCAGAAAGTATCGGCATCCACTATAATGACTGCGACATGGTCGGACCATGCACCAATCTGTATTACTATTGAAGACCGACCCTGTCCCAGTCCAACCTTTGTATGGAGACTGAACCCTTACTTATTGCAGGCAGCCCCTTTCCACCAAATGTTACAAGACTCTTTGTCTGAGTTTTTCTCTATCAATAATGGATCGGTTAGTAACCCAGAGACCTTATGGGCATCACATAAGGCATTCATCCGTGGAATAGCCATCAAATTAGGTGCCAGAGCTAAGAGGGAGAGGACGCAGCAATTGGAGACACTGATAGGGGAAATGCAATCCATTGAAAATGTCAATAAACAAAACCCCCAACCTGCGCTTAAAATCAAACTGGGGCGGCTCCGCTTAGATCTCAGAAACCTGCTCCTGGCCAAATACGAATCACAACAAAGAAAGCTTAAAATTACCTTTTTTGCTTCAGGAAACAAAACAGGTAAACTCCTATCTTATTTGACCAAGGAGCAGAGACTGAGATCGAGCATACCCTACTTGTACCATCCATCGTCTGGCAAACGCCTGACTAATCCCCAAGAAATTGCAGACGCTTTTAGCTCCTACTACGGGACCCTATACAACCTAAAAGAAGATTCCACCGTACACCAACCCACGTCAGCCGATATCCAAACTTTCCTAGACGACATTAGCCTTCCCCAACTGTCAACTGACCAACTGGACGAGCTCAACAAACCTTTTACCCACTCAGAACTAGGCAAAGCCATAGACTCCCCACCCAACAATAAGTCCCTGGCACCAGACAGCATAACAGGGGAATACTATAAAAAATTTAAGGATACATTAATACCCCCGCTTTGTAGGTTCTTCAATGCTGCAGCCTCTTCCTCAGCTCTCAGCACAGAATCTTTAAAAGCGCAAATTGTCACCTTGCCGAAGCCAGGGAAGGATACCTCCCTTCCACAAAACTATCGTCCGATATCATTACTAAACCATGATGTTAAACTTTACGCAAAGATGCTGGCCATTCGCTTGAGGAAATTCTACCCACCCTGATCAACCCGGACCAATCCGGCTTTATCAAAGGGCGGCAAACGTCGGATGCTACCAGGCGAATGAGTAACATCCTGCATCATCTGGAAAAGACTTGAACGCCTTCTCTGCTCCTTTCTTTGGACGCGGAGAAGGCGTTCGATAGAGTCTATTGGCCCTATGTTCGTCTGACGCTACAAAAATTTGGCTTTCAAGGGCGCATACTCTCCGCCATTATGGCTCTCTACTCTAACCCCTCTGCTCAGGTATACTGCTCTAACATGATGTCTAAACCATTTCGCATTTCAAATGGCACCAGGCAGGGGTGTCCACTATCACCTCTAATTTTCAATATGGCTATGGAGCCCATGGCGGAGAAGGTGCGTTCTAACCCCAGGATCAGTGGCGTCAGCATAGGCCATAGGACCCACAAAATCAACTTGTTTGCGGATGACGTTATCCTAGCACTGTCAGATCCCCTACCCTCCCTGGCTTCGGTTCAACAAGTATTATCTGACTACTCTAAAGTCTCTTACTATAAAGCAAATATAGCTAAATCTTTTATCTTAGATATTAACCACTTAACAACCGCCCTATAGACAAATGACGTCTACAGAGCGGTTGCTTAATTCTGGGAGGACGTCTATTGACGTCCTCCCAGAATCGCGCTTCCCGTGCGCCCCTTGGGGCGTGCACACGGGAACATCCGTGACCGTTGGGTCCGGGGGACCCGACTGATCATGGATCGTGGTGAATGGCCGCTGTGAGCGGCCTTTCACCACGTGATTGCGCCGTCAAATGACGGCGTGATCACATGTAAACAAGGCGGCGGAAGCGCCGGCTTTTCTCTCCTCTCCGCACCGATCGGTGCAGTGTGAGAGGAGAGAGGGGGGAGAGAGGACGTGCTGCAGCGCTGTGGGCGATGTGTAATGCCCACAGCGCTGCTAGGTGACAAAATACACCACCCACCATCCATTTACCAGCCATCCACCACCCACCCAGCCATCATCAGCCACCCACCACCCACCACCCAACCAGCAATCCACCCTCCACCCATCCTCACCCAATCCATCCTCACCCACCCACCCATCCATCCATCCATGCTCACCCATCCATCCATGCTCACCCATCCATCCATCCATGCTCACCCATCCATCCATGCTCACCCATCCATCCATCCATGCTCACCCATCCGCCTACCTACATACCCACTCGTACCTACCTACATACCCACTCGTACCTACCTACCTACCCACTCGT
>BLSH010101057.1:126009-146673 GCA_018402905.1 Glandirana rugosa | reverse complement strand
ACGGTCGAATTGTCGATCGTCTTGTAACTGTCGCTGGAAAGAACGCAACCTACCCTGGAGACCATACGGTTCCACATCCTCACGTTCAAGACCACTAGGGTTCTGCCCATGTGGCGATTATCACCTATAGTCCCATTTATAAACAAAGGTATCCCAACATTCAAATCCCGTCCGGGTTTCATAGACGTAGTCTCTGGGGGCAAGAGGCGTCAAGGAGGTTGTATTTCTCCTCCTACGTCCTAAGTAACGTACCTCAAACAACCCTCACCACATGGTAGACTCGTACTAAAATTCTACATCAAGGGTCTCTAAACCCAATTCTCAAATGGGAAACTGACTTAGATAAATCGTTTAATCTTACCCAATGGTCCACGGCACTACACCACACATATAAATCGACAAGATCGGCAAATCTCTGGGAACTACATCTTAAAATCATGCTCAGATGGTACACCACTCCCAACAAACTCCATGCAATGAATCCTGCATCCTCCTCTTTATGTTGGAGGAACTGCGGAGAACGGGGGTCTCTGATGCAGATACTTTGGGCCTGCCCTAAACTTACAACCCTATGGAAACAAATATTTACCCTGATATCCACTATTAGCGGTGTACCCGTCTTGGGATCACCAGAACTTGCACTCCTACACCTTGGCATACCAGAGGTCCCATCCAACGCAAGAAAGGTCGCTGTCAATGTTCTGCTAGCTGTTAAGCTGGCAATAGTTAGGAACTGGCTCTCCTCGGACGTACCGACCCTAGAAAATACCATATGCTTGGTGCAGAACCATATTACTTATGAAACTATGTTTGCTAATTCAGAAGGCACAGCGGCTCAAAACTCAGTGAACTGGTCATTGTGGTACAATTGGTACAATAACAACACAAATAACCCATAGACATCTCCTCCTTGTTTTTAAACCATGATGGATCAGGGTAGGACTTGGAACCTCTCTGACCACAGCAATAGATCCCTGCGGGGGTGGTCGGATCGGGCTTCAATCTCCTCCCGTGGATCCAATTGTAAGGTGTAGCAAGCTTAACTCTAGATATATTTCTTTATTGTTATTCAAAGGTTACCGGAACTATAACACAACAATATCTCTATTCCACAGTTTGGTTTTTCTAAGCATTTATTACATTACTATGCTCTGTACTATTCTACATATGTTGAGCCGACTAGGCTCCTTTTTCTTTATTTGTCTACTGTACAGTTTTTGATGTATGTAACTACAAATTCCAATAAAGCCTTTTTCAAACAAAAAAAAAAAAAGAAATATATAGGGTTAAACTTCCAGTAATGCACAGAACTATATGGCGTTAAACTTGCAGTGACAAACGCAACTATATAGCATTAAACTAGCAGTAACGCACAGAACTATGTGGTGTTAAATTTGCAGTAATGCAATGAAATATATGGCATTAAACTTGCAGTAATGCAATGAACTATATAGCGTTGAACTTGCAGTAACACAATGAAATACATGGCGTTAAACTTGCAGCAATGCACACAACTATATATCGTTAAACTTGCAGTAATGCAATGAAATATATGGCTTTAACTTGCAGTAATGCACAGAACTATATGGCGTTAAGCTTGCAGTAACACACAGAACTATATGGCGTTAAGCTTGCAGTAACGCAATGACATATATAGAGTTAAACTTTCAGTAATGCAATGAGATATATAGCGTTAAGCTTCCAGTAATGCACAGAAATATATCACGTTAAACTTGCAGTAATGCACACAACTATATAGCGTTAAACTTGCAGTAACGCTATGAAATATATGGCGTTAAACTTGCAGTAATACAATGAAATATATGGCGTTAAGCTTGCAGTAATACACAGAACTATATGGCATTAAACTTGCAGTAATGCACAGAACTATATGGCGTTAAACTTGTAGTAATGCACAGACCTATGTGGTGTTAAACTTTCAGTAACGCAATGAAATATATGGCCTTAAACTTTCAGTATCGCACAGAAATATATGGCGTTAAACTTGCAGTAACCCACACAACTATATAGCGTTAAACTTGCACAATAACGCAATGAAATATATGGCGTTAAACTTGCAGCAACACACAGAACTATATGGCGTTAAGCTTGCAGTAATGCACAGAACTATATGGTGTTAAGCTTGCAGTAATGCAATGAAATATATAGCGTTAAACTTGCAGTAACGCACAGAACTATATGGCGTTAAACTTGCAGTAATGTACACAACTATATGGCGTTAAACTTGCAATAATGCACACAACTATATAGCATTAAACTTGCAGTAACGCAATGAAATATATGGCATTAACCTTGCAGTAACGTACAGAACTATATGGTGTTAAACTTGCAGTAACACACAGAACTATATGGCATTAAGCTTGTAGTTACGCAATGAAATATATAGCATTAAACTTGCAGTAACACACAAAACTATATGACGTTAAACTTGTAGTAATGGGGGGCATGTTCAAGATGGCCACTTGAGCGGCTGCATATCTCAGAGCTCTGCCGGCTGTTTCAGCTCTAAATCCTTCTCTAGGGTGAAATAATCATGTGTAGCTGTGGGATTTATTCTGGATGAGACACCGCTCTTCCAGAAACTCAGCTGGCAGAGGAAATAAGCTCCAATTCCAAAAGATTTAGGAGGTAAGGGCCCCTTCCCCTCGCACCCGCGTGCAGACCCGAGCCAAAAAGAGGGTTAATATGGCGTCCCAGACGAAGCTGCAGGAGGCCTCTGCTCACCTGAGCTTTGTAGCAGACATTATGTCAGCAATTACCCTGTGCCAAGCGACCCTCATGTCAAAGATTGAGGCAGAAAGATGGGCATCATGAGGCAGGACGTGGATAAGCTCCGGTCTCGAGTGATGGACATGGAGCAGCATATAGGCCTCACAGAGGACACTGTTAATGAGCATTCCACGGCTCTCTGCACTCTGCAAACCAAAATGAAAGCCCTGGAATACAAGGCAGATGATGTGGAAAATCGAATTAGGAGTAATAAACTCCAGATTGTGGGACTGGTGGAGGGTGCTGAGGGCACCAACCCCACAGTATTTGTGGAAGATCTGCAGTGTAAGCTGCTTCCAAATGCTCAACTCTTCCCATACTACATGGTAAAGAGAGCACACCGAGTTCCACCTAAATTAGGCCCCCCGGGATCCCCACCACCCTTATTCTAAGACTTTTCAATTTCTGGGACAGAGAAGTGCTCTGGGATTCTAGGGTACAGGGAGATGTCTGCTTTCAGAATAATAAGCTGCTCATTTTTCCTGACTACATCAATGAAACGCAGAAGCTCAGAAAGTCATTTGATCAAGTTAACCACTTCAGCCCTGGAGGATTAACCCCCTTAATGACCAGATCACTTTTTGCGATTCGGCACTGCGTCGCTTTACCTGACAATTGCACAGTCATGCAACGTTGTACCCAAACGAAATTGACATCCTTTTTTTTCCACAAATAGAGCTTTCTTTTGGTGGTATTTGATCACCTCGGTGACACTTCTGATCACCGCTATAAACAAAAAAAGCGACAATTTTGAAAAATATTATTTTTTTACTTTTTGCTATAATACATATCCAAAAAAAATATAAAAAAACAAATTTATTCATCAGTTTTGGCTGGTATATATTCTTCTACATATTTGTGGTAAATTAAATTGCAATTGGCGTATATTGATTGGTTTGCGCGAAAGTTGCCGCATTTACAAACCATGAGAATTTATTTATGACATTTTTACTATTTTTTTTTTACTAGTAATGGCGGCGATCTGCGATTTTTATCAGGACTGTGATATTGCGGTGGGCACATTGGACATTTTTGACACTTTTTTGGGACCAATGACATTTATACAGCGATCAGAAATTTAAATAGCCACTGATTCAACATGGGGAGTCGGTACACTTTTTTACCTTTCCTCATGAAGCCTCTGCTTGGATGGATACCCTGCCACCCCACCGCTGATCTGAGGGATCAGGGAACATCAGATATAAACAAAAAAATTAATGTGCAATGGGTGAAATCAGCTGCACACACCACATTAGATCCAATAAAGCAAAAACAATAGTACAAAAGGTAGGTGCTGCGCTCATAAGTGATGACATGAAAGCGATGAACCTTATAAATCGTGAGTGGACTTCATAATCCTTGAACCCATATACTCATAAATGAAGTGAGATATTGTGAAAAAATCAAAAAAATAATATGTATACAGTGAAGAAAAATAATAATATTCAAGGAAAATCCCACACAGTCCAAAAGATCATTCAAGCTGAAGGGTGGGCAAAAGAGGTCTTCATCAGCTTCTGGAGGCAAGAGGTGAAGACAACTTGGCAGTGGAACCTCATATGACCAAAGGATAAAATGGACTCTTACCGGAACAGTTGGACCCACTCAATAGTACGATCGGTGGATCAGTCACGCTTGTGTGGATCATGCCACAGGGGTACTCCAAATGGTAACCTGGTAGTCAAACTTGGTGGTGGCCATCAGGAGAGGTCACTCCAAGGGTCAGCGTTGTTGTCCTCTAGTACCAGATCAGAGTGGGCCAGACATTAGTCGTTCACAGAAATATGTGAAAAAAAGGCTCGCATAGTGTGATAAAATAAACACCTTTTTTTATTTTTAAGCCAGGTGTACAGCATAAATTAAAATAAGAGCCAGCAAACAGAAAGAATTAAAACCAAATAGCTGCAATGGACATGCGAACCTCACCCAATGCTTTTATTCCACGTGGACATCATCTGGGGTGTGGGGGCTGCATATCCCCATCGCAGCTGACATAGATACTGACCCCCTTTTAAATTCCGAATTCCAAAATTGGGCCAATCCTGACCGTGGATCGGGACTTCTGCCCCTCAAACCACAAGGAGCTAGTGTATTCCGTGCGTCTCACTCCTCGTTGTGAGCGCCCACCAAGCCAGGTCCGCATCCAGAGGCATGCGCTCCAGGCCTTGCTCGAACCGCTCCTATTGGACACAATCACAACTTCAACATGGAAGTGACTGCATCACCCCCGCCTTCCGCTACCGCACAATGCGTCATTCACCGGAACAGGAAGTCAACCCAGCACCCGGAGGCAAAGCAATAACAAAATTTGGGTGGAGCACGAAGGGGCATCCGCCCCAAAACACAGACCGGAAGTGACCGACCTGGGAAGGTGGAAGCAAACATCACACAGCAACCAGGGGGAACTTGAACCAATGTGGACAAACGAATAATGCAAAACAAATCACCCACCACAAACATAAAACAAAATTGCATAGAGGTGGATGAAAATAATAAAAATAATAATAAGTAGGACCACCCAAATCATGACAATGAAATGGTAAATGGAAAATAAAAAATAAATAAATAAGAAAATAATGAAAATTTATGAAGTGATGTTGTGAAAAATAAAAAAATAAAAATTATAAAGAATTTGAAAAATTATGTGACCATGCCAAAATTTTACCCCTAAACAACTACGATGGCAATATCAGTCCAGGGTGCGAGGGACCCACTGGATAACCAGTAGACCATCCCACCGCAGACCAAAAATGAAAGACCCTAATTGGGCCTGTAAGTAAAACTGGATAACAAATATTTAAGCATCACCAACCCGTTCAGAAAAAAGTGCTCCCTAAGGGACCCTAAAATAGGGTCACAATAAAGACAATGAATGGAGATTCACTCATAAATTATTCTAGGCCTTCTCATGAATGCAGAGTGGGATCTCAAGCACTATTGATAAACGCATTGACATCCCACTCCACATTCATTCCATAAGGATAATATTCATAAATGTTCAATTATTCTAGGCCTTCTCATGAATGCAGAGTGGGATCTCAAGCACTGTTGATAAACGCATTGACATCCCACTCCACATTCATCCCATAAGTATAATATGAACAGACTTCATAAATCCAATGAGTGTCAAGGCGAGAGAGTCCCCTCACCCTAGAGCCCCCCCTCCATGGTGAAACATACTGATCAATGGCCATGAAGAGGGTACTAGTAGGGTCTTTATGGTGGTGACGAGCATAGTGTTTGACAACACTATGCTTTTTGGTGCCACCAATAATGTTCGCAATGTGTTCTCCCACACGTTTAGAAAAACTTTGTGTAGTCCCCATCACGTAATGCTTACCACATGTGAGGAGGTAAACCACATGGGTGGTGGCACAAGTTAAAAAATTTTTTAATAGAATACACTTGACCTGTCACATTGGACTTAAAGGATAAAGCCTTATTCCTCCCCAGTTTACTGACATTACAGGCTCTACATTTCTTACATGGAAAGAAGCCTTTCGAATTATGAAAGAAGGTAGGTCTAGTGTGGGGGTTTATAACATTCGGAGCTATCTTTAAATGTAGAGGAGGGGAACCCCTATATATAATATCTGCCTTATTAGGAAGGAGAGGGCCAAGGATCCGGTCATTCTTAAGAACGTTCCAGTGTCTCTGGATAATTTGATCTATCTGCCTATGTTGGCTGGAAAAAAGGTGTAAAGAAAGACCATTTCGGGACATCTGACTTTTTGTTGAAAAAAGGTGTCCCTGTCAATATTTCTGACACAGGAGATCTCGTCTAATTCAGACACGGGATATCCCTTATCAACAAACCTATCTTTTAATTGTCTAGACTGGAGGTCATAATCTGTCACATTCGTACAATTCTGATGGAGTCCGAGGAACTGGCCCCTAGGAACAGCGCAAAGCCAGTTCCTATGGTGGCAACTATCCGTCGGAATGTACGAATTGCAATCTGTGGGCTTGAAAAATGTACTAGTAATAATCTTGTTATCAACCACCCGGATATTTCAATCCAAAAATTGGGCCTTAATAGAACTGGCCTCAAAGGAGAGATGGATGCCCCTATCATTGCTATTGAGAGCCCCTAAAATTTGGGTTAAACTATCCATATCTCCAGTCCATAGGAGGAGGATGTCGTCTATATATCTGGCCCAGAGTAAGAGTTCAGGTCTCTTCTGGGCATAGACAACATCCTCCTCCCATTTGGCCATGAAGAGATTGGCCAGGCTAGGGGTGAATTTTGCCCCCATAGCCACCCCCTTGATGTAAATAAAACAGGTCATTGAACTAGAAATAATTATGCTGGGTGGCAAATGAGAGGAGTTCACATATAAACTTGTTCAGACTGCAAGCTAGTGTCAAGGTTTAAGAAATACCTTACTACATCAAGGCCTAAGTGAGGGGGATGACTGTATAAAGAGATGTAACGTCAGCAGTCACCAATAAGCAGCCACCTGGGATATCTAAATTGGATAGCTTATGAATAGTGTCTTTAGTGTCCCTAAGAAAGAATGGAATAAGCTCAACCAGGGGCTGGAGATAGAAATCAATATACCTCCCAATCCTGGAGGTCACCGAATCTATCCCTGACACAATGGGGCTGCCAGGCGGGTTGGTAATACTTTTATGTAATTTTGGGATGTAATAAATGGTGGGTATACAAGGGGTCACTGGAACTAAATAGGCCCTTTCTTTTTGTCATGGATCTGTGTCACGAACCTGGTGGTGGAGTCTGTCTTGTGCAGGGAACAACCGCTCTTGTGCACCCGATTCAAGGACCCCTGGTAGAGTAGAAAGGGATCCAAGAATGCGGGATGGCATGAGGGCTGGATGGTCACTGATGATGTTGTGATGCTCCAGAAAGTCGTGCAGATAGACGGGTGGTCGTACAGGCTGGGTTGGCAACAGGCAGGCAGAGTGGTACAAAAGGATCAGGCAAACGGGTAGTCAAATTCAAGCAAGGTTCGTTAACGGGCGGGCAGCAGAAGTACAAGGGAGCAGACAATCGGATGGTCGTGGAAAGCCGGGGTCGGTGCAGGCAGCGGAACAGCAGGTCAGGACAAGCCGGGTCAACAGGAAGCGGAACAAACTCAGGAACAGGTAGTAGGAGATGGGGCTCACAGGTCACGGATGCTGTAGAACGAGCAGCACTTGTTGCTGGGAACACAGGGCTTAAATAGCGCAGTTTGGCGCCGTTTAGGAACGTGCGCACCACCGCGGAAACAGCCAGAATCCATCTGGCATAAAGTTCCTTCTCTAACAATCTGGCTCTGATAGCCACGTTTGGCTAATACCTCTAAATCATTCTTGAATTTTCTGGTGGGATCGGAGGCTATTATAACATAGGTACTTCGATCCCCCAGAATATTCAGCATCTCCCTTTCATAGTCATCCTTGTCAAGGACGATTATGCCACCCCCTTTAACCACAGGACGTTTCACTATTGATTTATGGCTACACAGCTGGCGTAAACCTTCAGCAACTGCATGGTCACCATGCAATCTCTTAGGGGGCAATGCCTCTAAACCTTTACACACCAAATCTCTAAAGACAGTTACCGATTGTGACATGGGGACAGGAGGATTGAACAAAGATGGGTTGGATCGACTAATGGGGTTGTACAGCAAATAACGTTGAATATTTAGTTTTCTAACATATTTCTGGATGTCGATAAACATATGAAATTTATCTAATTTAACTGGGGGTACAAATTTATCAAGTTAATTCCCTTCCTAATAAGGCGGATATTATATATAGGGGTTCCCCTCCCCTAAGTTTAAAGATGCGAATATTGGGGGGGCATGGCTACCGCCGGGGAAGATGGACGCTTAGTCTGGAAGCTCCGCTCAGCCACCTGGGACAATCAGCCACTACGGGTATCCCCAGCAAAACAGACTGCCACAAGCTGCCCCAAAGAGCAACTGAAAGCCCGAAGGATGACCCGAAAGAAGAAAGAAATCACCCAGGTGAAGAAACTGGCCAGTTTCTTCCTTAACAGCACAGAGCGGCCTAGCCAATATGGCGGCGGACAACGTTCGCAACACGCTCGTGGATCGCAATACGTTCATGGAACGGAAGCCGCGCAAGGACATAATAAGAACGAACATCCGAAGCTGAGACAAGTGGGAAACCCGGAAAGCGGTGACTCGTCCGGATCCCTATCACCATCCACTCAAAGCCCTGTAAAACAAAGGCCGCGCATAGACCAGCAAGGGGAAGATCGTGACATGGAGGTAAGCGGCACGCAAGCAAGCAGCAACACACACCAAGCTGCTACAGATCCCTTAGTCATGCTGCCAGCACTAGGAGAACCCATTTCAGACATAACTCTGAAAGGCATGCTGATCTCACTTAGATGTGCATTGCAAACTGACATAAGGGACTGCATAAAACAGTTTCAGCAAGAACTCTGTGAAATAGGAAGCAGGGTAGCACACACAGAAACATCTATAGATAAAATCACTACATCCTTTAACTCCATGGTAGACGTACACAATGAAGAGGCGGAGGAGATCAGATGGTTAAAAACTAAATTATCAGATCTAGAGGACCGAGAAAGAAGGAACAACTTAAAAATCCGACGCATACCGGAGGAATCTGTTCCTGAAGACCAACTACAGAGGTATGTGACAGACTTGTTCATCAAAATAGCACCTACCCTATCTACATCTGATCTAACACTTGATCGAATCCATAGACTACCCAAACCCTCCTATCTACCCTCGGATGTCCCAAGAGATGTCATCATGAGAATGCACTACTTTAAATCTAAAGAGATGATCACACTAGCCTTTAAAAAATACACAGATTTGCCAAGTGAATTTAAAGGGCTGCAAATGTTACCAGACTTATCCAAGCATACTCTCATGAGGAGGAAAAACTTAGCAACAATCACTAAGGCCCTAAGGAACCATAACATTCCGCACCGCTGGAAATACCCAGCGACCCTGTCGGTTACTTATAATGGCAACACGACCAAGGTCACAACTTTAGTGGAAGGGCTGCAAGCACTGAGGCAATGGGGAATTCTACCCAATCAAACGCACTCCACATCAACCCACCTGCCCACATTAAACCAATTGGAAGAAGAATGGCAAGTCGTATCTCGTAAGAGGCCAGCTAAGGCCAAGCACTTAAGTGGAAATACCTGATACTCTCACTGCAACCACAATACTCACAACATGTCCCAGGCCACAGGATGATCACATATCCATATGGCCCCAGTAACTATTTCAACAGTTTACTCTGTTACCGGATTTACGTTGAGATCCCTTTTTTTACGTTTTTTCTTTTCCTTTTTCTTTTTCCTTCTGTTCCTTCTACAAGTTCACAATTCCAACACTGCAGCATTGGAATCCATGGAAGCACCACTATTTCCCCTCCCCAAGAAACACCACGTCCTATGTACATCCGTCAGCATTATATTTATACAGCAAAGCTTCAATCTCTATAAATGACAATCACATGCTTCTCGATAAATGCCAACGGGCTTAACCACCCTGCTAAACGATTCTCCCTTTGGAAGGAAGCCGCAAGCAACAAGGCTGATATAATCAGTGTACAAGAAACTCACTTCCAACAGATGAACCAACCCACCTGCAACCACAAAGACTATCCACACATGTTTACGGCAAATGGACCCAGGAAAAATAAGGGCGTACTGATGGCGTTTAAAAGCACATTGAACTTTAAACATAAAGACACAATACCGGATAAAGAAGGGAGATACATCATTATCACCTGCGATGTCAATGATATCCCGTTCACATTTGTTACAGTGTATGCTCCCAACGCACACCAGGTGAGATTTTTCAAGAGACTCTTATGGATCATCTCCAAGCACAAATATGGCCACCTACTGATTTGTGGAGATTTTAACACAGTAATAGACCCTGAACTTGACTCCTCTTCAAACCCAAGACACAGGAACTCTCCACTCGGGTATATGTTGCACAAAGAAGGATTATACGATGTATGGAGATGCCAGCATGCACTCGAAAGAGACTATACATTTTACTCCTTCAGGCATCGATTATACTCCCGCATTGATGTAATGGTGACAGACCTGTGGCTCCTCCAAAGGACATCTTCCTCCCATATTGAAGACATAACGTGGTCAGACCACGCAGCCACGAGGTTGTCTTTGGAGGAACAGGGTCCTAGAGACTAGGCATCTATTTGGCGATGCAACTTGAAAACGTTACAAAACCCCAAATCTAAATTGTATGTCTCCCAGCATCTCCGGGAATTTTTCCAGCTAAATGCCCCATCGGTGACAGACCCATGGGTCATTTGGAACACCCACAAAGCTTTCATAAGGGGTATTTGCATTCAGCAAAATTCTAGAGCCAAAAAAGAACACAACAAAAAATTAGAGGAATTACTTTCAGAAATCCTCATATTAGAGACCAAAAACAAAAAAAACCCCCAATCTAGCGACCTCTGATAGCCTCCATAGGCTCAGGACGTCTCTACGTTCCTTACTATTAGAACAATACGACCATCATTTCAGAAAACTAAAAATCACCTCATACTCTCAAGCGAACAAGATGGGGAAATTTTTAGCAAACCAAATCAAAGTAAAACAAGCTAAAGTAAGAATACCATATCTAATCCACCACTCCCATCACCACAAAATTAAACACCCCCAAGAAATAGCGAACAAATTCGCTGACTACTATGGGGCTCTGTATAATCTGAAAGAAGACCCAAACACTCCACAACCCTCTCTTAAAGCTATACAAAACTTCCTGGAGAAAATCTCCCTACCAAAGCTCACAGAAGAACAGCTACAAGCACTGAATGCACCCATTACCCCTTGTGAAATGACCAAAATCATAAATTCTCTCCCCAACGGGAAGTCCCCTGGTCCAGACGGACTTCCCAATGAATATTATAAACTATTCCAGGATGAACTAATACCACACGTATCCGAGGTAATAGCCAAAGCCACTGCTACCTCCTCCTTACCCCCAGAGATGCTGGGGGCCTACGTTGTTACTCTTCCTAAGCCAGGTAAAGAACCAACTTCGGCACCCAACTTTCGACCCATATCATTGCTTAATTGTGATGTTAAAATTATTGCTAAAATACTGGCCAAAAGAGTGATGAGTGTAATACCTTCAATCATCAAAAGAGACCAAACGGGTTTTGTCACAGGTCGCCAAACAGCGGACGCCACTAGAAGGGTAATAAATATAATCCATCAAGCTGAACAAACCCGAACGCCTTCTCTGCTCCTAGCTTTGGATGCAGAGAAGGCGTTCGACAGGGTACACTGGACATATATGTCGGAAGTACTTGCCAAATTTGGCTTTAGTGGTCCTATCAAATCCGCCATCCTCTCTCTATATTCGCACCCAAGTTTACACCTCAGGGGCCCTATCCAAAACATTCCACATCTCCAATGGGACTAGGCAAGGCTGCCCACTATCCCCGGCCATATTCAACCTGGTCATTGAACCTTTGGTAGAAGCCATCCGCTCCCATCCCTCTATTCCAGGTTTTCAAATCCAAAGCCAACACCATAAAATACATCTGTTTGCAGATGATATCATTTTAATGCTTACAAATCCCCTACAATCTCTGACAATTGCACATCAAGTCTTACAACAATTCAGTACCATTTCATACTATAAGGTAAATACTTTAAAATCCACCATCCTAGAATTAGGAATACCCCCAAAGATCAAGCAACAAATCCAAACCACCCTTCCATTTCCCTGGAGCTCAGATGGGCTCAAGTATTTAGGTATAACTCTAGCCCCCAAGACCTCTCAACTAAACGCCTTCAACGTACCCCCATTACTGTCCAAAATATCGAAGGAATTGGACAGAATCTCCAAAGTTGAACTATCCTGGGGAGGTAGGCTAGCGGCCTTAAAAATGAGTATCCTCCCTCAATTACTTTACCTATTTAGAAACCTTCCTATCATAATCCCTAGGAAACTCTTATCAAAAGTAGAGTCCACTTTTACTAAATTCCTATGGGCAAACAAAAAACCAAGATGTGCAAAACATACCCTGCACCGACATAAATCCTTGGGAGGAGCAGGCATGCCAAATGTGATGAACTACTACTGGGCATCACATTTGGCTGCTATAAAACACTGGACGAATAAAAGTGAAACCCCACTATGGAGAGACATAGAACAAACCATGTGCCCCACGAAAGACTTATACTGGATGCTTATTGTGGACCTATGGCTTCCGTGGAAGCTAGACAACCTCCCAATTACGATAAAATCAACCCTTGCGGCATGGAGAATCATGAATACCCAACATGATTCTTATGACTTGAATCAGGGAATCGACATTCCCCTGTCAATTCTAAAACCGCTAATCCCAATGCTATCCACGACTTCCCTAGAATCTAAAGGTATCAGAACAATATCACAACTCTATAGAAACAACTCTTTAATAAATGTAAATACCTTAACTAGACAACTCGACCTCTCACAAATAGAGGTATTTACTCTCACCAGAATCCATACGTTTCTATCCAAGCACCCAATTGGGAAACTTCTAACTAATTCCAAGATATGGAACCACTATCATTCCCCAACAAAAAAATCCAAGGACGTATCTATAATATATAACACACTCCAAGGAGGCGATACATTCCAAAAATCAACCCCCATGCAAAACTGGGAAAAAGATCTAGGACAAACATTTACCCCTGATCAATGGAGTAAAGCCGTATATTCTTTAAGACACTCATCTCACTGCGAATCGCACTGGGAAACATTTCTGAAATTACTGAATAGGTGGTATTACACACCCTTCAGGATTGCAAGATTCTATCCCACAAGCTCCCCACTATGCTGGAGAGATTGTGGGCAAGTAGGGAATCTAATGCACATTATATGGGAATGCCCTATGGTAAAGAGCTTCTGGAACCAAATCTTCAAAACCATTGCAACATGTACAGGCCTACTAAACAAACCAAAACCAGAACTAGCTATTCTAGGAATAGGTATTGATATATACCCCAAATCCCATTGGCCAGTTATTACACATATCTTAATAGCTGCGCGATCGTTAATTCTCCAACAATGGAGAACACCCCAAGTCCCCAACACCTTTAGAAGTGATACTAATGGTTAATGCTCACAAGGCACTAGAAAAGGCCATTGCATCTAGCACCCTATCACTAGACAAATTTCTAGATTCATGGAAGATATGGCCATATGCTTAACCACTTCAGATCCGCGCTATTGCCAAAATACGGCTCCAGCGCGGATCTGAAATGCCGGTAGGACGTCCATGGACGTCCTCCACTGCGCATGCTCCAGCGCGCCCCCTGGCGGCAGCGGCGGCGCACGCGCGCGCCGCACGCTGCGCGAGCGTGCCCGTGGGTCGGGCGGACTCAATGTCCGTCCGAGACCCGCCAATCACTTTTAGGAGCCTCAGAACGGGGAACCGCCGTTGCAAACACGGCGGTTCCCCGTTCTGTGACAAGGGACAAGCAGATCTACTGATCCCTGTCACTGGGATCAGTTAGATCTGTTATGTCCCGGCCAGTCCTGCCCCCCCACAGTTAGAACACAGCCAGGGAACATATTTAACCCCTTCACTGCCCCCTGCAGGTTAACCCCTTCACTGCCAATGACATTTATACAGTAATCAGTGGACATTTAAATTTCTGATCGCTGTATAAATGTCATTGGTCCCAAAAATGTGTAAAAAATGTCCGACATGTCCGCCCCAATATCGCAGTCCCAATAAAAATCGCAGATCGCAGCCATTACTAGTAAAAAAAAAAAAAATAATAAAAACGCCAGAAATCAATTCCCAGTTTGTAGACGTGATAACTTTTGCGCAAACCAATCAATATACGCCGATTGCGATTTTTTTTTATACCAAAAATATCTAGAAGAATATATATCGGCCAAAACTGATGAATAATTTTTTTAATGGATTTGAACTTTAGCAAAAAGTAAAAAATATTGTTCTTTTTTGCAAAATTGTCGCTCATTTTTTGTTTATAGCGGCGATCAGAAATGACGCAGAGGGGATCAAATACCACCAAAAGAAAGCTCTATTTGTGGGAAAAAAAGGACGCAAATTTTATTTGGGTACAACGTTGCACGACCGCGCAATTGTCATTCAAAATGCGACAGCGCTGAAAGCCAAAAATTGGTCTGGGCAGGAGGGGGGTTTAAGTGCCCGGTAAGGAAGGGGTTAAGTAAAATCTGACAATGCTGAATCGGATGTACCATGTGGTTAATCCATTTGTAATTACCCATTAGGTGACCCTACAGGAGTATAGACAGAGTGCTCCTCTATTCCTGCCACAATGTGTACCCATTAAGGGGTGGTGGAGATATAGGGGCAACACGCGGAATTATCTCCTCCAACAATGGGTCACCAATCGCTACAGAATAAGAACAAGTATAACGTGTATGACGGTATAAGTGGAAGGCTTAAAAACTGCTGCTATATAAGTGTTGATGCTATGTAAATGTTGTTTACGTTGAGGATGATGTTATCTTGATAATGTCTAAACTACTCAGTAAATCATAAATGATGTCTTAATCATACACTGTATGTATGTACCCCTGTATCCTACTGTCAACTCATTGAACTGCCTCTGTAAACACAAAAATTTTGAGCTACTGGTATTCGCATGAAAACATTTTCAATAAAAATCGATTGTTATAAAGATGCGAATATTTTTGGTGGCACCAAAAAGCATAGTGTTGTCAAACACTATGCTCGTCACCACCATAAAGACCCTACTGGTACCCTCTTCATGGCCATTGATCAGTATGTTTCACCATGGAGGGGGGCTCTAAGGTGAGGGGACTCTCTCGCCTTGAGACTTATTGGATTTATGAAGTCCGTTCATATTATACTTATGGGATGAATGTGGAGTGGGATGTCAATGCGTTTATCAACAGTGCTTGAGATTCCACTCTGCATTCATGAGAAGGCCTAGAATCATTTATGAGTGGATTTCCATTCATTGTCTTTATTGTGACCCTATTTTAGGGTCACTTAGGGAGCACTTTTTTCTGAATGGGTTCTGAATTAGGGTCTGGCATTTTTGGCCTGAAGTGAGATGGTCTACTTGTTATCCAATGTGTCCCTTGCTGCATCGCACCCTGGACTGATATTGCCATTGTAGTTGTTTAGGAATAAAATTTTGGCACGGTCACATAATTTTTCAAATTCTTTATAATTTTTATTTTTTTTATTTTTACCATTTCATTGTCATGATTTGGGTAGTCCTACTTTTTATTATTTTTATTATTTTCATCCACCTCTATGTAATGTTTGTTTGTGGTGGGTGATTTGTTGTGCATTATTTGTTTGTCCACATTGGTTCCGGTTCATACTGGTTGCTGTGTGGTGTTTGCTTCCGCCTTCCAGGATCGGTCACTTCCGGTCTGTGTTTTGGGGCGGATGCCCCTTCGCGCTCCGCCCGCCTTTGTTATTGCTTTGCCTCCAGATGCCGGGTTGACTTCCTGGTCCGGTGAATGACGCGATTGACGTCGCTCCCGTCGCCTTGTGCTGTAGCGCGCACGGGGCGCGATGCAGTCACTTCCGGGTTGACATTGTGATTGCGTCCAATGGGAGTGGTTCAAGCGAGACCTGGAGCGCATGCCTCTGGATGCGGACCTGGGTTGGTGGGCGTTCACAACGAGGCGTGAGATGCACGCCAGAATACACTAGCTCCATGTGGTTTAAGGGGCGGAAGTCCCGATCCACGGTCCGGATTTGCCCGATTTTGGAATTAGGAATTTACAAGGGGGTCAGTATCTATTTAAGCTGCGATGGGGACATGCAGCCCCCACACCCCAGAAGATGTCCACGTGGACAAAATGCGGCAGGTGAGGTTCGCATGTCCATTGCAGCTACTTGGTTTTAATTCTTTCTGTTAGAATATATAACAGTGCCCGTCCCTCTGAAAGTGAATCACTCTATAAAAATAAATATAATAATAAAGTATATCTGGAGTGTATGATAAAACATAACATTGCAAACAATCAATAAATATATCACATAAAATAAAATAAATGCATGTAATAGCCAATGTCTCGTAAACAATGCAAAACTGGGAATTGCTGTGCTCAGGTTAATGACCTGCTCTACAGTCAAAAACAACAAGGAGAACAACAGTCCAAATAGTCCACAAGTCAATGGGCTAATCCTTAATTAAAGTGGTGGGTGCTTCAAAAGTGCTGTAGATAAAGTGCAAATCCGTGCTCCAACAATCAATAAATGTGCAGTGAAGTGACACACATTGGATGGTGACCCCCTTTTGTGCCCGCACTCACCAGAAGACGTGGACCCACTGCTTTTCAGTCAGTGGGTCAACAAAAGCCAAATTCTGGTGGGGGCTCAAGATCCCGGACGTCAAAAAAGATCTCAATGAGATTAATCCTTTCACTGATGCGATGTCCAAGGGCACTTATTAAGAAAAAATTTTTTAACACAGGCTCAGAATTCTCCTTTTCAACACCTTCTTCCCATAGCTTTTCTCCTTTCTTCACGGAGTTTGATTTCCAAGACTTTTGACTTATTCATGACATGAGCACACTGGACACCTCTGGATACAGAAAAACGTTCACCACTCAAGGGGTCCACGCTTTAGAAGGAGTGCACAGCTCCCACTGTGCTCACTAGGTATGGCACTCCTCGATTCCTCTGGTCATAGGGCTCCCCTCTCCTTCTCCTCACCGTTTCCCAAGAGTTGGATCATATGGAAAAAAAGACTGGATTAGCCCATTGACTTGTGGACTATTTGGACTGTTGTTCTCCTTGTTGTTTTTGACTGTAGAGCAGGTCATTAACCTGAGCACAGCAATTCCCAGTTTTGCATTGTTTATGAGACATTGGCTATTACATGCATTTATTTTATTTTATGTGATATATTTATTGATTGTTTGCAATGTTATGTTTTATCATACACTCCAGATATACTTTATTATTATATTTATTTTTATAGAGTGATTCACTTTCAGAGGGACGGGCGCTGTTATATATTCTAACAGATTTCTAGCAGGCATTCCCTGAGCACAGCAGCCCCCTCTTCATATATTCAATAACCGCACAGTTCATATTCACTTCATTTCCAGCACATTATTTAGTGTGTTCACATGTTAATTTGTTAATTCATTAGTTTGAGATTAGGGAAGGCGCTGGTCTCCACGTCACAGTTTTAATTCTTTCTGTTTGCTGGCTTTTATTTTAATTTATGCAGTACACCTGCCTTAAAAATAAAAAAGGTGTTTATTTTATCACACTATGTGGGCCTTTTTCACATATTACTGTGAACAACTAATGTCTGGCCCACTCTGATCCGGTACTGGAGGACAACAACGCTGACCCTTGGAGTGATCTCTCCTGACAACCACCACCGAGGTTGACTACCAGGTTACCATTTGGAGTACCCCTGTGGCGTGATCCACACAAGCATGACTGATCCACCGATTGTACGATTGAGTGGGTCCAACTGTTCCGGTAAGGGTCCATTTTATCTGTTGGTTATATGAGGTTCCACTGCCTAGTTGTCTTCACCTCTTGCCTCCAGAAGCTGATAAAGACCTCTTTTGCCCACCCTTCAGCTTGAATCATCTTTTGGACTGTGTGGGA
Organism: Glandirana rugosa; assembly: GCA_018402905.1. Taxonomy (NCBI): domain Eukaryota; kingdom Metazoa; phylum Chordata; class Amphibia; order Anura; family Ranidae; genus Glandirana; species Glandirana rugosa. The sequence continues at coordinate 128,277 of BLSH010101057.1, read as the reverse complement.
CTTTCTTTAAATATTATTATTTTGCTTCACTGTATATATATTATTTTTTGATTGTTTTTACAATATCTCACTTCATTTATGAGTATTTGGGTTCAAGGATTATGAAGTCCACTCAGGATTTATAAGGTTCATTGCTTTCATGTGATCACTTATGAGCTCAGCACCTACCTTTTGTACAAGGGAAGGTCAGATGTCTTTTGCTTGTGCGGTTGCATCCCTGATTATAATGTGCAAATAGGACCTCCCCCTTTACTTCTATGGAAGTCTGCTGTTTACTGGGATCCCTGCACCACTGTTTAGCACCATTGTGCTGTTACACTACTTAACTGCAGATGTCTTTGGCTTGTGCCTTTGCATCCCTGATTATAATGTGCAAATAGGATTTCCCCCTTTACTTCTATGGAAGTTTGCTGTTTACTGGGATCCCAGCACCACTGTTTAGCACCATTGTGCTGTTACATTACTGTTCAAGTTTGTGCCCCTGCTTGCAGGTGTTTATTTCTACATGTCGGCACTTTCTGTTATTTCCTGGACGAACTTCCTCCATTCTTTGAATGATCTATTTACTCCTGCACTGCCCCTGCCACTGGATTTATCTTTTTGTTTGTTCCTGCCCAGGAGAGAAACACCTTCTGTCATATTTGCACTTATATGCTGATTAACTACCAGCATTTTTACTGTACTGTAGGTGCTTCCATTTGTGATCCGATCCATCTAGCTCACAGCCCTCTAGGTTCATCTTAAGTTGACTGACTGTTGGGCTTCATGCTCTCCATGTTTGCAATGGGGTTGTGGGGTGAGTTTGCTCGCTCCCTGGGAGTTGGGGGGGGCTGGGAGCAATGTTATTTTTTTTTACTGTTTTCTCTGGTGTTGAAAGTTATATGGGTGCTTTTATTTATTTTTCTTGGTTTTGTACTTCATGCAATGGTACTACCTGACACAAACTGTGTTGCATTGGGTAAACTGTGCTGTCTGCCTGCCACCCGGATATCTCTTCTTGTCAATTCTGAACAATGTCTCCTTGCTCCTGCTGCTAATGTATGTCCATGATCTCTCATGTCTCAAATTACTGTGATTTCATGAAATGTCCTAGGTCTTAACTCTGCAAAAAAAGGTCTTTTGTTCTTAAAATATAATCCACATATCTGTATATTGCAGGAAACACACCTTCAGGGATCCAGGATCAATGGTCTTTGGCGCCCCTGGTTTAGTGCGCACTTTCACGCTATGTACTCCAATTACACGTACAGATCTGGATGGAAGGTATGTCATAATCCATGCCTGCATTCACAACAAGAATATAGTACTGGTGGGACTGTACGTTACCCCTCCGGCCTGTGTTGTTGTCCCAATGATATGTCATTGGTCTTGGGGTATGATCCCCCAGCCGTCTTTCTGCTGTGTGACTTCAATATGGTTCCTTGCCCAAGCCTGGACAGACTACACAGAGTATCTAGGAGCTCCTCTGCACTAACAGAATGGGCCTCCACGTTTACCTTGGTGGATGTTTGGCGACATCTGCACCCCCATGCCAAATAATTCACTTGTCACTCTACCTCTTTTAACCCTTTCAGATCCGCGCTATAGCCGAAAGATGGCTACAGCGTGGACCTCAATTGCTCCATGGACGTCCGCCCTTGTGCACGCTCCCAGCGAGCACCCACAGGTGGCAGCCGCCGCACGCTGCGTGGGCGTGCCCACGGGTCGGGCTGACTCGATGACCCGTGATCGCCTGTCAGAGCTGCAGAACAGGGCGGTTCTCCGGTCAGTGAAGGGACATAACGGATCTACTGTTTCCTGTCACTGGGATCAGTTAGATCTGTTATGTCACACATACACATACAGGGAACACAGTTAACCCCTTCACTGCCCCTTGCAGGTTAACCCCTTTCCTGCCAGTGACATTTATACAGTAATCAGTGGACATTTAAATTTCTGATCGCTGTATAAATGTAATTGGTCCCAAAAAAAGTGTCAAAAATGTCCGACACGTCTGCTCCAATATCACAGTCCCAATAAAAATTGCAGATCGCCGCCATTACTAGTAAAAAAAAAAAATAATAATAAAAATGCCATAAATCAATTCCCATAGTTTGTAGACGCGATAACTTTTGCGCAAACCAATCAATATACGCTGATTGCAATTTTATTTACCAAAAATATGTAGAAGAATATAAATCGGCCAAACCCAATGAATAATTTTTTTTTTTATATTTTATTTTTGGATATTTATTAGAGCAAAAAGTAAAAAATATTGTTCTTTTTTCA
>BLSH010101057.1:113460-125999 GCA_018402905.1 Glandirana rugosa | reverse complement strand
CTACAGTGTTGGATGTCGGTCCCCCCATCCCCCCATCTCTCTCTCCCAGTTCGACTCACCGTGCACCAGGATGTGAGGGGCACCCTCATGTAATCTGAGACATTGGGTTCATTCCCGTCAACCCTTCCGTTTCCGGTTCAGATAAACACTATTCCCGAATTGGTGAACGAATGACCCGTGAATTTGGGGGGAGGACGGGTCTGGTTAAAATCCGAAAGTAGCAACGGTGTAAAACTTACTGTTAATGTGCCAGCACGTTGCAACATGGGTTTGTTTTACAAATGTTAAAAAAAAGGGTGTTTATCCCGAAAGAAAACCACCATAAACTAGTGGAGACACCAAAAATCTTTTTTCAAAATCATCGCTCTTTGTTTGTTTATAGCGCAAAAAATAAAAACCACAGAGGTGATCAAATACCACCAAAAGAAAGCCCTATTTGTGGGAAAAAAAATTGTAAACATTTTGTTTGGGTACAACGTTGCACGACCGTGTAATTGTCATTCAAAATGTGGCAACGATGAAAGCCTAAAATTGGTCTGGGCAGGAGGGGGGTTTAAGTGCCCAGTAAGCAAGTGGTTAAGCCCTTATCACAAATAGACTTGGCCTTTGCCTTCCCAACTGCCCTTACTTGGGTTACAGAGTCTAATGTACTCCCACGGGGAGTGTAGGACCACGTGCCACTCAGCTTGACCCTCTCTCTCTACCCCCCTACCCCCCTGGCTGTAGGTTGTGACATCTGTCCAGGTTCTGGGCAACGGACGATCGCCTGCAGGAACCAATTGCTGAATATGTGTGTAATTACTGAAAATTGAACGGGGACACTGAATCCCCAATGTTAAGGTGGGATGCATTCAAGGCCTGAGTTAGAGGTGCCTACATTTCTCATATTGCTATACTCCAGAGAGAGACAGCTCATTCCCTGGAATTTCTGGAGGCGGAGGCAGGAGGCTGATTATGTCTCCTCCCCGACCCGCAGTGATTTATGCTACTTTTAAACTGTCTGTCTTGTTTCAAATAAATGCTACATTTTTAACCATTTATGTGTAAAGTCTATGTTGGTACCATGAAAATCACGCTGCCCCTACTCTATTTTTTCTTTTGCCATATCAGTTGGGATAAGGGTACCCTTATTTAAAAATATTAATAAGATTGTGTTCTGAGCAATTTATTCATTCTAAATTTATGGATGTTGTAGCCCTAAATTTGCATCTCTCCTCTCTGACCTGTCCTCTCAGACTAATTGTCCCTATTCTATAGAAGAAGCAATTATCATGCTAATTCCCAAACCCAGCAAGGATACCCGGGAATGTGCCTCCTATAGCCCCATTTCGCTTTTGAATGTGGACGCCAAGATTTTGGCGAAAGTCTTGGCCAATCGCCTCTCCACCGTCATTGAAAATCTTGATCAGACTGGGTTCATGCTGGGTAAAGGAACAGACATAAAATTACGGCGCCTGTTTCTCAATGTCTCAATACCACATGATAACTAGGACATCCGAGTCATAGCCTCGGTAGATGCAGAAAAGGCATTTGACTCATTGGAATGGGTATTTCTCTGGGAAGTCCTGAGAAGTTATGGGTTTGGCCCTAAAAACCTTCGCTGGCTTCAGTTACACGGGTTCACACCAATGATTGGCTATCCAAGGCGTTTTGTCTCCAAAGAGGCACACAGCAGAAATGTCCCTTATCTTCCTCCTTATTTGCCTTGGCCTTGGAACCCTTGGCCATTTTGATTAGGGGATCGTCTGAGGTCAGGGGACTGAGGATTGGACATCTGGAAGAGAAACTGTCCCTTTATGTGGATGATGCCTTACTGTACTTGATCGATGTGGGCCCGTCGCTCACTGCAGCTCTGAAAATCTTTGACACATTCTGACCATTCTCTGGCATGTGAATCATTGGACCAAGTCCATTCTTTTCCCAATCAATGACCAGGCGATCATCTCTGCCCCCTCTTTCCAATTAAAGTGGGTTTGGGAGTTTAGATATGGATGGAGATGGGAGTGCAGGTGACGGGGCGCTAGTCTGGCTTTTTTGCTTTCAATAAGTTTTATTAGTGTTTTTCAAGAAACAACACATTATTAAATACAGCCGCATTAAACAGTTAGAAACATATGTTTACCGTTATAGTGTGAAGAGCTATCAGCAATAGGAGGTACCTGTACATTATTTTGCTCAATGAAACATGCTGGGAAAAGATATCACACATTAGCATCAGCCTCCGGGGGGGGGGGGGGGGGGGGGGGGGGGGGGGGGGGGGGGGATGAAACATGCTGGGAAAAGATATCACACATTAGCATCAGCCTCCTCCCCCCCCCCCTAGAGAGGGAGAGCCCACGCCACAGGACCCCAACTGGGAACCAAGCTGTGCCCCTGCGCTGAAACTCCCCCCCTACCAGCAGAAGAGGAAAAAAGGGAACCCAAAAATTGAGACAAGAAGACACAAACCATCATGTGTAGAAACCCCCTTAATAGAGGGGGACCCCCCCCTCCGAGACATAATCCAATTTATATCACAACACCACATCATGGTGGCAAGTAACAAAAAAAATAAAAAATGTTTTTATTAAAAATAGATGAGAATGAAAAAAAGGGGATAAAACCAGTCGGACAGAAAGAGGGAGAGGAAAGAAAAAGGACAGAAGAATAGTCAAGAGGAAGTAAGAGAGAGGCGTTAAGGAGAGAACTACCGTGTCTGAGATGCCCAGAGGCCAGCGGAGGGTATACTGCAGATCCCTGTCTTGTCGTCCTGGAATTCCCAGGTAAGTGGCCCATGGCTCCCAAATAGCCTCAATTTTTATTGATGTGTCCCTAAATATAGCAACATTTTTTTCCTGGGCCATAATCAGGTAGATTTTCCTTTTAGTTCTCATCAAAGAGATTGATCTAGTTTTCCAAGCCTGAGCTATAGACAATTTGGCACCTGTGAGCATAAAAAAAATAAGAGACTGCGCGTTTCTTGAGATTTGTTCTACTGGAAAATTTAAGAGAGTTATTTCCGGAGTTTTAGGAATGGGATGGGAGAGCACTTTTCACATCAAGGAGAAAAATCTATCCCAAAACGATTGCACCCTGGGGCAGTCCCACCAGATGTGGATCATATTGCTTAGTGCAGAGCACCCCCTGAAACATAGTGGGGATGAGGCTGGGAACATTCTCGCCAACTTATCCGGTACAAGGTACCACCTAGTCAAAAGCTTGATGCAACATTCTGGGATTGAGGTGTTAAGAACCCCTTTGTAAGCTCTAAAAAAATTGAGGTGCCAAGTATCCAGATCCCAGGTGTTTAGGAGATCCCGCTCCCAGGTGACCATAAAGGGAGCCTTTACCTGTGTATTGGCCAGTGCAGAGTAAACAACTGAGATCCCCCCCTCCTGTGACCATCAAGAGCTGCCCATTTCTCATAAGGTGTTATCTCACGATTGTCTGGATGTCTAAGCCAAGCCTTCTGAAGGAAATCATGAATTTGGGTGAAACGAAAAGCTTCAGATTGTGGCATGTTGAGAGACTTGATAAAGAATGATTTGGGAAGGGGACCATCGGGGCCCAAAAAGTGCCCAATCCTAAATAGCCCCTTAATAAGCCACCAACCAAAGCCTGATCTCCAAGGGAAGAGAGAGTTACGGAAAATATGTGCCAAAGGAGAGAGGGATGAGGAAATTCCTGGATGTTTTTTTAATCTATCCCATAAGGCTAGCGAGTGAGAGAGACCTCTGCGGGCGAGATTTGTCTAAGCCTGAGTCAAATGCCACATTTGAGTCACCACCATATATGATAAAACCCTCAAGTCTAGGAGACAGCGTGGAGAACATCGATTTGAAAAATAGGGTTTGCCCCGTGTTAGGCGCATAGCATTATATGAGAGTATGTGACCTCACCTAGCGTGCCTTTAACAAGAATAAATCTACCTTCAGGGTCTCTATATAGCTCTCGGAGGGAGAACTTGGATTTGTGTGAGAAGAGGACTGCAACTCCTCTGGTCTTATCTGGGGCGTTGCCAAGATAGAAGTTGGGAAATTTAGCATGTAAAAAGGGAGGTTGAAACGTGTTCGGGAAATGTGTTTCCTGAAGAAGGATCACATCTTTTTTGTTAGCAAAGTAGGTTTGGAAGGCCTTTTTACGTTTGGTCGGTGAGTTAAGACCCTGTGTGTTCTGGGTAACAACCCTTAAAGGTATTTTGAGCGTCTCAGTGGAAGCCATGGTCACAAGGAGGGGAAGAGGATGCCAGCCGTCCGACGCCTACCTTTTCCGGTCGTGGGAGCAGGAATGTTTCTCCGTGGCATAGAGCGAGAACTGGTAGAGAAGCTATGAGCACCATCCAAGGCCTCTCAACGGTAACTGCAAAAGACATAGAGGTTAGAAAAGGAGAAAAAAAAGAGAAAAGAGAAGACGACCCTCCGGAGCAGGAGATCCAAAGATCTTCCTGCCCTGGGTAGATTTGGATTGTTGTCGCCTCCAAAATTGAGGCAAACACCCTGACCAGGAGAGGGGAGAATACCATCTCACGGAGTCAGGGTGAGGGGCATGGAGAGCTATAAAAATAAAACATTCTCTCCCTCCTTCCTGAGTGAAGGGAAAGAGAGAAAGAAACCCCCTTCAAAAAACAGAGCCTATTAAATTAGTAGCAAGCCCTCTGTGTCTTGCCCACCGTGGACGCCCCCGGTCCCACCCCCAAAGGAGCGAGGGCCCCAGGAACGACCAGAGCAGGCACCCAGGGGTGGCATAAAGCTAAAGGGAGGATGATGAGACATACATTATACATATAACACAGAACAACTCCACAATATACAAAACAGATAAGGCAAGAGCCTTATGGCAAATGAGTAGCTGTATAACAGTGAAGACCCATTTCAAATGTAAGAGAACCATAAAACAAGTATAACCAAGGAACAGTGAAACTTGTGAGACTTTTGAAGTAGGGGAGAGATATGCATATCTCCATATCCATATGCAGTTCCAGCGCCCTCCGGCAGCCCCCCTTGTTGGACAGAGGGAGGGTAGTTGGACATTTTAACTCTTTACAAAGGTGCAGACCCCTCCGCAGGGGGTAGCAGTGAGGAGCCCCCACAGAGAGACCCTGAAACTCTCAAAGCCATTCTTCCTAAATGAAGATGACCGGTCCATAGAAGTCCAACCTGATAAGGCACAGTCACCCTAGGAACAAACTGCAACAATTGGTGAGAGGGAGGAAGTAACTCAAGTACAGTTATCACGGTGGAATGGTTTCCCTGGACTTCTTGGATTGTTTCTTTTCCCAAATGTGAGTAAGAGGGTTATTGGGAAGTTGTCGTTTGGCAGAAGCAGGACCAGAAGCAGATTGGGCAGATGGGGGATCGAAACTGAGCAAACCAAGTTGAACAACAAAGGAGGAGAAGGAGTAGGATTTAGCCTTGTATGCAAATTTGAGCCCAAATGGGAACTGCCACCAATATTTGAGTTGGTGTTGAGTGAGAACAGTCAAAAGTGGCTTAAAGGATCTCCTTTTCTGAATGGTGAGAGACGAGAGATCGGCAAAAATTTGCAAATCGTGACCTTGGAAGGTAATTTTGGGCAAGTTCTTGGAGGCCCGCATCAGATCCTCCTTAGTAGAGAAATAATGGAGTTTGACCACAACATCTCTAGGGAGGCCATCCGATCTGGGGGGCTTAAGGGACCTGTGGGCTCTGTCCAGCTCCAATTTATGTGATGGTAAATCCGGGAGGAGGAATTTCAGGAAGTGTAATACTGTCTCCGGAATGTTCTTGAAGGATTCAGGTAGACCCCGAATTCTGAAATTGCACCTCCTATTTCTGTTCTCCAAATCATCAAGTTTCAATAGAGCAGATTCCAGTTGGGCCTGAAGGAGGTCCTGAATTCGTTCAGTGTTCTGATTCGTACGATCGATCGTTGCATCCAGCTTGGTCTCCACCATCTGTACTCTGGTACCTATGGTCATTAGGTCTGCCCTAATATCCGCTGTGATTTTGGCTGCTGTGTTGCTGAGACCCGGTCGAGCAAATCAGCAAACTTGCTGAACATAGAAGCCATCATCTGGGCTGTGTCTTGGCTGCCCAGAGTGCAAATGCGGGCTGCAGGCCTCCATAGGAGTGAGGCCTAGTTCATCCAAAGTACGGCCTAACAGGGATTCGGTGGATGTTGGAGAGGGGAGAACCCCTTGCAAGGCTCCTAGGGAAAGTCTATTTGGGTCTGTCTCTGGAGTTGTTGCTGGGCTTAATTGCCCGGGGATCAGAGAGGCCAGTGAGGACTGGACTTGTGGCCTAGCCGCCGCCATATTGGTCTCTGTTCCCGGAGAGTTTGCTGCAAAAATGTCCCCCAGGGCCCTCCAAGCCGAGCTGGTAGTCATGTGCGGACTCCTCAGGTACTTGCCTGAATGAAGTCGCCCCCAAGGTTTGCCGCGGCTGGCTCTGTATGGCTGCTGGGCGTCCTTTGTGGCCGGGATGGAATGGAGCTCCCTGATCACGCGTCCATTTCAGGTGCTGCCGCGCATGCGCCTCAGTCGGGCTTTTTGAACCTTCAGCCACTTCTGACCTCACTTAAGTCGTGCTGTTCATGATGGGCTGGACTTCCACTGAACTTACTAGGTCGTATCAACCTGGTAAAAATGATGCTTCTCCCACGTTTCAACTACATATTCCAAAACTGTCCATTCTGGTTCCAGTCTCCTTTTTTAGGGAAATCGATACTTGTCTGGTGTCCTTTATTAGGAATGGGGCCTCTCCTTGTTTGGCTAAAGCCACATTGTCTCTTCCTATGCAGGTGGGGGGGCTGGCACTACCGGATTTTCGAGTTTACTTCTGGGTGGCAGTATTGGCGTTGGCTTACTGGTGGTTTCAGAGTTCTAGGACTAATGCATCTACCTGTCTGGAAGTGGCGTTCCTGGGATCCTTGATGGATCTCAGCAAATCTAGTCTATAGGAGTCTGAGGGCATACCTTGTCCTTCCTGGGCCTACACACCACCTGGCGAGTTTGGAAGGCAGCTACACAATGTTTTCATACCCCTGGTCAACTATCACCGGCTCGGCCTCTTTGGGGTAACCCTAGACTCCCAAACTTCCGCACCATTCTGGATCCCCAGCTGTGGGCACATTATGGAGTTTAGACTATGCCTACAGGTACCCTTTTGTGCTTTGCACAATTGTCTCAGAGGTTCGGTCTGCAGGGTTGGATGCTGTTTCGATACTTTGAGCTATGACATGCTGTGGGGGCCCAGTTCCCTCACCTCTTGACCTTCAGGTTGACCCTATTGAGAAGCTTCTAGCCCCGGGAGAGTTAGACAAGCCTCTAACTACCCTCTATGGTGCCCTCCTTTGTACGAATGTGCCTAGAATGGAAAAACTATGGGAATACTGGCGGAAAGACATTCCCCCCTTGGATAGGAAGGCATGGGAGGACTGCATAGAATTGGGTCCAAAACAGGTGATCTCATCCCGGGACAAACTCATCCAGGTCACATTTCTCCATTGGGTGTATTACACCCTCAAGAGAATGAACAGAATCTTCCATGAACGATGTAGCCTCCACCCGAGCACGTATATGCATATGTTTTGGGACTTTCCCAAAATTTAGTTAGACAGGAAGGCTGTCTTTGATGAGATTAATTTAAGTTTGCAACTTACCTTAACACCCACTCCCTCATTAGCCTTACTGGGAATACACGACGATGAACAACGCTGACACCACTCTAAGCTCCTTATCTCATACCTTTTATACTAAGCCAAGAAGGAAATCCTCATGAAATGGACATCCTCAGGCCCTCCTGATGTCTGCCTGGGAGGCCATGGTAAATGCAGCACTCCCTATGTATAAACTTACATATTCGAACAAGGACTGCCATTGGAAGTACAAAAAAGTGTGGTCCCCTTGGACCTTAACCTGACCCTTGAGTAGTTTGAGCTGTAACCAGCTACTGGGCATACCCTCCTACTTTGTCCATATAGAATCTATACTCATAGTGATTAGGGACGAGCCGAACACCCCCTCGGTTCGGTTCACACTAGAAGACCGCGAACGGGCAATAAGTTTGTTCGAATACACAAATCCTATTAAAATCAATGGGACTCGAACAGGTAAAATCAATGCTAATTTTAAAGGGTTATATGTCTTTTTATTGCCATAAAAAGTGTATGGGGACCCGTGTACTGCCCTAGGGACATGTATGAACACCAAAAAAAGTTTTAAAAAAGATTGTTTTTTCAGGAGCAGAGATTTTAATAACGTTTAAAGTGAAAAAAAAATATTCCTTTAAATTTTGTGCCTGGGGGGTCCCCTTAGTCTGCCTGTATAGTGGCGCATGAGTGTAATGTTTAGAATAGTGCCACCGCAAAATGACATTTGTAAAGGAAAAATTGTCATCTAAAATTGCTCACGGCTGTAATGTATTGCCGGCTCCTGGCAATAAAGATCATATATCACTGGAAAAATGTGTGTGGGGGTCCCGCCAAAATCCAAACCAGGCCCTTTTTTTTTAAATGTTGGCGCAGGGTTTATTTATTTATTTCAGGTGCTTATATAGCACAGTGATTCTATGCAGTGCTTTTACATATACATTGTACATTGACATCAGTCCGTACCCTCAAGGACCTTACAATCTAAGTCCCCTAACTTACATTCATACATACAGCTACTATTGTCAATTTAGACAGGATCCAATTACCCTACCAGAATGTCTTTGGAGATTGGGAGGAAACCCACGCAGGCACAGGGAGAACATGCCAACTCCAGGCAGGGAGTGTTGTGGTTGTGATTCAAACCAGTGACCCTTTTGCTGCTAGGCGAAAGTGCTTAACACTACACCACTGTGCCGCCCCGCTCTTAACCACTTCAATACACTGTGTTATATATACTAGACTGACTGCACCCTATAGTCTGAACTATATCATACGGGGACTGCACTCTATAAAATTGTAATGACATGCCCCAGTCAAACAGGTGCAGAAAAATTGGGCCTTGGGTGTTGGTGGTGGCAGAACACTGTAAACCCTCGCAGTTACTCTCGTTGGGTGCAGGAACAGGCCCTGCAGTTGTAATTTTTTTCTAAAAAATTGTAATGACATGCCCCAGTCAAACAGGTGCAGAAAAATTGGACCTTGGGTGTTGGTGGTGGCAGAACACTGTAACCCCTCACAGTTACTCGTTTGGAATGGGCTCTGCAGTTAAAAATGATTTTAAAAATTGTAATGACATGCCCCTATAAAACAGGTGCAGAAAAATTGGGCCTTGGATGTTGGTGGTGCCCTAAACACAAATATTGTTGGAAGCTAGCATTATTATTATTATTATTATTATTATTATTATTATTATTATTATTATAAAGGATTTATATAGTGCCAACAGTTTGCGCAGCACTTTACAAAACGAAGGCAGACAGTACAGTTACATCACAATTTGGTACAAGAGGAACCAGAGGGCCCTGCTCATTAGAACGTACAATATACGAGGGAGGGCTAATTGATACAAAAGGTAATAGCTGTGGGGGATGAGCTGATGTAGAAAGTAAGACAGTGTTTTAGATAAAAGCAGGATAGGCTTCTTTAAAGAGAAAGGTTTTCAGGGATCGTCTAAAGATGGATAGATTAGGAGACAGTCGGACAGATTGGGGTAGGGAGTTCCAAAGGATGAGAGAAGCTCTGGAGAAATCCAGGAGGAGAGCATGGGAGAAGGTGTCAAGGGAGCTAGAGAGCTGGAGGTCTTGGAAGGACCAAAGAGGGCAGCTTGGTTGGTATTTTCAGACTAGAGATGTAGCTGGGGGCAGAGTGGTGGATGGCTTTGTAAATTATTGTTAGTACTTTGAATTTTATTTGTTGGGTGAGTGGAAGCCAGTGAGGAGATTGGCAGAGAGGGGTGGAGGACACTGAGCGGTTTGTAAGGTAGATAAGTCTTGCATCATCAGGATTCAGGACATGAGGAATAGGATATACAGCATAGGCAGTCTTCAAGGGATCCCAGATCCCTAGCAAATTCAATCAGTTGCATCAGCATCAGGGGCTTGATAGCTGCTGATCCAGGACTAATTCATTATTACAAATGTGAGCCTATCAACCGAGTCCATGGACAGGCGTACTCTTTGATCCGTTATGAACCCCCCAGCAGCACTGAATGTCCTTTCAGAAAGCATGCTGGATGCAGGACAGGCCAGTAGCTTGACTGCATATTGAGCAAGTTCTAGCCAGTGGTCCATCCTCAAGACCCAGTAACTCAGTGGATGCTCAGTTGGAAAGGTCTCCAAGTCTGCTCGTGCCCCTAGATATTCCTGCACCATATAATGCAGGCGTTGCCGATGGTTGCTTGAACCTATCAGCCCTGGCCACTGAGGACTGAAAAATTGTTGGCCACCTTCTCTACCACTCTTCCTCTGACTGAAGGAAGCCTCAGAAACACTTTGTCCAGCATCAGGAAAATGTAACCTTTCAGGGTCTGGAAAGACACTGCACAAACATTTTTCAAGTTATCTTGAAGATGCTTCATCCTCTGCTCCCTCTGCGAAGGCAGGATGAGCTCTGCAACTTTACCCTTGTAACATAGATCAAGAAGGGTTGCCACCCAGTAATGATCCCTCTACTTGATATCACAAACCCTGGAGTCTTTTTGCAGGCTTTTCAGAATAAGGAAGGCCAGGCAGCATAAGTTTGAGCAGACTTGAGAATCCTCTGGGTCACTGAGGATGACATTGGTGGGAACTACCTCTTCTAGCCATGTACAACTCCATGGGTTTCTGGGGACTGAAAACCATACCTTGAAGACTGCTGCGTGCTATTCTCTACATCCATGCTGACACAATCCTCCTCCTGTGTGTTTGGTGGCCCTGCAGGAATGCTATCTGCATAAAAGCGGCCTTGAGAGGAAAGGAAGTCCTCCTCTTCCTCCCTCTGTTCTGCTTCTAAGGGCCATGTCCATCATTCCATGAAGTGTATGCTCCAGCAGGAAGACTAGAGGGACAGTGTCAATGATGCATGCATTGTAGCTGCTCACCATCCTTGTGGCCTCCTCAAATGGTGACAGTACAGTGCATGCATCCTTGATCAGTAGCCACTGGCGTGGCAAAAAAAAAACAAGCTCCCCTGAGCCTCTCCTGGTGCCATACTCACAGAAGTACTCATTGGTGTCTATCTGCTGTGTGTGCAGCCGCTGCAGCATTGCCAATGTTGAGTTCCACCTGGTGGGCATGTCACAAATGAGGCCGTCGGTGGGCAGGTTCAATTTCCGCTGAATGTGAGTCAGCCGAGCACTGGCATTGCATGACGGTGGAAATGACCACAGACTTTTCTAGCCTGCCTCAGAATATCTGGTGAGCCTGGGCACCTGGTCAAGAAACACTGCACTACCAAATTGAGGAAGTGTGCCAAGCATGGAACATGTGTGAAGTGTCCCTGTCGGAGGGCAGAGATAAGGTTGGTGCCATTGTCGCATACAACCATTCCTTGCTCAAGCTGATGTAGTGTCAACCACCTCTGAGCCTACCCCAGCAGAGCTGACAGAATCTCTGCCCCTGTGTGTCTCCTGTCCCCTAGACAGACCAACTCAAGCACCGCATGGAATCTTTTAGCCTGACTGACAGGAAGATGGCGCTATTCCCTACGGCAATAGTGTTTTGTGTTATCAATAAATAATTGTGACCCCAATTCTTAGAAAACATACAGTGTAAAATTGTGTTGATAGGGGGCGTGGCCTGACGACACTGCTGAATGGTTGCCTAACTCCACAGCTCCTGTGCTAAACGGCTAAAAACGACCGATCCACGACAGACACCGGGACTTTCAACTACTCCACGTATACCTGATCTCTCCTAGCACCTCCAGGAATGTCCAAAAGAAGAAAGGACTTTAAAGCACCTAGGAAATTGACAGATTTCTTTCCTGCTCCAGGCCGCATGGGGACCCAAGATGGCGCCGCTCCCACAGCAGGAGACACAGCCACAACTCTCTACTCTCCCCAGAGGGGACTACATGGATCCTTCACTCCTCCAGGTGAATCGGGTGAGTTGTCACCCCCACCCTCTCCCACCACCTCAAGTCCGGCAAAATCTAAACTTAGAACGGAAGAGCCCGAAATCACCCGTTCGATCGTTCCTCCGCTCGTTCTGAATGAAGCATCGTTCGGGCATTCGCCCTTTCCTACGAACGAACCTATGATCCCTTCATCCCAAGCTAAGCCAGCCCTGGATGATCTATCCGTGTCTGACAAACCTGTTTCTGAACAGGTCATGAAAGATATGTTGTTATCCTTAAGACACACTCTGCACCTAGACCTTTCATCGGTACTCTCCCCCATGTTATCCACGGTACAGAAACATGAGCAACGCATCCAGACCATAGAAAAGGCGGTCGCAGAACTTCCGAGAGCTCACAACGAAATGGTGGACGTGATCACGTCACATGAAGAAGACATTCAACTGATCCACCTCAAACTAGCAGATCTAGAAGATCGCTCGCGCAGAAATAATATCAAATTCCGAAATGTACCAGAATCGATCCAACAATCAGAACTGAAGACCTTCCTACAATCTCTGATGAGGACACTCATCCCGGATCTGACAGATAGA
>BLSH010101057.1:39382-52117 GCA_018402905.1 Glandirana rugosa | reverse complement strand
CCCGCGATGCCCCCCCCCCGCAGTGAAAGAAGGGAGGTCCGTGTAAGTAAACAGGGATCTCCGTTCTGTTAGAAGGGAAGGGCGGTGATCACAGGCTTCCTGTATATGGAAGCCGTGATCATCACCTTTCCCCATCCAGGGCAGCCCACACACAGTTAGAACATGCCCAGGGAACACAGTTAACCCTTAGAGCGCCCCCTGCAGGTTAACCCCTTCACTGCCAATGGCATTTACACAGTAATCAGTGCATTTTTATAGCACTGATCGATGTATAAATGCCAATGGTCCCAAAAAAGTGTCAAAATGGTCCGACATGTCCCCCACAATATCGCAGTACCGCTAAAAAATCACAGATCACCGCCATTACTAGTAAAAAATAAAATAAAAACCCCAGAAATTAATTCTCATCATCCGTAAACGCGGCAACTTTTGCGCAAACCAATCAATAAACGCCGATTGCGATTTTTTTTAATAAAAATATGAGGAAGAATATAAATCGGCCAAAACCGATGGAAAAAAATGTTTTTTTTATATTTTTTTTTTGGATTTGTGTTTTAGCAAAAAGTAAGAAATTTGTTTTTTTTTTTTTTTTTTGCAAAATGGTCGCTCTTCTTTTGTTTATAGCGGTAATCAGAAATGACGCAGAGGTGATCAAATACCACCAAAAGAAAGCTCTATTTGTGGGAAAAAAGGACGGAAATTTCATTTGGGAACAACGTCGCACGACCGCGCAATTGTCAGTTAAAGCGACGCAGCGCCGAATCGCAAAAATCGCTCTGGTCCTAAAGTGTGAAATCCTCCCGGGGCTGAAGTGGTTAAAGAGTCTTTTCCTGTAGCCTCTCCTCCTCCCTTGTGCTGCTCCAGGAGCTCTCTCTGTCCTCCTGGCTGCACCTGAGCTCCCAGGCCTTGCAGTCGCTCCCCCCCAGACTGGGGGCTCCCTGACCTCTGCAGCCTCTGCTACCTCTCCACTCTTCCGCTCAAACTTCTCCTCCCAGACTGGGCTGATCCTGGCTATTTAAGGAGGCCTGCTCCCTGTCAATCCAGATTGGGGATTGGTCAGGGCCTCTTTAGAACACCCCAGATGGCTACACCTCCCCTCCCACCTCTCCTTCCAGAAAACACCAGAAGCTTCTGGAAAGTGGGAGGTCCATTTGCGAATTGCCCAGTCCTCCCTGAGCCACTCCCAGCCCAGAACTAAAACAATGAGGCCTGCACAACAGTCAGACCTGAATAAATTTGCCTCTCCTAGCAAAAATCTATCTATTTAGCACCTATCACTATGGGGGCGCTACAACAGTGATGACTGAGGAACCCGGCTCTAGGACTGTGCCCGATCACTGGGTGAGAGGAGACTGAGAAAATACTTCCACCTTCCTGCAGCAGATGATGAAGTTGGGCATTATGCCCTCCTCCTATTCTATTTTTGGTACTTTTTTTGAGGAGGAGGAGCGGGTACCTGGTTTTGACGGGTACCGTCTCCCACTTATGATCGGATCCTGGCAGTGAGCCACCGAAAGTTCTCCTCCCCCCCAGTCTGCAACCTTCTGGGTCCACATCACATGTCCCAGAAGGTTAGGGAACCAATCACAAAACACAGCACGGGTCACGCATTCACAGTAGGCAGCCGGCTGTTAAGCCGAAAGGAGTCACAGCCAGTTACCCACAGTAAACATGCTGGCAACAAGGACCCGAAGACTGGCGAAGAAGCAATAATGGTGGCAGCCGGGGGTAAATTTTCCACAGCCAGCCCCCCCCCCAATCGGCGTCGACCGGACAGTCACCCGCAACACTTCCCCTTGACAGCACTTACCCCAGATGATGGGTGGCCGGCTTCCCCTGTGTCTCCTCCTCGGCATCCCAGCGGTGTCCTCGCCATGAGTCTCCTCCTCGGCATCACGGTGGTGTCCTCCCTCCTCCTCCCTCGGCCAATAGGGTAGCTTCTCCTTTTGGCCAATCAGGAAACAGGTCTCAGGACCCGCTTCCTACTTGGCTGGGAGGCAGAATCAGTGTGACAATCGCAAATAGTCATTCGCTATTGTCACATAACTGGGTGCGTTTCGGGCACAGGGCTCAGTGCCCTAAGCCCACCCTTTTTTGAAGCCTATTAGAGCCTCTGGCTCTAATCACATGCTTAAAATTCAGGTGAGCATGGAGCTGGACCCTTGGACAGGTGAGCATCCTTTTATCAACTACTTAAAGTGGATGTACACCTGAAAAAAAAAAAAATAATTGTTCTACCTTTTACAGTAGAAGATGTCATGTCATCTGTGCTCAGTCTTGCCACAAAGAGTTAATCCGGCTTTGAGCAATCCCCTTATCTTTTTCCAGTAGGAAAAAAACAGACACACAGAGAAATAAGTGACTGTTTCTTCCCCCATGTTGTGACTGACAGCTCATTTCCTAATCTCATGCAGGACCTACCTTCTTTTTTCTCCAGCTCTCCCAGGATTGGCTGCTCCTCACCTCAGCATGATTGGGCATGCTGAAGTCATGTGGTGTCTTTCCTGAGTTTTGACAGGATGTTTCTCAAAACTCAGGACTAGGAGAGCAGCAGAGTGTAGAGGTGGGTGGGAGAGTCTTGTGACTCCACAACTCCACCCACCGAGCTCCAGCAAAGAGAGCCACCCACTGATTCCAGAGATTTGTGAGGCTGCTACTGCTGAAGGGGTGACATTTGCAAGTTAGGGGTACATGCAGGAGGCTTGCATGTATATATACATTAATACTGTGCCATTACTTTATACTGGGTGAGTGGTGGGCTTAGATCCACTTTAACGACGGCCTGCCATCGTTTTACTGCGGCAGAGTGGCTCTTTCCCGAGAATCGCCGTCATTAAACGTCGGCACAGGAACGAGCCACTGTGGGCGCGGCTCACTGCCCAGCTGGGGAGCCAGTCAGCGGGTGGGGTGGACTCGATGTCCGCCAGCCACCCTCGATGAATCCAGAGAGACACAGAACGGGGAACTGCGAGTGTAAACAAAGCAGATCCCTGTTCTGTCAGGGGAGTAGAGTGAGATTGTCTGTTCTTAGTAATCGGGAACAGCAATCTCTCTCCTCCTCCAGTCAGCCCAGCCACCATACAGTTAGAAACACATCCCAGGGAAAACATTTAACCCCTTGATCGCCCCCTAGTGTTAACCGCTTCCCTGCCAGTGACATTTATGCAGTAATCAGTGGCTCTTTTTAGCTCTGATCGCTGTATAAATGTCAATGGTCCCAAAAAAGTGTGAAAAGTATCCGATCTGCTCGCCACAATGTCACATTCCCAATAAAAATCGCAGATTGCCGCCATTACTACTAAAACAAAAATCAATAAATAAATAATATCGCCAAAAATCTATTCCCTATTTTGTAGACATTATGGGGTTGATTTACTAAAGCTGAAAGGTGTAAAATTTGGTGCAGCTCTGCAAAGAAACCAATCATCTTCCAGGATTTGTTGTCAAAGCTTGATTGAAGAAGCTGAAGATAGAAGCTGATTGGCTACCATGTGCAGCTGCACCACATTTTGCACTCTCCAATGTTAGTAAATCAACCCCTATAACTTTTGTGCAAACCAATCAATATACGCTTCTTGGGATTTTTTTTACCAAAAATACGAGGAAGAATATATATCGGCCAAAACTGATGAAGAAATCTTTTTTTTTTTTTTGGATTTGTATTTTAGCAAAAAGTAGTAAATATTGACTTTTTTTCAAGATTGTCTCTCTTATTTTGTTTATAGCGCAAAAAATGAAAATCTCAGAGGTGATCAAATACCACCATGGGAAAGCTCTACAGTATTTGTGGGGAAAAAAGGACAGCAGTTTTGTTTGGGTACAACGTTGCACGACCGCGCAGTTGTCAGTTAAAGCGACGCAGTGGCGAATCGCAAAAAATTGCCTGGTCAGGAAGAGGGGGGTTAATCCTTCCGGGGCTGAAGTGGTTAAAATAGGCAGCTACAGTGGCTGCTGAATTTTTAGGATGAAGAACTGCTTTGCCAACAACTTATCACCCCCCCCCCCCCCGGGCATGGGATAGGCATCAGCAGTAGTGATGGCATTAGGCTTCCTGTAGTCCAGGGGTAGGCAACCCAGGGCCCTCCAGCTGTTGCAGAACTACAAGTCCCATCATGCCTCTGGGATTAATTGTAACTGCCTGCCTTGCAATGCCTCATGGGCTATGTAGTTCCACAACAGCTGGAGGGCTACTGGTTGCCTACCCCTGCTGTAGTCCATGCCTGAACCTGGTCTTCTGGTCCCTTTTTGGGGACCATGGTTATTGGTGGCTCCCAGGCACCGTGGGACTGTAGAATGACTTCTAATTGCTGCAACCTCTTTCTTTAGGTCTATAGGACAAACAGAAAGTCTACCGACACCGTGTGACACCTTCAACAACCAAATAAAAACTGGAACTCACAAACCTTCTTTAACTAATTATCTTTAAACATCCTTTAACTAATTGCAGATTTTGGGCATGCTATACATGCCCCCCGCCCCCAAAAAAAGTCCACCATTGTACACAAGGCGTATGTAGCACGTCCAGTCCCTCTGCTCTGCTTCTAGGACTCCCCCTCCCAGTACACAGCAATTGTCAGCTTCAGCCCCGGAAGGATTTAACCCCCATTTATGACCAGGCCATTTTTCCGCGATATTCGGCACTGTGTCACTTTAACTGACAATTGCGCAGTTCGTGCGACGTTGCACCCAAACAAACTTGACGTCCTTTTTTCCCCACAAATAGAGATTTATTTTGGCGGTATTTGATCACCTCTGCGGTTTTTATTTTTTGTGCTATAAACAAAAAAAGCGACAATTTAAAAAAAAAAAAAACTATATTTTTTACTTTCTGCTAAAAAACATCCAATAAAAAAAAATGGAAAAAATGTAATTTCTTTATTCATTTAGGCCGATATTTTTTTTGCTACATATTTTTGGTAAAAAAAATCCCAATAAGTGTATATCGATTGGTTTGCACAAAATGTATCGTGTCTACAAACTATGGGATATTTTTATGGAATTTCTATTTATTTTTATTTTTACCAGTAATGGTGGCGATCAGTGATTTTTAGCGGGACTGCGACATTGTGGCGGACAACTCGGACACTTTTGAAACTTTTTTGGGGAACAGCGACATTATTACAGTGATCAGTGCTAAAAATATGCACTGCCACTGTACTAATGACACTGGCAGGGAAGGGGTTAACATCAGGGTAGATCAAGGGGTTAACTGTGTGCCTAGCTGGTGCTTGCTAACTTTGTGGGGGTAGGTGCTCTGACTGGGTGAAGACAGGGAATCGGTGTTCCTGCTTTATCTTCTCCCCTGTCAGAACGGCGATCTGTCTTGTTTACATAGGCAGATCACCGTTCCGCCTCTCCTGGGAACGATCGGGGGTGGTCGGCGGACCCGCTAATTATAGGTTTCGCTCTTCACACACAGTTTGCAGATGTTTTCAGAACAGTGATATTATATCACTGATATGATATCACTGTTCTGAAAACATCTGCAAACAGTGTGTAAAGAGCGAAACCATATGCCAGCTCTTCTCTATGCTGTATTTTCACACACAGATTCCAGATGTTTGAAGAACAGGTGTATGGTTCCTCCCCGGTTTTAGGTAAAGTGTTCTAAACTATTTTCAGATGTGTGCAGAACAGATGTAATGTGTGAATAACAGATGTGCAATCATTAGCGGCAATAATAAAAGTGACACAGGCTTTAAAAAGAAGTGTGAATAACAGATGTGCAATGATTGACGGTTTGATTTAAAGTGACACACAGACTTGAAATAATTGTGCAGAAGAGATGTGCACTGATTCCCGGTTTCATTTAAAGTGATACACACATTTTGCAGAACAGTGATATGGGTACTCCCGGCTTATTTATACTTTTTTGACACAGTTTGAAGATGATTTTAGAACAGTTCTATGGCCTCTAATGTTAATTAATACTTTTCAGACCCATTTTGAAGATGATCTCCATTTTTGCATTTTTTATGTTTTTATTTGTTTTTTTTTAAATATTTAAAGTTATTTCCCTGTCCCCATTTCTTTGTAGGTCACTTGTCCCACCCTTACCCCCATTTCCTT
This sequence comes from Glandirana rugosa, assembly GCA_018402905.1. Classification (NCBI taxonomy): domain Eukaryota; kingdom Metazoa; phylum Chordata; class Amphibia; order Anura; family Ranidae; genus Glandirana; species Glandirana rugosa. The sequence continues at coordinate 46,048 of BLSH010101057.1, read as the reverse complement.
CTTTTTGCAGACCTCTAGGACCTTCCAGGACTATTTTACAACATTTTTTGTGCCTAAAAGTCCGTGTCCCCATTGATTTCAATGGGGTTCGGGGTCCGGGACAAAGTTCGGGTTCTGTCCGGACCCGAACCCGGACTTTGTCCCGAAGTTCGGCCGAACCAGCAGAACCCGGACTTCTAGAAGTTCGCTCATCTCTACACGCAATAGATCCAACCTGCTGCAGTAAATATGCGGTAGGCGGTTGGCAAACGGTTTATCAGATCTGGCGTTGCTGTGTACATAGAGAAGGTGGTAGCTTCAGCTGCCAAAAAAAGGGTCTGACAGTGACTAACACTTCTTCAGATGCAATATAGTAAGATACAACATATTGTTACTTTTGTATCTTTCTGTTTATTCATCTGCAGATCAAAGGGATGAACTACAATCCACAGATGAAGTCAGTTAACCGGTTCCCGACTGGCTCGCGTACATTTACTGCTGCAGAGTGGCGCTGTAGAGAAAATCGCTGTCTATAAACGGCGGCTCGCTCGTGTGCGGCTAGGGGGCGGGCCGCACTCGTGCCCGCCGCACTCTGCAGCACTGTGACAGTGGGTCAGGCGGAGTTGATGTCCGCCGGCGAGCCGCGATTGCCTGGCAGAGAAGAAAAACGGAGAATCGCCAATGTAAACACGGCGGTTCCCCGCTCTGTCAGGCGCCATGTAAGAGATCTACTGAGCCCTGTCACTGGGATCAGTTAGATCTCTGGTGCCCCTGGCAGCCCAACCCCCTCACAGTTAGAACACGCCTAGGGAACACAGTTACCCCCTTCACTACCCCCTGCAGGTTAACCCCTTCCCTGCCAATTACATTTATACAGTAATCAGTGGATATTTAAATTTCTGATCACTGCATAAATGTCATTGGTCCCAAAAAAGTGTCAAAAATGTCCGACATGTCCGCCCCAATATCGCAGTCCCAATAAAAATGGCAGATCGCCGCCATTACTAGTAAAAAAAAAAATTTATAAAAAAGCCAGAAATGAATTCTCATGGTTTGTAAACACGGCAACTTTTGTGCAAACCAATCAATAAACGCTGATCGCAGTTTTTTTTTCCACAAATATCAGGAAGAATATAAATCAGCCAAAACTGATGAATACATTTTTTTTATATATATATATATTTTTTTGGGGATTTGTATTTTACCAAAAAGTAAAATATTTTTTTTACAAAATTGTTGCTCTTTTTTTGTTTATAGAGGCGATCAGAAATGACGCAGAGGTGATCAAATACCACTACTACCCCAGCCTGTCTATATACTACCCTAGCCTGTCCATATACTACCCTAGCCTGTCCATATACTACCCTAGCCTGTCTATATACTACCCTAACCTGTCTATATACTACCCTAGCCTGTCTATATACTACCCTAGCCTGTCCATATACTACCCTAGCCTGTCTATATACTACCCTAGCCTGTCTATATACTACCCTAGCCTGTCCATATACTACCCTAGCCTATCTATATACTACCGTATCCTGTCCATATACCTGCAGACCACGGCTGGCATAAGAAAGCGAGCCAGTGCCACCATTATTTATCTTTAGGACGGATCCAGAGGCACAGGTGCGGGCCTGTGGACCACGGCTAAAGAAATAGGTAGAGAGGTTCTGCAAAAATCTCCACCTCCGCCACCTCCATCGTATACATGGACAGGGCAAAGGGGGTGGAGTCAGGGGTGGAGCCAAAGTGGGGATGGCAAAATGAGGTTTCACCTAGGGTGTCAAAAATTCTTGCACCAGCCCCGTGTCCAGTGCTGAGTGTTCAGGTAGGAGGAGATTCTCCACTATAGTCTGTGACCTCATGCTGTTATGGGAGGCGGATCATCCAAGATGTGACATCCCACCCACTGTGTTCTTTTTTAGTTACTGGGCATGGAGGAGGAGGAGGGAGGGACTGAGCTGTCATTTAGGATCTGTATACACGCCCACATGTGTGATGTCATATCATATGCGGCTGCCCTGGGAACTGTGGGGATCTTGCGAGGGCACTGAAGGGCACTGATTAGGTGGCACTGATAGGCGGCACTGATGGGTACTGATGAGGTGGCACTTATGGGCACTGATGTGGTGGTACTTATGGGCACTGATGAGGCTGCACTTCTGGGCACTGATGAGGCAGAACTTATAGGCACTGATGAGGTGGCACTTATAGGCACTGATGAGGTCGCACTGAAGGGCACTGATTAGGTGGCACTGAAGGGCACTGATTAGGTGGCACTGATAGGCGGCACTGATGGGTACTGATGAGGTGGCACTTATGGGCACTGATGAGGTGGCGCTTATGGGTACTGATGAGGTGGCACTGATGGGTACTGATGAGGTGGCACTTATGGGCACTGATGAGGTGGCACTTATGGGCACTGATGAGGCGGCACTTATGGGCACTGATGAGGTGGCACTGAAGGGCACTGATTACGTGGCACTGATAGGCAGCACAGATGGGTACTGATGAGGTGGCACTTACGGGCACGGATGAGGTGGCACTGAAGGGCACTGATTACGTGGCACTGATAGGTGGCACAGATGGGTACTGATGAGGTGGCACTAACGGGCCTTAATGAGGTGGCACTTATGGGTACTGATGAGGTGGCACTTATGGGCACTGATGAGGTGGCACTTGTAGGCACTGATGAGGTGGCACTTATGGGCACTGATGAGGAGGCACGGAAGGGCACTGATTAGGTGGCACTGATAGGCGGCACTGATGGGAACTACATACATCAAGGGGGTGAATAAGGTTCAGGAGGGCAGTCTTTTCAATATGAATCCAAAATCAAGAACACGGGGACCTCAAACTAACTGGGGGGAAGTTCAAAACTAATCTTAGAAAGTTTTATTTTACTGAAAGGGAGGTTGATGATTGGAATAAACTACCAACAGAGGTTGTGAGACAATCAACAGTAAATGGCTTCAAACATGCTTGGGATAAACATAAATCCATAGTCAGACAACAAGGTTAATGTAAAAAAAAATATATAAAAAAAAATAAAAAGGGGCAGACTCGATGGACTACTCAGTCTTTTTCTGCCGTCACTTTTCTATGTTTCTATGTTTCTATGATAGGTGGCATGGCTAGGCGGCCCTGATGGGTACTGATGGGCAGCACTGATAGGCGGCACTGTTGGGCATTGATGGGTAGCAGTGATGAGCAGGCACTGTTGGGCACTGATTGGTGTCACTGATGAGCACTGATTGGTGTCACTGATGAGCACTGATTGGTGTCACTGATGGGCACTCCTGGTCTCCCCTGTGAGGAGATGCCGCTGAACGGCTCTTCTCGCCACACACTCTGTCAGGGTGAGGCGGGTAGAGATGGTAAACGGCACTTCCGCATATACATGTGACTAGCTGTGATTGGACACAGCCAATCACATTGTTAAAGAGCCGTGTCATCGGCTCTTTACCGACATCGGGGTCGCGCTGTGACTTAGAAAACATGATCACAGGCGCACAAGAGTGGCCATTCTGGGGCGCCGTCACATGATGTCGTCCCAGAACGAGAGCCGCACCACTCCTTATTTGACGGTGGGCGGGTTAAGTGGTTAATGTTGGGAGGGGGGGCAGATGTGTAATAGGAGGGGCAATTTTAGGGGTAGAGGTTGTGCCCTGGAAGGGGTGAATTTTTTCATTTGTGCTGAGAGGGGGGATTTTAGCAGGAAGGCGGATTTGGAAGAAGGGGAATTAATGCTTAGGGGGTAAGCATGCATATTAGTGTTCATTGTTTTTGTGGGGGGGGGGGGATTTTTGCTGGCATATAATGATCATATATCCTGGGGGGGGGGGCTGCAATTTGGCATGTTCACCCTGGGCTCTAGATAACCTTGTCCCGGCACTGTTGGTATCACTCCTCATATTGCATCTTAAACTTAACCCCTTAACCCCCGGAGCCCTTTTTTACATTTGTTTTTTTACAAGTTAAAATATTTTTTTTGCTAGAAAATTACTTAGAACCCCCAAACATTATATATATTTTTTAAACACCCTAGAGAATAAAATGGCTATCATTGCAATACGTTTTGTCACACGGTATTTGCGCAGCGGTCTTCCAAGCGTGATTTTGTTTGGAAAAAAATCACTTTTTTGAGTTAAAAAAATAAGACAACAGTAAAGTTAGCCCAATGTTTTTGTATATTGTGAAAGAGGACGTGACGCCGAGTAAATAGATACCCAACATGACACGGTTGAAAATTGCGCACACTCGCGCAATGGCGACAAACTCTGGTAGGCGATGCTTTAAATTTTTTTACCGGTTATCAGGTTAGAGGTGCAGAGGAGGTTTTTTGCTAGAATTATTGCTCACACTCTGGCGATAGCGGCGATACCTCACATGTGTGGTTTGAACACCGTTTTTATATGCGGGCGTGACTTACGTATGCGGTTTCTTTGCTGTGCAAGCTCCCGGGGACGGTGGTGCTTTAAAACATTTTTTTACATTTTTTTTATTTATTTATTTTTTTAACACTGCCCCCCTTTAAAAAAAAAAAATCTGATCACTTTTATTGCTATTACAAGGAATGTAAACATCCATTGTGATAGTAATATATGGTGACAGGTACTCTTTATGGAGTAAAAGACCCCCATCCCTCCTTTACACTTCACAGTATTCAGATCGCCAAAAACGGTGATTCTGAATGCTGTCATTTTTTTAAAACCGGCGCTGTTGGCCGCCGAGTAAACCGGAAGCGACTTTGTAACATTGCTTCGGGAAATGTACGAAGGAGTCCCACTCTAAGCCGATTCCACCTTCCACAGGGACTCCACACAGCCGGATCAGAGCTCCAGTCTCCCGGTGGGACGGGAGGCCGGAGAAGAGCGGCGGGCGGTGGCAGGAGGGGGGAATGTCCCCTCCTGCTGCCTGGGATAAAGACCGAGCGGCTCCCAAGCCGGATCCGCCGTTATCACCGGATAGCCGGCCGCCTGCTCTAAAAAACAATACCGGGTTATAGCCATTAGTTGCAGACTATACCCCGATACTTCCACTTAAAGCTGCCGCCATTTATAAATGGCAATTTGCGTTAATTGATTAATGTGTATATATTAAATAAAAAAAAATCAGTATTGCACTTACAGCAAACCTCATAGGAGCAGAAATCTTTTCCTATCAAGAACGGGCAAACAGCTGTGCACAGGGATGGAGCCACTGACACTCAATGACCTAGTGGGCCCCTATCTCTGTGGGACCAAAGACATATTGATTGGTCTACAATAGCATGAATAGATTTAGAGCCCCTTTCACACTGAAGGCAGTCCTCAGGGGTTTTAGCGCCAGAAATAGCACCTGTAAAGCGCCTGAAAACTGCCTCCCATGCAGTTCCAGTGTGAAAGCCTTAAGCCTACAACCGAACTTCCAACTTTGGACCAAGTTGGATGTTGGCTGTTGTGTCTCGCGCACTGACATGAACTAAGCGATCGTACGACCAAGCCAAACGTAGTGACGTGTTACGAGTGTATAAAGAGGAAGTTCAGGTGAATGTGATTTGTGAATTAGGTTTCCCAGAATAGACACTTCCAGGCGTTCCTGACTTCTGACCATGCCTGCTTTTGCACGTACAACTTTGTTGGACCAACTTCTCTGTACACACGATACAACAGTCGTACAACCGCTTGTTATACAACCAAAGTTTTCAAGTTTGCTCAGCCAACTTCAGTTGTACAACTGTTGTATTATGGCCAGGGCTGGTGCAAGGAATTTTGACACCCTAGGCGAAACCTCATTTTGCCCCCTTTGGTTCCGCCCCTGACTCCACCCCCTTTGCCCTGTCCATGTATATGAAGGAGGTGGAGGAGGTGGAGATTTATGCAGCGCCTCTCTAACTATTTCTTTAGCCGTGGTCCACAGGCCCGTACCTGTGCCTCTGGACCTGGCCTAAAGTCAAATAATGGCGACACTGGCTCGCTTTCTTATGCCAGCCATGATCCGCAGGTATATGGACAGGCTGGGGTAGTATATGGACAGGCTGGGGTAGTATATAGACAGGCTAGGGTAGTATATAGACAGGCTAGGGTAGTGTATAGACAAGCTAGGGTAGTGTATAGACAAGCTAGGGTAGTGTATCGACAGGTTAGGGTAGTATATGGACAGACTGGGGTAGTATATGGACAGGCTGGGGTAGTATATAGACAGGCTAGGGTAGTATATAGGCAGGTTGGTGTAGTATATAGACAGGTTAGGGTAGTATATGGACAGACTGGGGTAGTATATGGACAGGCTGGGGTAGTATATAGACAGGCTAGGGTAGAATATAGACAGGCTAGGGTAGTATATGGACAGGCTGGGGTAGTATATGAATAGGCTGGGGTAGTATATGGACAGGCTAGTGTAGTATATGGACAGGCTAGGGTAGTATATGGACAGGCTGGGGTAGTATAGTAGTATATAGACAGGCTGGGGTAGTATATGGACAGGCTAGGGTAGTATATGGACAGGCTAGGGTAGTATATAGACAGGCTAGGGTAGAATATAGACAGGCTAGGGTAGTATTTGGACAGGCTAGGGTAGTATAGGGACAGGCTAGGGTAGTATATGGACAGGCTAGGGTAGTATATGGACAGGCTAGGGTAGAATATAGAAAGGCTGGGGTAGTATATGGACAGGCTTGGGTAGTATATAGACAGGCTAGGGTAG
>BLSH010101057.1:21838-32652 GCA_018402905.1 Glandirana rugosa | reverse complement strand
AAGGTGATGGACTGGCCAAGCATCTCCAGACCTAAACCCTATTGAGCATCTGTGGGGCTCCTCAAACGGAAAGTGGAGGAGCGCAAGGTCTCTAACATCCACCAGCTCTGTGATGTCCTCATGGAGGAGGGGAAGAGGACTCCAGGGGCAACCTGTGAAGTTCTGGTGAACTCCATGCCCAAGATGGTTAAGGCGGTGTTTGAAAATAATGGTGGCCACACAAAATATTGACACTTTGGGCCCAATTTGGACATTTTCACTTAGGGGTGTACTCACTTTTGTTGCCAGTGGTTTAGACATTAATGGCTGTGTGTTGAGTTATTTTGAGGGGACAGCAAATTTACACTGTTATACAAGCTGTACACTCACTACTTTACATTGTAGCAAAGTGTCATTTCTTCAGTGTTGTCACATGAAAAGATAGAATAAAATATTTACAGAAATGTCAGGGGTGTACTCACTTTTGTCAGATACTGTATATAAGGATCTAGTGCTACCTTTTTTTAGCCATTTCGTTTATCCCACTATATGGATCAGGAGCCACATCAGTCCTTTCAGATTGCCTTATAACAGTTCAGATGCATGTACAGTGTATCTAGGTGTTTACTCTTTTACTCGTTTATGCAACACTTATCATGCTTTGTACTTTTTACATGTTTCCTTGGTACTTACCATGTCCTCCATGACCAGGATGGACAAATAAAGATGTTTAGTACAATTCAGTTTGCTGTTGTCTGAGTGTACTCCTCATTTAAAGTCCCAATTCCCACCCCTAAAGCTCAAACACGTATGTCTGTGTGTATATATATATATAAATATGCACATACTTTTTTTGCTGATAAATATTGTTTTTGTACCTCTCCCTTTTTATGGAACTCCTTATCCCAATCTGTCCAGCTAAGTCCTATTGTGTCCACCTTTAGGCAATCCCTGAAACTCATCTCTTCAGGGAAGCCTTTCCCACCTCCGCCTAACTGGACTTCTAATTTCTCCATCAACTCCTCTCCACAAAGTTATGTTTCTGTGTCACTTCCCTTTTAGATTGGACGCTCTCACAAACAGAACAATCCTAACCCTTGTGTCTTGATTTGCATTGTAACTGGACTTTACTCCTTCATATGGCAAAGTGCTGAGCAAATTGCTGGTGCTATATAAATCCTGTATAATAAACATCATGTATGGAATAACAATCACTATCAGATGACCCCGACCTGAGTATGTTATACGGCTGTTATACATTATATATATTTGCATCTGTTAAAATTGTATATGTTTGGGAGGATGTATGGACACTGTCCATAAAGACAAGAATGAGCGAGTTTTGGGTGATGGAACTTGACTAGCCTGCACAGAGTCCTGACTTCAACCCAATAGAACACCTTTGGGATGAATTAGAGTAGAGACTGCGAGCCAGGCCTTCTCATCAGTGCCTGACCTCACAAGTGTGCTTCTGGAAGAATGGTCAAACATTCCCATAGAGCAATGGTTCTCAACTCCGGTCCTCGGGACCCCCCAACAGGCCAGGTTTTCAGGATAACTGAAATACATCACAGGTGATATAATTTGCTGCTCAGTGATTGCAGTATTCTAGTCTGCATCTCCCCAAGGTAATACTTAAAATCTGGCCTGTTGGTGGGTCCCGAGGACCGGAGTTGAGAACCACTGCCATAGAGACACTCCTAAACCTGGTGGACAGCCTTCCCAGAAGAGTTGAAGCTGTTATAGCTGCAAAGGGTGGGCCAACTCAATATTGAACCCTACGGACTAAGACTGGGATGCCATTAAAGTTCATGGGCATGTAAAGGCAGGCGTTTCAATACTTTTGGTAATATATTGTGGATATAGTTAGTCATTTTTAAGGTAAGAATGAGCACAACCATAACATCAGGACATCATAGTGAAGTGAGCATGGCAAAAGAAATATTATCGGTGTACGTTAGACATATGGTGCCTTTATTGCAAAGTTAATAATATACGTTCACAAAAAACATAAGCGGGTAAACCAATAACATGCCATATTTTTTGAACCTTTATTTTCCACACGCAGTATAAAACATAATACAGAGCGGCTCCATGTGACACAATTTCCATTTTGCATACAGGTTTTGTACAGAAAATACAGAATGATACAAAGGTCTACATGAATTGGTATATAGAATAGTGATACAGAGGAGTGCTATGCAACATAGTAGCTTTGTATTCGTCATCATTCTGCAGGCTGGTCTAGAGAGGAGAGCCAGTAAAAGCTTTCGGCAGGGATTAGAGCGTGGTCATCAGATTTATGAGGTTATGGGATGGAGTGGGGGTACTATGGTGAGTTCCCATTGAAGGGGAAGGTGGTGGAACCCAGTGCTATAGATGATAGTGATAAGGATGATCTTTAGGCCAGGGATTAGAGTGTGGTCATCAGATTTATGAGGTTATGGGATGGAGTGGGGCTACTATGGTGAGTTCTTACTGTAGGGGAAGGTGGTGGACCCCAGTGCTATAGATGATCTTTAGGCCAGGGATTAGAGTGTGGCCATCAGCTGTATGAGGATATTAGATGGAGTGGGGGTACTATGGTGAGTTCTCATTGAAGGGGAAGGGTGGTGGAACCCAGTGCTATAGATGACAGTGATAAGGATGAGCTTTAGGCCAGGGATTAGAGTGTGGTCATCAGCTGTATGAGGTTATGGGGTGGAGGGGGGGCTACTATGGTGAGTTATCATTGAAGGGGAAGGTGGTGGAACCCAGTGCTATAGATGGCAGTGATAAGGATGAGTTTTAGGCCAGGGATTAGAGCGTGGTCATCTGATTTATGAGGTTATGAGATGGAGTAGGGGTACTATGGTGAGTTCTCATTGATGGGGAAGGTGGTGGAGCCCAGTGCTATAGATGATAGTGATAAGGATGAGCTTTAGGCCAGGGATTGGAGTGTGGTTATCAGCTGTATGAGGTTATGGGATGGAGTGGGGGTACTATGGTGAGTTCTCATTGATGGGGAAGGTGGTGGAGTCCAGCACTAAAAATGACAGTGATAGGGATGAGCTTTAGGCTGGGATTAGAGAGTGGTCATCATATTAATGAGGTTATGGGATATAGTGTGTGGGGGGGGGGGGTGGTACTATAGTGAGTTCTCATAGAAGGGGAGGTGGTGGAACCCAGTGCTATAGATGACAATGATAAGGGTGACCTTTAGGCCGGGATTAGGGCATGGCCATCAGCTGTATGAGTTCATGCATAGTTGTCAACATTCTCAAAAAAACACTAGGGGCACTATTTTGTGTGTAGGTGGAGTATTCGTTTAATTATGGGGTGGGGCATTCATTTGTGGACGTGGTCAAGCAGGAGTGAGAAAATAGCCGTGGTTTTAATTATGATAAATATTGGGCATGGCTTAAAAGGGGTGTGGTTAGAGTCTGAGATGGCTTTCATCAGTGGTTCTCAACCGGGGTATCATACTGTTCCCTTCTGGCCCCCCTATACTGTTCTCTCCTGGCCCCTTGTGCTATACTGTTCCCTCCTTGTTTCCCCATACTGTTCTTTCCTGAACCTCCCATTATTGTTCTCTCCTGGTCCTCCTATAGTGTCCCCTCCTGGCCCCTATTACTATTCTCTCCTGGCCCCCATTACTCTTCTCTCCTGGTCCCCCTATACTGTCCTCTTTTGGCCCCCCATTACTGTTCCCTCCTTGCCCCCCATTACTGTTCCCTCCTTGACCCCCATTACTGTTTTCTCCTGGCCCCCAGCTGGTATCATCATTTGGACCAGTCATAAAAACGTTGATCCCTGTTGTTCTCTCTGTGATAAGTAATGGAGCCTCTGGCTCGGCTCTCTCCTGCTGCTCCCCCTCATCCTATCCACTGATCTACACTAGGTAGAGCTAATTTGCACAGCAGCCTGCTACAAAAACTAGGGAGAGATTTGCAAGGAGGGATCATAGAAGACAGAGGTAACATCACCCACCTGCTCAGGGCACTCAGTCAGCCACCCAACCCTCTATCCACATCCATTTAACAGCTGGAAAGTCTATACAAGAAGTTCAGGATGGCATGGAAACCATACACTTTCGATTTCACCTTCTATTCTCTGTACCAATCAGTTGCCGGGGTTGCAAACAACCAATAGGTTGATGAGTGCTGCTCTTTGCTGCAGTCTGACAGCATTTAATATGAAAGTAGAGCGGTGATTGATTAGAATGGTAATGGAAGTTGAGGATGGTGGTATTTGGAATGTTCCCTGGCTTCCCACTCTCTCCTCAGCCCAGGCTCCCCTCACCCTCCCGCCAGGCCCCTTTCTCAACCATAGATGGAGTGAGCAATGTTTTACCTCTGGTCGGGTCCGCTCACTCTGAGTTGCTGCAGCCTGCTCCTTCCTCACATGCATGCTACACCTGGCCAGACTCAAGGCGCGATCTCCCCTCTAAGGCTGACCATGCCCCCTCACAAGTCCCGCCCAATCACACTGTGAGGCAGGCTCCACCTGACACAAGTCCCGCCCAATCACACTCTGAGGCAGGCTCCACCTGACACAAGTCCCGCCCAATCACACTGTGAGGCAGGCTCCACCTGACTTCCTTGCGCCAAAATCCCCAAAGCTGAGCCACTGAACAGCTTTGCTGCTGGGGGAGCCAGAAGAGGTAAGGGGAGGTAGGGGGAGGGATCTGGGTGTTCTGCATGTGAAGGCTGTTGTGACTTCACTGACTCGATGGCAGTGCCAAAAGTCCTGATGTCTGGGACAGAGGTGGATTTTCGGGATTTTGCCCAGGACACACTCAGAGTGAGACATTGGTCTGATTTTTGTGAATGTCCCATGGAGTGGGGGTACTATGGTGAGTTCTCATTGAAGGGAAGGTGGTAGAACCTGGTGCAATAAGGATGAGGTGCGGCATGTGGTTCTTTGGTAATAAATAAAAGGGAGGAGGGGTGTGGAGGTTATTGCAGGAATGGCTATGGGATCTGACAATAAGGTTGGGGGGATGAGGGGATCAGCGTATGAGGAAGGGGGTTGGGGGAAAGGCAGGAGGGGCTAAGAGAGTTGATTTTGTTTCTGATAACAGGTAAGAGTTTTCTTTATTTCTTCATTGTGTTAAAATTGCAGACTTTCAATGGACAGTCTAAGATCCCCCAATCTAAAGAAACTTCAAGACTCAGGATATCTTGCAGGATTATTTTTGCAGTAGTAGATTCCATAGGACTCTATGGAGGAGGAGAAAAGGCAGACAGAAAGGACAGGTGTCCTCTGATGTTCATCAGTGTAGGTTAGAATATCTTCTCCTCACAGAAGTACATCAAGCTCCGGGAACAGTGAATATCATTCCATTTTTTAGCATCCATTAAGGTAACGCAGTCTTCCCCTCCTCCGAATTTATGACCCCTCCAATCATCAGGCTGGCCCACCTCCCAGAACCTGAAGGACAGGAGAGATGATAGTGATTAGGTGAAGACACTGAGCAGAACTTGGCCTCCAAGGGTAGTGGGAAGGTCTTCAAGGACCACTAACCGAAACACCAATGTTATTTCACTAGAAAAAATGTTCTCAGTCCTGAAACAGGTCATCCACAATGGTGGTGTTGAAGTACATCTAAACCCAATAGCTAAACAAAAATGTGATATATTGCAGGTTACTTGTCCTTACTTGAGGTGACTGTGTTTGTTTTATTTTTTTTTCAGGCTAAGTATATTCTCAGCAAGTACTGAAAATACCTGTTTATCCTGTTAGAAATCCAGTGTGCTTGTCATTTCCTCTGCATCGAAATCTCAAACAAGGTTACCAACCTCCCCATTTCTCCATAATGTAAAGCCCTGACTTGCTATGTGTGGAGTTTGTTCCCCCATCTCTTAGCAGATTGGCTATGTGAGGAATACTCTCCCTCAGATTGGCTTTCTGACTTGTTATCTCCTCCAGGTCCTTTCCTAATTGGCTCTGTGAGAAGTTATATTATCCAGATTATTTCCTGATTTGCTATGTGAGGAGTTCTTTCTCTCACCTTTTTTCCTTTCACAGGGTAGATAGAATAGGCTTAGACTGGAGGTGGGAGCAGGTTGGGGATTAGTTAGACTTATACTGTAATTGTTTTAATATTAACAGATCCTTAGGCCCCTTTCACAAGAAGGGTCCGATCAGGTTCGCCTGACAGTTATTCAGGTGGACCTTATCGGATGGCCCATTCACCTCTATGGACCAGTGGGTGTAAACGGACTTGTGTCCATTTACACCTGCCTACCTCCGATCTGATCTGGTCTGCTAAAAAAAAAAAAAAATGGAAGGGGATCCATCCTCCTCTGTCTAGGGCAGCCTTTCTCAACCTTTTAAACATCGGGAACCCTTGAAATAATTCTCCGGTCTCGGGGAACCCCTGCTCAAAATTAAAAATCTACAACTCATGATACATTAATGTGATGGTCAATGGGAAGAATGCTCCTTACACTTGTGGTCATTGGGAAGAATGCTCCTTACACTTGTGGTCATTGGGAAGAATGCTCCTTACACTTGTGGTCATTGGGAAGAATGTTCCTTACACTTGTGGTCATTGGGAAGAATGTTCCTTACACTTGTAGTCATTGGGAGGAATGCTCCTTACACTTGTGGTCATTGGGAAGAATGCTCCTTACACTTGTGGTCATTGGGAAGAATGTTCCTTACACTTGTGGTCATTGGGAAGAATGTTCCTTACACTTGAGGTCGTTGGGAAGAATGCTCCTTACACTTGAGGTCATTGGGAAGAATGCTCCTTACACTTGTGGTCATTGGGAAGAATGCTCCTTACACTTGTGGTCATTGGGAAGAATGTTCCTTACACTTGTGGTCATTGGGAAGAATGTTCCTTACAGTTGAGGTCGTTGGGAAGAATGCTCCTTACACTTGTGGTCATTGGGAAGAATGCTCCTTACACTTGAGGTCATTGGGAAGAATGCTCCTTACACTTGTGGTCATTGGGAAGAATGCTCCTTACACTTGTGGTCATTGGGAAGAATGTTCCTTACACTTGAGGTCATTGGGAAGAATGTTCCTTACACTTGTGGACATTGGGAAGAATGAATGTTCCTTACACTTGTGGTCATTGGGAAGAATGCTCCTTACACTTGAGGTCATTGGGAAGAATGTTCCTTACACTTGTGGTCATTGGGAAGAATTACCCCCTTACAGATAGCTAAAAAGATCAATAGTATCATTGGGAATTTATCTGAGAGGTAGAAATTGACCATTGCTCAAGGAACCCCTAGCAACCTCTGGAGGAACCCTAGGGTTCCACGGAACCCTGGTTGAGAAACCCTGATCTAGGGGGATCAGAGGACAGTCAGGTGTAAATGGGAATCAGGATATTCACTTTTCACTGACACCAAGAAACAAGTAAGAGGAAGCATATTAAGTACCTAGATCCAGAGAAGAGCTGACACCCCACTGGAACATTTTACTACAATGTCAGTCCCTCTACCCAGCCCCCCACTGGTACGTTCTTCTCAGTAGGGCTGGCTCGTAAGTCTGACCCATAGGTAATTGACAGGATGTACATTATGGGTTCCTGGGTAAAAAAAAGTGTTGTAAAGGGCTGGGTTCAGTGAAATAAAGTCACAACAATGCACTTCAGCTCAAGGATCCATCGGTGTGCCACCTTTTCAGATAATTTAGCCAGACCTTAGTGTTGGGGATGTGTGAGAAGGATTTTGATATTTGAGGTTTCGGTGTCTTACTTGGGTGTTATGTCATAAGGCGTTTCATCCACCCATCTCCAGGTTCCATCTGCATCCGTTAGGCCGATCCACAACTCTTTGATATTTTTTGTATTCCTACACAGGAAATTCTTCAAAAAGACAAAAGAAAATGTTATGAGATGAATACTGGTTACATGATCCCCTGTGTTAGTCAGCTGGGGCTGAAGGGGAGAGGAGAGCGTGCTTGACAACGGCTGGTAAAGTCTGAAGTGGTGACATCATGCATGGGTTCCTATGTCCCATCTGTTGTTGGTGCTCCTTCCTCTCCCCTGCATACACGACTGGCTCACACAGGGGATGGCATGACCGGACAGCCTGAAGATAGGTGTCTACATCTTTTATACATAGGTTAGCCATCATAGGCGTTAGGAGGGGGGGGGATTTTATAATATTTCAGTTAATGGAAGCTACAAATTCACACTATAATACTTGTTGCAGCACTGTGCAGTTGGGATCAATACCCCGTAGGGTTTTGTATTTAACCTTGTAGATTTTTTTCTATATATATATATAAAAATCGAAAAGGCTAAATACAAAACTCTACTGGGTATTGATCCCAACTGCATGGTGCTGCAACAAGTATTATAGTGTGAATTTGACATATGTAACTTCCATTAACTGAAATATTACAAAATAACCCTACTGGGTAGTGAGTCCCAATCAGCGATGCTGCAATAAACCTCAACCTCATTGTTCAAATAAAGCAAATAAATAAATTACAGAAATGTTCATAAAACAATTCATCAAATAAAATAATTCTAAGATAGCCCTACTGGGCAGTGAATCCAAATCACCAGTTCTGCAAGAACACACAATTGTGCAAATATACATTATCTCACAAAGTGAGTACACCCCTCACATTTTTGTAAACATTTTATTCTATCTTTTCATGTGACAACACCGAAGAAATGACACTTTGCTACAATGTAAAGTAGTGAGTGTACAGCTTGTATAACAGTGTAAATTTGCTGTCCCCTCAAAATAACTCAACACACAGCCATTAATGTCTAAACCGCTGGCAACAAAAGTGAGTACACCCCTAAGTGAAAATGTCCAAATTGGGCTCAAAGTGTCAATATTTTGTGTGGCCACCATTATTTTCCAGCACGGCCTTAACCCTCTTGGGCATGGAGGTCACCAGAGCTTCACAGGTTGTCACTGCAGTCCTCTTCCACTCCTCCATGATGACATCACAGAGCTGGTGGATGTTAGAGACCTTGCACTCCTCCACCTTCCGTTTGAGGATGCCCCACAGATGCTCAATGAGTCAACAGTGTTTAGGTCTGGAGACATGCTTGGCCAGTCCATCACCTTTACCCTCAGCTTCTTTAGCAAGGCAGTGGTCGTCTTGGAGGTGTTTGGGGTCGTTATGTTGGTATACTGCCCTGCGGCCCAGTCTCAGAAGGGAGGGGGTCATGCTCTGCTTCAGTATGTCACAGTACATGTTAACATTCATGATTTCCTCAATGAACTGTAGCTCCTCAGTGCTGGCAGCACTCATGCAGCCCCAGACCATGACACTCCCACCACCATGCTTGACTGTAGGCAAGACACACTTGTCTTTGTACTCCTCACCTGGCTACCGCCACACACACTTGACACCATCTGAACCAAATAAGTTTATCTTGGTCTCATTAGACCACAGGACATGGTTCCAGTAATCCATGTCCTTAGTCTGCTTGTCTTCAGCAAACTGTTTGGCTTTCTTGTGCATCATCTTTAGAAGAGGCTTCCTTCTGGGATGACAGCCACGCAGACCAATTTGATGCAGTGTGCGGCGTATGGTCTGACCCTCCACCCCTTCAATATCTGCAGCAATGCTGGCAGCACTCATACATCTATTTCCCAAAGACAACCTCTGGATATGACGCTGAGCACTGCACTCAACTTCTTTCATCGACCATGGCGAGGCGCTGTTCTGAGTGGAACCTGTCCTGTTAAACTGCTGTATGGTCTTGGCCACCGTGCTGCAGCTCAGTTTCAGGGTCTTGCCAATCTTCTTATAGCCTAGGCCATCTTTATGTGGAGCAACAATTCCTTTTTTCAGATCCTCAGAGAATTCTTTGCTATGAGGTGCCATGTTGAACTTTCAGTGACCAGTATGAGAGAGTTACATAGTTAGTCAGGTTGAAAAAAGACACAACTCCATCCAGTTCAACCAAAAAAAAAAAAAAAATAGAAAATTGATATATATCCATACAATCCCACATACGATCCTTCACCCACAGTTGATCCAGAGAAAGGCAAAAAAAAACCCAGCAAAGCCAATGATCCAATTTGCTATAGCGGGGGGAAAAATTCCTTCCCGATCCCCCGAGAGGCAATCGGATTTTCCCTGGATCAACTTTACCTAAAAATGTCAGTACTCAGTTATATTATTTACATTAAGGAAAAAATCCAGGCCTTTTTTAAAGCAATCAACCATGCTGCCCAAAACCACCTCTGGGGGGAGTCTATTCCACATTTTCCCAGCTCTTACTGTGAAGAAACCTTTCCTTATTTGGAGATGAAATCCTTTTTCCTCTAGACGTAAAGAGTGCCCCCTTGTCCTTTGTGATGACCTTAAAGTAAATAACTCAACACCAAGTTCACTATATGGACCACTTATATATTTGTACATGTTGATCATATCCCCCCTTAATCTCCACTTCTCAAGAGAGAATACATTCAGATCCTCTAATCTTTCCTCATAGCTGAGCTCCTCCATGCCTCTTATCAGTTTGGTTGCCCTTCTCTGCACTTTCTCCAGTTCCCCGATATCCTTTTTGAGAATTGGTGCCCAAAACTGAACTGCATATTCCAGATGAGGTCTTACTAATGATTTGTACAGGGGGACAAAATTATGACTCTATCTCTGGAGTCCATGCCTCTCTTAATACAAGAAAGGATTTTGCTTGCTTTGGAAACCACAGCTTGGCATTGCATGTCATTATTAAGCTTATGATCTACCAAAACCCCCAGATCCTTCTCCACTATGGATTCCCTCAGATCCTTCTCCACTATGGATTCCCCCAGATCGTTCTCCACTATGGATTCCCCCAGATCCTTCTCCACTATGGATTCCCCCAGATCCTTCTCCACTATGTCTTCCTAGACCCCCTTAGGTATCACCTCTTG
>BLSH010101048.1:840286-858532 GCA_018402905.1 Glandirana rugosa | reverse complement strand
GCTTTACAATCACTTTAAAACAACAAGGGCAGCGGATTTAATAGATGGAAAGATGAAAAAATGACTGAAGTTCCACTTTAATGTCAAAAACACAAAATAGCATGTAAGGACAAAGGAGCAGTGCATGGTATCTTGTGGAAATCAGACATGGAACATTTACAGTTTTGTGGTGGCTCATAAATCATATAAAGGAGTACAGAATGTATTCCTGATACATTTATTTAAATGTCCTTGTTCAATAGATCATATCAGTAGAATGATAGGTTCCTTAACATGCAGATTTCAGAAGCACAGGAGTGACATTGAGGTGGACCTTGAGTGTTACTGTCTGCAGAAGCCAACAAATTGTGACAAGCCTGTGGCTGTTCATTTTTTTGAGTTCCAACATCAGATTCCCTGAGAGATTGTTATTGAAAGAGTTCTTTTTGGAGGTGACAGGAACCGTGTTTTATTACAAAGGGAGTTTTATTGGATCTATACTCTGCAGTGCAGACGGTCACTTTCAGGGACTTTGCTCAGATTTGTCATTCCTATGCTTCTTGCCCAAGAATTGAAGACTGATGCTCCAGCCTTCATTTTTCATTAAATATTATTTCAGTTAATACTTAACTTCATTTTTAAATATTGTTGACATCTTTTGATCATCTTTTTTAAAATATTTTTGAAATCTTGATTCTTATCTTTGTGCAGTGGTGATGCTTCTGGTTTCTGGAAACACATGGACCATGGCAGGACGCAAACAATCTCTATCCTGAATAAGGGCTTTGATACAGGTATGGGGTTTATTTACTAAAAGCAAATCCACTGTGCACTTGGAAGTGCAGTCATTGTAGATCTAAGGGAGACTTGCAAGGAAAATAAAACTTTTGCTTGCACGTGATTGGATAACAGAAATCAGCAGAGCTTCCCCTCATTTCAGATCTTCCCCTCAGATCTACAGTGACTGCTCTTCCAAGTGCACTTGAAGTGCAGTGGATTTGCCTTTAGTAAATGAACCCCTATATTTGCCTTTAGTAAATCAAACTCCCTGTTGCAAAACTGCTTTAGGCTAGGTTCACACCTGTGCTTCAGCTTCTTTATATGTTTTCTGGTCAGGGCCGGCTTAACCAATAGGCGGAGTTGGCGGCCGCCTAGGGCGCAGTGCCGCCTAGGGCGCCCGGCCGCTGTTGATCTGTCACTGTCAAAGTGTCAGAGTGTCAGTGCTCAGTGGAGAGGAGAAGAGAGAGCCGCGGCTGGCAGCACAACCATCACAACGCCCCCCCCCCAGAGAGTGAAGTGAGAGCTGCGGCTGCTTCTTCACATCACAAGCGCTAAAGCTGCATGTGAGTGGAGGAGATCGGGCGCCGGGGAACTGACATGCAGTGCAGATTACTGATCGCAACGCACAGCGAACTGTCTGCACTGTCCTCAGCCCGCCCCACTTCGCCTCGCAATAAGTCCCGCCCCTTCCAGAACCTTGGGGTGATGCTGTCATTGGCAGTCATGTGGGCAAGGAGGCAGGACGTTCACCCGGTTACCTGATTTTCTCTGATTTTCAAGTGTCCTGGCTGTGAAAGAAGGACAGGTCACAGGAGCGAGACATAGGAGGAGCATGGGAGTAGTGCTCGAAAAAAGAAAGGTGATGTTAGATAAAGACATTACAGCCAGGTAAGCTGGAGTCAGTCTCACCATTTCCTTACCTTGTCACACTTTCATGTTTCAGTCCAGAGTCTGTGTTCACCAACCTGCACTGGATGTCTGTAGGAGAGGACATGGCCCTTATCTTATTAAAGACTTAGCAACCTTCTCAGTGTTCTAATACTGACACCGTCCACTGCCCTACTGACACCGTCAACTGCCCTACTGACACCGTCCACTGCCCTACTGACACCGTCCACTGCCCTACTGACACCATCTTCTGCCCTACTGACACCGTCCACTGCTCTACTGACACCGTCCACTGCTCTACTGACACCGTCCACTGCCCTACTGACACCGTCCACTGCTCTACTGACACCGTCCACTGCCCTACTGACACCATCCACTGCTCTATTCAGATCGTCCACTGCCCTACTGACACCATTCACTGCTCTACTGACACCGTCCACTGCCCTACTGACACCGTCCATTGCCCTACTGATACCGTCCTCTGCTCTACTGACACCGTCCACTGCTCTACTGACACCATCCACTGCTCTACTGACACCTTCCACTGCCCTACTGACACCGTCCTCTGCCTTACTGACACCGTCCTCTGCCCTACTGATACCGTCCACTGGCCCACTCATACCAACCTCTGCCCTACTGACACCGTCCATTACCCCACTGACACCGTATACATACGCACGACAAAGGGGGTGGAGTCAGGGGTGGGGCCAACAGGGGCGGCAAAATGAGGTTTCGCCTAGGGTGTCAAAAATCCTTGCACCAGCCCTGTTTCTGGTGCTTTTTTGTGTCATGTTTTCATGCTTTTCTATCTGTGTTTTTGATGTGTTGCAATGAGTATTTCATGCCCTTTCATGCTTTTTACATTTTTGCTAATGGAAAGCAATAAAAAGTTTATTTTTTAGATCAAGATGTTTGTATGCAGAAATAATATTTTAATAAGCATACCTTAGCATATGCCTTAAAAGGAAAGTATGGCTTTCTGAAATAAAATATATACTCACCTAGGTGGATGCAGCATCAATCTGAAGCTGTATTTGTCCCCTGATGGTTCTGCAGGGAGAACTGAGTGATCAAACACCGCTGATCGCTCAGTTCTCCCCCTCCGCTCTGAGCAGAAAGCCATGACTCTCAGTCACCAGCTCTCTGCTCTCGCCTCCAGCCCCTCCCTGGAGCAATGGGCTGTGGAGGGGGCAGGAGGGGCTGGCTCAGGCTCTCATCTGAACAGTGGAGGTGCCAGTCCAGGCTATAGAGTGGATCCCGATAATATAGTCGAGATCATTCCAGAACCTGGATCGGCTTCAGCTGCACCTAGAAGGTTTTTTACCTTATTGCATAGAATACATTAAGATAAAAAAACCTTAATGTGATTGTAAAGGTTCACAGTTTATTTTTTTTAAAGAACTCCATCTTTCCACAGACTTTACATTCATTGGGCCAAGCTGGCCAAAACGAACTATTTCCCTCACTAACCTGTGAGGCAACTGGATATGTAGTATAAACTATATATACAAAGCTTCCTCTGATTGGCTGAGTCAGAGAGGCAGGCTGATGATGTCACAACCTCTGACTCAATCAATCAGAAATTGGAAAGCTTTGTATTGATTGATAGAATACAATGCTTGCCCTGAGCGGCTGAGCGCCACTGCCATAGACTCTTCTGTATTCCCGGTATGAGACAGGAAGTCTCGGTCTTGCACCCAGAACACAGTGCAGCGTGCTGTATGTAGCCGCAGCTACATATCTTTTATACCGCATATCCAGCTGCCTCACAGGCTAGTGAGTGACATAGTTTGTTTGGGTCAGCTTGACCCAAACAATATATGTAAAGTCTGTGGAAAGATGGAGTTCTTCTTTAAAAATAAAAAAAAATGCTTGCTCACTCCCAATCTCCACTCTGTATCTCCATAAGATACACAGAGCCCCTGCCTGATAGTAATGTGATTCAGCCAATAAGGAGGCAGGGAGCCAAGAGAGCTTTGCCTCTCGTACATATCGCTGGATTGGGATTGGGCTCAGGTATGTGTAAGGGGGGCTGGTGAGGGAAGCTGTATGCAGAAGGTTTTTTACCTTCATGCATATAATGCATGTAGGTAAAAAAAAACTTCTGCTTTTACAACCACTTGAAGCCTTTCAAACCACCTTAAGACCCCAAACACACTATTAGATTTTCTGCAGATTTTTGTCTTCAGATTTACCAAAACCATATAATATGAGCTCAAACCTTAAGAATTTCAATTTGTATGCAATCGGGCAGGCCCTTGCACTACATGGTTTTGGTAAATCTGAAGACAAAAATCTGCAGAAAATCTTATAGTGTGTATGGGGTCTTAGTGTCCTTGTGTGACATCTTTCAATAAAGTTTGTTTTAAATTTAAAGTCAACATTGTGATGCGCCACAATTGGTGCATTGGCACTGCTGTAATCCCACCACTTAACAGTTGCTGTGTTCTAAAGCAGGGGTCTACAAACTTTCTAAACAAAGGGCCAGTTTACTGTCCTTCAGACTTTAGGAGGGCCAGACTGTGACCAGTGAAAGTAGAAAATTTCCTGGCATCAGTGGGAGAAAACAACATGATTGGTATTATGGGGAGGAATAGTGCTCCATCGTTGATATCAATGGGGGGAATAGTGCCCTATCATTGGCGCCAGTGGGAGGAATAGTGCCCCATCATTGGTGTCAGTGGGAGGAATAGTGCCCCATCATTGGTGTCAATGGGAGGAATAGTGCCCCACCATTGGTATCAATGGGAGGAATTGTGCCCCATCATTGGTATCAAAGGAAGGAATAGTGCCCTATCATTGGCGCCAGAGGGAGGAATAGTGCCCCTTCATTGGTGTCAGTGGTAGGAATAGTGCCCCATCAATGGTATCAATGGGAGGAATAGTGCCCCATCATTGGTATCAATGGGAGGAATAGTGCCCTATCATTGGTATCAAAGGGAATAGTGCCCTATCATTGGCGCCAGTGGGAGGAATAGTGCCCCATCATTGGTGTCAGTGGTAGGAATAGTGCCCCATCATTGGTATCAGTGGTAGGAATAGTGCCCCATCATTGGTATCAATGGGAGGAATAGTGTCGCATCATTGGTGTCAGTGGAAGGAATAGTGCCCTAATGTCGGTGTCAGTGGCAGGAATTATGCCCCACTTTTGCTGACAGTTGCTGACAGTGGAGGGAATAATGCCCCAAGGCCAGATAAATGCAAGCAAAGGGCCACATCTGGCCCCTGGGTCGCAGTTTGGAGACCACTGTTCTAAAGCATGGGAAAGCTTTTCGTACATACTGTTTTTTCTATACTATATGCAGCTTTAGAATATACAGAGGCTTTAGGCCGCCTTTGCACCATGATACCCGACAGCAGACTTTGAATGTTTATGTAGGGTTCTTGCTACACTCATAGGGCAGCCTATTTCTTTCTATGATGCACAGCAAATGCATCACAGTAGCTCATGCAGTTTTTTTGTGTGTTGAGCCTCATGCATATTTAACTCTTTTTAGCTTTTTTTGTGTGAAAAACGCATCTCTTTTTTTGTGTGTGTTTTGGGTGCCAAAGTGGAGCTACACTTACCTCTCTATAAATGCTCCCCGCCCCTCACCAGTATCTTTTCTGGGTGCCAGTCTTTGACCATCCTTATTGGCTGGCACGGGATGATGTCACACAGAGACCATTCCAGCGACGTAAGCTGAACTGCGCATGCATAGCTCAGTTTACATGCTGTCATAGGTGTGCACAACCCTATTACATTAGGGTGTGCACCCCAAAGCTGTGTGTGTGAATATATATATATATATATATATATATATATATATATATATATACACAAACTCTTATAAATAAATGTAAACAAACATTTTAAAATGTATTAAAATATGGATGTCGTCAGTAGAGCAGTAGACGTGTGTCAGTGGAGCAGTGGACAGTGTCAGTAGAGCAGTGTATGTGTCAGTAGAGCAGTGGATGATGTCAGTCAGTAGAGCAGTGGATGTGTCAGTAGAGTAGTGGATGTGTCAGTAGAGCAGTGGATAGTGTCAGTCAGTAGAGCAGTGGATGATGTCAATCAGTAGAGCAGTGGATAGTGTCAGTCACTAGAGCAGTGGATGGTGTCAGTAGAGCAGTGGATAGTGTCAGTCAGTAGAGCAGTGGATGGTGTCAGTAGAGCAGTGGATAGTGTCAGTCACTAGAGCAGTGGATGGTGTCAGTAGAACAGTGGATGGTGTCAGTAGAGCAGTGGATGGTGTTAGTAGAGTAGTGGATGGTGTCAGTAGAGCAGTGGATGGTGTCAGTCAGTAGAGCAGTGGACACAGGGCTGCTGTTATAAATCATGGGGCCCCATACAGCCTACCTGACAGGGCCCCCCTTCCCAGGTGAAAGTGACTGAGGACACTTTCTTTGCAGCCTCAGCAGTGCAGATGAATGTATAGGAAAAGCTCTGAGGCTTCCTGCTCATTCACAAACTGTGGCATAGTAAAAACAGTTTACTATGCTTCAGTGATGAAAGGACACAGGAGTGATTGGTACCGATCACTCACTACGTCCATTCAGTAAAGGAAGCAGCCAGTAAATTACATATTTACTAGCTCGTTCCTCCACTCTCTATCCTTAATCATCTCCCTTTGTGCCCGCAGTAGCTGCCAGCAGGAGAGGAGAGGAGGGAAGCCAGATGTGCTGCGGGGGAAAGGGGCAAACAGAGGGCCTGGAAAGCAAATGGAAGGGGTGCATGTGCTAGGTCCAATCCACCTGCAGTGCAGCCAGAGGAAGAAAGAGGAAGAGAAACTGGCAACACAGCAGGGGGAGGCAGAAGAGGAATGGGGGCTTCAATAAGACAGTACAGCCTGCCCAAGTGCCCAGGCCCAGTACAGGAGGGCTGGCTGTACTGCCCTATCAGCAGCCCTGAGTGGATATGTCAGTAGTACAGTGGATGGTGTCAGTCAGTAGAGCAGTGGACATGTCAGTAGTACAATGGATGGTGTCAGTCAGTAGAGCAGTGGATATGTCAGTAGAGCAGTGGATGTTGTCAGTCAGTAGAGCAGTGGACATGTCAGTAGTACAGTGGATGGTGTCAGTAAGTAGAGCAGTGGGCATGTCAGTAGAGCAATGGGCATGTCAGTAGGACAGTGGATGGTGTCAGTATAGTAGTGGACATGTCAGTAGGACAGTGGATGGTGTCAGTCAGTAGAGCAGTGGACATGTCAGTAGAGCAGTGGACATGTCAATAGGACAGTGAATGATGTCCGTCAGTAGAGCAGTGGACATGTCAGTAGAGCAGTGGATGATGTCAGTCAGTAAAGCAGTGGACAAGTCAGTAGGACATTGAATGGTGTCAGTCAGTAGAGCAGTAGACATGTCAATAGGACAGTGGATAGTGTCAGTCAGTAGAGCAGTGGACATGTCAGTAGGACAGTGGATGGTGGTAGTCAGTAGAGCAGTGGACATGACAGTAGGATAGTGGATGGTGTCAGTCAGTAGAGCAGTGGACATGTCAGTAGGACAGTGGATAGTGTCAGCCAGTAGAGCAGTGGACATGTCAGTAGGACAGTGGATGGTGTCAGTCAGTAGAGCAGTGGACATGTCAGTAGGACAGTGGATGGTATCAGTCAGTAGAGCAGTGGACATGTCAGTAGGACAGTGAATAGTGTCAGTCAGTAGAGCAGTGGAAATGTCAGTAGGATAGTGGATGGTGTCAGTCAGTAGGACAGTGGATGGTGTCAGTCAGTAGAGCAGTGGACATGTCAGTAGAGCAGTAGACATGTTAATAGGACAGTGAATGATGTCCGTCAGTAGAGCAGTGGACATGTCAGTAGAGCAGTGGATGGTGTCAGTCAGTAAAGCAGTGGACATATCAGCAGGACAGTGGATGGTGTCAGTCGGTAGAGCAGTGGACATGTTAATAGGACAGTGGATAGTGTCAGTCAGTAGAGCAGTGGACATGTCAGTAGGACAGTGGATGGTGGTAGTCAGTAGAGCAGTGGGCATATCAGTAGGATAGTAGATGGTGTCAGTCAGTGGAGCAGTGGACATGTCAGTAGGACAGTGGGTGGTGTCAGTCAGTAGAGCAGTGGACATGTCAGTAGGACAGTGAATGGTGTCAGTCAGTAGAGCAGCGGGAATGTCAGTAGGACAGTGGATAGTGTCAGTCAGTAGAGCAGTGGACATATCAGTAGGACAGTGGATGGTGGTAGTCAGTAGAGCAGTGGACATATCAGTAGGATAATGGATGGTGTCAGTCAGTAGAACAGTGGATTGTGTCAGTCAGTAGAGCAGTGGACATGTCAATAGGACAGTGAATGATGTCTGTCAGTAGAGCGGTGGACGTGTCAGTAGAGCAGTGGATGGTGTCAGTCAGTAAAGCAGTGGACATATCAGTAGGACAGTGGATGGTGTCAGTAAAACAGTGGATGGTGTCAGTATAGTAGTGGACTTTGTTAGTAAGGCAGAGGACAGTGTCAGTAGAGCAGTGGACTTTGTTAGTATAGTAGTAGACTTTGTCAGTAGGGCAGAAGACAGTGTCACAGAGGACAGTGTCACTAGGGCAGAGGACAGTGTCAGTAGAGCAGTGGACAGTGTTAGTACAGTAGTGGACTTTGTCAGTAGGGCAGAGGACAGTGTCAGTAGAGCAGAGGAGAGTGTCAGTAGGGCAGAGGACAGTGTCAGTAGGGCAGTGGACAGTGTCAGTAAGGCAGTGGACAGTGTCAGTAGAGCAGAGGACAATGTCAGTAGGGCAGAGGACAGTGTCAGTACGGCAGAGGACAATGTCAGTAGAGCAGTGGACAGTGTTAGTATAGTAGTGAACTTTGTTAGTAGGGCAGAGGACAGTGTCAGTAGGGCCGAAGACAGTGTCAGTAGGGCAGAAGACAGTGTCAGTATAGTAGTGGACTTTGTCAGTAGGGCAGAGGATAGTGTCAGTAGAGCAGGAGACAGTGTCAGTAGGGCAGAGGACAGTGTCAGTAGGGCAGAGGACAGTGTCAGTAGAGCAGAGGACAGTGTCAGTAGAGCAGAGGACAGTGTCAGTAGAGCAGAGGACAGTGTCAGTAGAGCAGAGGACAGTGTCAATAGGGCAGAGGAAGGTGTCAGTAGGGCAGAGGACAGTGTTAGTATAGTAGTGAACTTTGTTAGTAGGGCAGAGGACAGTGTCAGTAGAGCAGTGGACAGTGTTAGTGTCACAACTCTAATGGGGTCTGGTGACAGGTGTGTACCACTGGAGTGCGAATAGCATCAAGGGAGTGTAGCGCACCACAAGATTGTGGACCTATGGCTGACTACTGCTAAGATGTACCACTGATACAGGGAGAGGACTCCCTAGAGCACGGACACTGAAGCTCAGGGAGCTAGTGCATAGGTTTCCCCAAGGCACAGAATCTAAGAGCCAGTGGGTGTTCACCAGAGTCTCTAGTGGTGAGGATGGATTTGGCTGCAACTGGATCCAGGTCGAGGTCCCCAGGGTCCCCTAGCTCACGCTCGGCCTGGCCCCAGGCGGTAGAGGGGAAGCAGCAGCACAGGAACAGTAAGAATAGTCAGAAGAATAGCGAAGGGTCAGGACACCCAGAAGACAGGAGAAGCTGAAGATCGAGGTATCAAGCAGGAAGGGATAATCAGACAAGCCAAGGATCAGAACACGGATAAGACTCAATGCAACCAAAGGAGACTATCACACACAAGCCAAACAAGGACAAACATTGATCAGCAATGAGACCTTACACTGCCAGGTACATATCCTGTTACCAATTAAGGCCTGGAGTGGAGCTCAGCTAAGGGGAGCCTACTAAAGCACACAGGTGAGGGAGGCCCGGCCTCTAACTGGACACATGCAGCAAAGGTAGGCAACAGATAAGACATGTGTTTGCTGGTTACATGACAGTTAGTATAGTATAGTAGACTTTGTCGGTAGGGCAGAGGACAGTATCAATAGGGCAGAGGACAGTATCAATAGGGCAGAGGACAGTGTCAGTAGGGCAGAGGACAGTGTCAGTAGAGCAGTGGACAGTGTTAGTATAGTAGTGCACAGTGTCAGTAGGGCAGAGGACAGTGTCAGTAGGGCAGAAGACAGTGTCAGTAGAGCAGTGAACAGTGTTAGTATAGTAGTGGACTTTGTCAGTAGGGCAGAGGATAGTGTCAGTAGAGCAGAGGACAGTGTCAGTAGGGCAGAGGACAGTGTCAGTAGAGCAGTGGACAGTGTTAGTATAGTAGTGGACTTTGTCAGTAGGACAGAGGAAAGTGTCAGCAGGGCAGAAGCCAGTGTCAGTAGAGCAGTGGACAGTGTTAGTATAGTAGTGGACTTTGTCAGTGGGGCAGAGGACAGAGTCAGTAGGGCAGAGGACAGTGTCAGTAGAGCAGAGTACAGTATCAGTAGGGCAGAGGACAGTGTCAGTAGAGCAGTGGACAGTGTTAGTATATTACTGGACAGTGTCAGTAGGGCAGAGGACAGTGTCAGTAGGGCAGAAGACAGTGTCAGTAGAGCAGTGAACAGTGTTAGTATAGTAGTGGACTTTGTCAGTAGGGCAGAGGACAGTGTCAGCAGGGCAGAAGCCATTGTCAGTAGAGCAGTGGACAGTGTTAGTATAGTAGTGGACTTTGTCAGTGGGGCAGAGGACAGTGTCAGCAGGGCAGAGGACGGTGTCAGTAGAGCAGAGTACAGTGTCAGTAGAGCAGAGGACAGATTCAGTAGAGCAGTGAACGGTGTAAGTAGGGCAGAGATTGGTGTCAAGCAGTGGGAATCTGCACTGCACAGAGTGCACCCCTATGCATGCCGGAGAAGTCAGTGAGCAAGCAGGTAAGTGTATGTTATTGCATGTCTCTTTTGCAACAAAGCATCTGCCTGCTTGCCACTTGTGACAGTGAAACTCTAGGTCCTCTGTAACAATAAATAGCATCACAAGCGCGACCCGTGTTGTTTACACAATTTGTAAACAAGCATGAAATTGCACAATTTCGTGCTTGTTTGTGAAATATTAAGTGTGAACACAGCTTAGGAGTAGATGGTGGTAATAAAGCAGACATCCTAGCTTTTTCCCTTCCCCATCCCCCACTACTAGCCCAGTGGTCCTGCATGGCTGCCTACATCATCTAAGAGAAAAAATAAATTCCACCCCAGCTGTCAAGACTAAGCGCTGAGTATAAATGCTGAGTATAAGCGCTGAGTATAAACGCTTAGTATAAACGCTGAGTATTAGCGTTGAGTATTAGCGCTGAGTGTAAGCGCTGAGTATCAGATCACTGAGTATTAGTACTGAGTATAAGCACTGAGTATTAGTACTGAGTATCAGAGCGTTGAGTATAAGCACTGAGTATAAACACTGAGTATTAGTACTGAGTATCAAAGCGCTGAGTATAAGCGCTGAGTGTAAGCGCTGAGTGTAAGCGCTGAGTATAAACGCTGAGTATAAGCGCTGAGTATTAGTACTGAGTATAAGCGCTGGGTATTAGTACTGAGTATAAGCTCTGAGTATTAGTACTGAGTATCAGAGCGCTGAGTATAAATGCTGAGTATTAGCGTTGAGTATTAGCGTTGAGTAATAGCGTTGAGTATTAGCCCTGAGTATAAACTCTGAGTATAAGCGTTGAGTATTAGTACTGAGTATCAGAGCGCTGAGTATAAGCACTGAGTATAAACGCCGAGTATAAGCACTGAGTGTTAGTACTGCGTATAAGCGCTGAGTATAAACACTGATTATAAGCGCTGAGTATAAACGCTGAGTATAAGCGCTGAGTATTAGTACTGAGTATAAGCGCTGAGTATAAACACTGAGTATAAGCGCTAAGTATAAACACTGAGTATTAGCACTGAGTATAAGCGCTGAGTATTAGTACTGAGTATCAGAGCGCTGAGTATAAGCGCTGAGTATAAGCACTGAGTATTAGTACTGAGTATAAGCGCTGAGTATAAACACTGAGTATAAGCGCTGAGTATAAACACTGAGTATTAGCGCTGAGTATAAGCGCTGAGTATTAGTACTGAGTATCAGAGCGCTGAGTATAAGCGCTGAGTATAAGCACTGAGTATAAACGCTGAGTATAAGCGCTGAGTATTAGTACTGAGTATGAGCGCTGAGTCTAAACGACGCTGAGTATAAACGCTGAGTATAAGCGCTGGGTATTAGTACTGAGTATAAGCGCTGAGTATAAACACTGAGTATAAGCGCTGAGTCTAAACGCTGAGCATTAGTACTGAGTATAAGCGCTGAGTATAAACACTGAGTATAAGCACTGAGTATAAGCACTGAGCATAAGCACTAAGTAAAAGTGCTGAGTATTAGTACTGAGTATAAGCGCTGAGTATAAACACTGAGTATAAGCACTGAGTATAAACGCTGAGTATAAACACTGAGTATGAGCGCTGAGTATAAATGCTGAGTATAAACACTGAGTATAAGTGCTGAGTATAAGCGCTGAGTATTAGTGCTGAGTAAAAGTGCTGAGTATAAGTGCTGAGTATAAGCGCTGGCTATTAGCACTGAGTATAAGCTCTAAGTATAAACACTGAGTATAAGCGCTGAGTATTAGTACTGAGTATCAGAGCGCTGAGTATAAGTGCTGAGTATAAGCGCTGAGTATAAACACTGTGTATAAACACTGTGTATAAACGCTGAGTATAAACACTGTGTATAAGCGGTGAGTATTAGTACTGAGTATCAGAGCACTGAGTATAAGCGCTGAGTATAAGCACTGAGTATAAGCACTAAGTAAAAGCGCTGAGTATTAGTACTGAGTATAAGCGCTGAGTATAAACACTGAGTATAAGCACTGAGTATAAACGCTGAGTATAAACACTGAGTATGAGCGCTGAGCATAAATGCTGAGTATAAACACTGAGTATAAGTGCTGAGTATAAGCGCTGAGTATTAGTGCTGAGTATAAGTGCTGAGTATAAGCGCTGGGTATTAGCACTGAGTATAAGCGCTAAGTATAAACACTGAGTATAAGCGCTGAGTATTAGTACTGAGTATCAGAGCGCTGAGTATAAGCACTGAGTATAAGCGCTGAGTATAAACACTGAGTATTAGTACTGAGTATAAGCGCTGAGTATAAACGCTGAGTATAAGCGCTGAGTATAAACGCTGAGTATAAGAGCTGAGTATAAACACTGAGTATTAGTACTGAGTATAAGCGCTGAGTATAAACACTGAATATTAGTACTGAGTATAAGCGCTAAGTATAAACACTGTGTATAAACGCTGAGTATAAACACTGAGTATTAGTACTGAGTATAAGCGCTGAGTATAAACGCTGAGTATAAGCGCTGAGTATAAACACTGAGTATTAGTACTGAGTATAAGCGCTGAGTATAAACACTGAATATAAACGCTGAGTATTAGTACTGAGTATAAACGCTGAGTATAAATGCTGAGAATTAGTACTGAGTATAAGCGCTGAGTATAAACACTGAGTATAAATGCTGAGTATAAACGCTGAGTATTAGTACTGGGTATAAGCACTGAGTATAAACGCTGAGTATTAGTATTGGGTATAAGCACTGAGTATAAACACTGAGTATTAGTACTAAGTATAAACGCTGAGTATTAGTACTGAGTATAAGCGCTGAGTATAAACACTGAGTATAAACGCTGAGTATTAGTACTGGGTATAAGCGCTGAGTATAAACGCTGAGTATTAGTACTGAGTATAAACGCTGAGTATAAACACTGAGTATTAGTACTGAGTATAAGCGCTGAGTGTAAACACTGAGTATAAACGCTGAGTATAAACGCTGATTATAAACGCTGAGTGTTAGTACTGAGTATAAGCGCTGAGTATAAACACTGAGTATTAGTACTGAGTATAAGCGCTGAGTATAAACACTGAGTATAAACGCTGAGTATAAACGCTGATTATAAACGCTGAGTATTAGTACTGAGTATAAGCGCTGAGTATAAACACTGAGTATAAACGCTGAGTATAAACGCTGAGTATTAGTACTGAGTATAAACGCCTAGTATAAGCGCTGAGCATAAACGCTGAGTATAAGCGCTGAGTATTAGTACTGAGTATAAACGCTGAGTATAAACGCTGAGTATAAGCGCTGAGTATAAACGCTGAGTATAAGCGCTGAGTATTAGTACTGAGTATAAACGCTGAGTATAAGCGCTGAGTATAAACGCTGAGTATAAGCGCTGAGTATAAACGCTGAGTATAAAATCTGAATATAAGCGCTGAGTATAAGCGATGAGTATAAACGCTGAGTATAAATGCTGAGTATAAGCACTGAGTATAAACGCTGAGTATTAGTACTGAGTATAAACGCTGAGTATAAGCGCTGAGTATAAATGCTGAGTATAAGCGATGAGTATAAACGCAGAGTATAAGGGATGAGTATAAGGGATGAGTATAAGGGATGAGTATAAGCGAT
This sequence comes from Glandirana rugosa, assembly GCA_018402905.1. Classification (NCBI taxonomy): domain Eukaryota; kingdom Metazoa; phylum Chordata; class Amphibia; order Anura; family Ranidae; genus Glandirana; species Glandirana rugosa. The sequence continues at coordinate 844,545 of BLSH010101048.1, read as the reverse complement.
GAGTACAAACGCTGAGTATAAGCGCTGAGTATAAGCGCTGAGTATAAGCGCTGAGTATAAACGCTGAGTATAAGTGCTGAGTATAAGTGCTGAGTATAAGTGCTGAGTATAAGTGCTGAGTATAAGCGCTGAGTATAAGCGCTGAGTATAAATGCTGAGTACAAGCGCTGAGTATAAACGCTGAGTATAAGAGCTGAATATAAACGCTGAGTATAAGCGCTGAGTATAAACCCTGAGTATTAGAACTGAGTATAAGCGCTGAGTACAAACGCTGAGTATAAACACTGAGTATTAGTACTGAGTAAAAGCGCTGAGTATAAACGCTGAGTATAAACGCTGAGTATAAACACTGAGTGTTAGTACTGAGTATAAGCGCTGAATATAAACGCTGAGAATAAGCGCTGAGTATAAACACTGAGTATTAGTACTGAGTATAAACGCTGAGTATAAACACTGAGTATTAGTACAGAGTATAAGCGCTGAGTATAAACACTAAATATAAACGCTGAGTATTAGTACTGAGTATAAACACTGAGTATTAGTACTGAGTATAAGCGCTGAGTATAAACACTGAATATAAACGCTGAGTATTAGTACTGAGTATAAACGCTGAGTATAAATGCTGAGAATTAGTACTGAGTATAAGCGCTGAGTATAAACACTGAGTATAAACGCTGAGTATAAACGCTGAGTATTAGTACTGGGTATAAGCACTGAGTATAAACGCTGAGTATTAGTATTGGGTATAAGCACTGAGTATAAACACTGAGTATTAGTACTAAGTATAAACGCTGAGTATTAGTACTGAGTATAAGCGCTGAGTATAAACACTGAGTATAAACGCTGAGTATTAGTACTGGGTATAAGCGCTGAGTATAAACGCTGAGTATTAGTACTGAGTATAAACGCTGAGTATAAACACTGAGTATAAACGCTGAGTATAAACGCTGATTATAAACGCTGAGTGTTAGTACTGAGTATAAGCGCTGAGTATAAACACTGAGTATTAGTACTGAGTATAAGCGCTGAGTATAAACACTGAGTATAAACGCTGAGTATAAACGCTGATTATAAACGCTGAGTATTAGTACTGAGTATAAGCGCTGAGTATAAACACTGAGTATAAACGCTGAGTTTAAATGCTGAGTATTAGTACTGAGTATAAGCGCTGAGTTTAAACACTGAGTATAACCGCTGAGTATTAGTACTGAGTATAAGCGCTGAGTATAAATGCTGAGTAATAGTGCTGAGTATAAACAATGAGTATAAACGCTGAGTATTAGTACTGAGCATAAACGCTGAGTATAAGCGCTGAGCATAAACGCTGAGTATAAGCGCTGAGTATAAACGCTGAGTATTAGTACTGAGTATAAACGCTGAGTATAAGCGCTGAGTATAAACGCTGAGTATAATAGCTGAATATAAGCGCTGAGTATAAGCGATGAGTATAAACGCTGAGTATAAACGCTGAGTATAAACTCTGAGTATAAGCGCTGAGTATAAACACTGAGTATAAACGCTGAGTATTAGTACTGAGTATAAGTGCTGAGTATAAGCGATGAGTATAAACGCAGAGTATAAACGATGAGTATAAGCGATGAGTATAAGCGCTGAGTACAAATGCTGAGTATAAGCGCTGAGTATAAACGCTGAGCATAAACGCTGAATATAAGCGCTGAGTATAAACGCTGAGTATAAGCGCTGAGTATAAACACTGAGTATAAACGCTGAGTATTAGTACTGAGTATAAACGCTGAGTATAAGCGCTGAGTATAAATGCTGAGTATAAGTGCTGAGTATAAGCGATGAGTACAAACGCTGAGTATAAGCGCTGAGTATAAACGCTGAGTATTAGTACTGAGTATAAACGCTGAGTATAAGCGCTGAGCATAAAAGCTGAGTATAATTGCTGAGTATAAACGCTGAGTATTAGTACTGAGTATAAACGCTGAGTATAAGCACTGAGTATAAAAGCTGAATATAAGCACTGAGTATAAACGCTGAGTATAAACGCTGAGTATTAGTACTGAGTGTAAGCGCTGAGTATTAGTACTGAGTATAAGCGCTGAGTTTAAACACTGAGTATAAACGCTGAGTATTAGTACTGAGTATAAGCGCTGAGTATAAACACTGAGTATTAGTAATGAGTATAAACAATGAGTATAAACGCTGAGTATTAGTACTGAGTATAAACGCTGAGTATAAGCGCTGAGCATAAACGCTGAGTATAAGCGCTGAGTATTAGTACTGAGTATAAACGCTGAGTATAAGCGCTGAGCATAAACGCTGAGTATAAGCGCTGAGTATAAACGCTGAGTATTAGTACTGAGTATAAGCGCTGAGTATAAACGCTGAGTATTAGTACTGAGTATAAACAATGAGTATAAACGCTGAGTATTAGTACTGAGTATAAACGCCTAGTATAAGCGCTGAGCATAAACGCTGAGTATAAGCGCTGAGTATTAGTACTGAGTATAAACGCTGAGTATAAGCGCTGAGTATAAACGCTGAGTATAAGCGCTGAGTATTAGTACTGAGTATAAACGCTGAGTATAAGCGCTGAGTATAAACGCTGAGTATAAGCGCTGAGTATAAACGCTGAGTATAAAATCTGAATATAAGCGCTGAGTATAAGCGATGAGTATAAACGCTGAGTATAAATGCTGAGTATAAGCACTGAGTATAAACGCTGAGTATTAGTACTGAGTATAAACGCTGAGTATAAGCGCTGAGTATAAATGCTGAGTATAAGTGCTGAGTATAAGCGATGAGTATAAATGCAGAGTATAAGGGATGAGTATAAGGGATGAGTATAAGGGATGAGTATAAGGGATGAGTATAAGCGATGAGTATAAGCGATGAGTATAAGCGCTGAGTATAAGCGCTGAGTATAAACGCTGAGTATAAACGCTGAGTATAAACGCTGAGTATAAACGCTGAGTATAAGTGCTGAGTATAAGCGCTGAGTATAAGCGCTGAGTATAAGCGCTGAGTATAAATGCTGAGTACAAGCGCTGAGTATAAATGCTGAGTACAAGCGCTGAGTATAAACGCTGAGTATAAGAGCTGAATATAAACGCTGAGTATAAGCGCTGAGTATAAACCCTGAGTATTAGAACTGAGTATAAGCGCTGAGTATAAACACTGAGTATTAGTACTGAGTAAAAGCGCTGAGTATAAACGCTGAGTAAAAACGCTGAGTATAAACACTGAGTGTTAGTACTGAGTATAAGCGCTGAATATAAACGCTGAGAATAAGCGCTGAGTATAAACACTGAGTATTAGTACTGAGTATAAGCGCTGAGTATAAACGCTGAGTATAAGAGCTGAGTATAAACACTGAGTATAAGCGCTGAGTATAAACGCTGAGTATAAACACTGAGTATTAGTACAGAGTATAAGCGCTGAGTATAAACACTAAATATAAACGCTGAGCATTAGTACTGAGTATAAACGCTGAGTATTAGTACTGAGTATAAGCACTCTGTATAAGCGCTGAGTATAAACACTGAATATAAATGCTGAGTATTAGTACTGAGTATAAACACTGAGTATAAAGGCTGAGAATTAGTACTGCGTATAAGCGCTGAGTATTAGTTCTGAGTATAAACGCTGAGTATTAGTACTGAGTAAAAGCACTGAGTATAAACACTGAGTTTAAACGATGAGTATAAACGCTGAGTATTAGTACTGAGTATAAGTGCTGAGTATAAACGCTGAGTATTAGTACTGAGTATAAGCGCTGAGTATAAACGCTGAGCATAAACGCTGAGTATTAGTACTGAGTATAAGCGCTGAGTATAAACACAGAGTATTAGTACTGAGTATAAACGCTGAGTATTAGTACTGAGTATAAGCGCTGAGTATACACAAGTCGCGAATATGAGTCATGATTATGAGTCGCAAATATGAGACACACATATGAGTCGCGAATATGAGTCATGATTATGAGTCGCAAATATGAGTCATGATTATGAGACACAAATATGAGTCGCGAATATGAGTCATGATTATGAGTCGCAAATACGAGTCGCAAATATGAGTCGCGAATATGAGTCATGATTATGAGTCGCAAATATGAGTCGTGAATATGAGTCATGATTATGAGTCGCAAATATGAGTAGCAAATTTGAGTCACAAATATGAGTCACGAAAATGAGTCATGATTATGAGTCGCAAATATGAGTCTTGATTATGAGTCGCGAATATGCGTCATGATTAAGAGTCGGAAATATGAGTCACAAATATGAGTCATGATT
>BLSH010101048.1:788356-802644 GCA_018402905.1 Glandirana rugosa | reverse complement strand
CTTTCCCGAATGTTCAAGCGGACCATGTGCCTTTTTGGGAGCACATATTTGTGTGAGAAGTTATTCTCCACCTTGAACTTCAATAAGTCAAAGTACAGGTCTAGACTTAATGATGATCATCTTCAAGCCATACTGAGGGTCTCAACTGCTTCCTCTCTAAAGCCAAATGTGGTTCAGATTTGTGAGAAGAAGCGCTGTCAAGTCTCTGGCAGCAAGGAGTAGGCAAAAGATGCCATGTTCAGAAGAACTGTTCATAATCTTCACTCAATGTTCTATTAATGTTCAGGACACCTCATGTTCAGAAGAAATAATTAAAACTGTTAATAATGACATTTGAGGACTTTTTTTTGTGAAATCCCTTATGCGGCCCAGCCTCACCCAGACTTTGCCTCCTGCGGCCCCCAGGTAAATTGAGTTTGAGACCCCTGCTCTAAAGGGAGGAGAAGAGTAAAATATAATAAAGCAACACTACATTTTACCATGTAAAATAGCTGAGAGATTTTCAGTCATCATTATCATTCAAAGAGAATTGATGGTGAGTTCCATTACCTAGCACTGTCATTTTGGTTGAAAGAAAAATGTGAGAAATGAATTTAGTGGAATGCCTAGGAGCATGTGGAATAGAGCAGCTAAGGAGAACTAAATTGTAAAAAAAAAAATTATAAATTTTGATCTAAAATTTGTGAATTTCTGGACAGGTCCATCTATTATAGAAGAATGTTCCAGGATAATTAAATTATCTAAAACAGTGGTCTCCAAACTGTGGCCCGGGGGCCAGAAGTGCTCCTTTGCTTGCTTTTATTCAGCCCTTGGGGCACTATTTCATCCATTGACCCCAGTGAAGGGGCACAATTTCTCCCATGGACTCCAACAATGGGGTACATTTCCTCACAATGACACCAACAATTGGGCCCACTGACACCAATGACGGGGCACAATTCTCCCACTGACACCAACAATGGGACCCAATAACATCAATGATGGGGCACAATTCCTCCCAATAACGCCACCGATAAGGCACAATTCCTCCCATTGACACCAAAGATGGGACATTGTTTTTCCCCGACATTGGAACCATTTCTACTCTCAATGGCCACATTCTGGCCCCCCCTAAAGCCTGGAGGACAGTAAACTGAACTCTTGTTTAGAAAGTTTGGAGACCCTTGATCAAACATAAAGGGGATGGATTTGGAACATATCTGGCTAATTGAGTTGACACCATATTCCATCTGAGGATTGCTTTAGTTAGCTTAACTGAAGTATAGGTAGACATTGAGATTGATCTATCTATCATTCCAATTTTATCATGGTCGCCCCATGGTGGAACCCTTTCAGAGGCAGTTGAATTGGGGTTGCAGGTGTTCAGGAGGCCACACTCAGCCATTCACAGGATGTCTTGTATTTTGAAATGGAGAACTTGATGTCATCCACCTGCCTCTCCACCACCTTCATTCCACTGCCTGACTCGATTTTGTTCCAGCAGCAGACAGAAAGTCCCTGTACCACTGCCGGAATACCACGCTATTTACTACATAGAGTGCTGACAGAGGCTACAACAATTAGGCTACTTTCACACTGGAGCGGTACCCGCAGTAAAACCCCGCTAGTTTTAGCGGAGTTTTACCAGCGATAGGGCTCCGCTATGCGGGCGGGAGTGCCGCGCTTTTAACCCCCCACAAGGGGTTAAAAAGGGGTTAAAAGTGCCGGCGCTCAGCGCTACCGAGGCAGTGTGAAGCCGCTTCGGCAGCGCTTGCCATGCATTTCAGTGGCAGGGGCGGTAGAGGAGCGGTATATTACCGCTCCCCTCACCGCCCCAAAGATGCTACTTGCAAGACTTTTTGTAATGTCCCGCAAGCGCACCGCCCCAGTGTGAAAGCACTCAGGGCTTTCACATTGGGGTGGATTGGGAGGGACTTTTGAGGCGCTTTACAGGCGCTATTTTTAGCTAAATAGCGTCTGTAAAACGCTCCAGTGTGAAAGCAGCCTTAGTAATTAAAATAGTTCATTTTGGCCAGCTTGGCCCAAATGAACTGTTCAGTGATAGCACAGCTGATGTTAGGCTATAAAGTGACTCTAAGAGCCGGTTCACACTGAGGTGACTTGTCAGGTGACTTGAGTCGCCTGACAAGTCGTCTCCATGCAGTACAATGAAACCGTTCTAATAGGAGCAACTCAGGTCGCTCCGACTTAGAAAAAGGTTCCTGCACTATTTTTGGGGCAACCTCAGCGTGACTTGCATTGACTTCTATGGATAGAATTCTCCTTGCAAGTGGCGCTGAGGTCATCTCGATCGGGGCGACTTGCTTCGCCCTGCAAGTCGCGCTGCTCAAGTGTGAACCGGCTCTAAGCCCTCGTTCACAGCTGAACAATTCAAACCCGCATTTCAGTCCGACTTCGGGGGCGATTTAAAAGACATCTATGCGGGTTCCTACACAGATATCTATTGAAATCTCCTCCGAAGTTGCCAAAAGTAGTGCAGAAACTACTTTTGGAAATCGGTGCGGCGCCACAAAGACGGCTTTGCACCAATTGGGACAGTGCCATTGCCGGCAATAGGCTGCTATTTGGCATTCAATTTGACCTGTCAAATCGCATGTCAAATCGCGCCGATGTGAATGGGGGATGAAGGTTGCTATTTAAAAAATAAAAAAGTAATAATACAAATGGCACAGTGGTGTAGTGGATAGCACTTTCGCCTGGCAGCAAAAGGGTCGCTGGTTAGAATCTCAAACAAGACACGACCTGCCTGGAGTTTGCATGCTCTCCCTGTGTCTGCGTGGGTTTCCTCCAGGTTACTCTGGTTTCCTCCCACACTCCAAAAACATGCTGGTAGGTAAATTGGAGCCTGTCTAAATTGGCCCTAGTATGTGTATGAATGTGAGTTAGGGACCTTAGATTGTAAGCTCCTTAAGGGTAGGGACTGATGTAAATGTACTATATATATGTAAAGCGCTGTGTAAATTGACAGCGCTATATAAGTACCTAAAATAAATAAATAAATGGTATACTTGCCTACTTTGTGTAATGGTTTTGCACAGAGCAGCCCTGATCCTCTTCTTTCTGGATCCCCCGCTGGCAGTCCTGGTTCCTCCTTCCTGCCAAGTGCCCTCTATAGCAATGGGATCACTCAAGCAGACTTGCTCCCGAGCTGCACTCCTGTGAATGGATATTGCCCATTCACACACACAGCATGGCTCGGTCCCACCCTTGCTCTTTCTTCATTGGCTAACTGGCTGTGATTGACAGCAGCCAGAGCCATTGGCTCCCACTGCTATGTGAGCCAATGTGGTTAGAGAAATCCGGGAGAGCTTCTGCTCTCATGCACATTGCTGGATCGAGATGGGGCTCAGGTAATTATAAGGGGAGACGGGGGGAGCTGCACACAGAAGTTTTTCTACCTTAATGCATAGAATGAATTAAGGTAAAAAAAAAACCTTCTGCCCGTAGAACCACTGTATGTATGGATTATGTCTGGATGTGTATGGATTATTTTTGAAGAATAAAGATATCATTTGATGTCACTTTAGGTAATTGTACTTGTGCATATTATTATTATAGACTATGAGCTGTGTTTTATTTGAAAATCTATTTTAAGTATCTGTTATAGAGTGTATATGACGGATAAGGATTACGCGCTGCTCAGGCTATATTCATCTTTATATTCGCGCTGTAAAATATGTCTGATTTTTTTCTCTATAAGTCCATCCTATTACAGTTAATTTCCCCAGACTGGGATCATTGTGATACAGTAGTATAAAGCGCGCTGACGTTGTTGCGTGGCGGAAAATGCGGTTATGTGATTAAGCTCCTGGTGAGCAGGTTTCCCTGGATTTAACAAATGCTTATTGTGTCACTTTTGCGCTGCCCAGCTCCTGTAAATGGTCTCTTGTGAGCCGTAGCTGAAGATGTTTTCATACAGCTTCTCTAAGCATATTCTCTGTCGCTTTTCTAGGATGGCGAGCCGGGGCTGTGATCTGTACAATTGTTGCCTATTACCCTATGTAACACTTTACACAACCATAGATAGAGTAACCATGGCCTCAATTCTCTCTCCTTGTGCCAAAATACCCTCTCGGGAGAAAAAATACATTTCTTCCCTAGCAACAAAGTCTCCAGCCGCTAACACCTGAACAACTGCAATCTGGGACATCTCCTCTGTAATTCACACACCTTCTTCATGCTGATAGAAAACTGGTGCTTTTGTCAGATCGGAAGAAGAACAGCTGCACACATCTTTTTTTACAGGTTTATTTTACACCCACAATGTTATGTGTTGGAGAGGTTGAGTCACATTGCTGAGTATTCTTCTGGGTTCTGCACGGCGTAGCTTTTTACCATCCTAACCGATCGCTAAAGACTGGAGATGCAGCATCTGACCACCAATAGGCAATCTGCTGCACTGACATTTGTGGTCGCATCACCCCGGCACTAACATGACAATCGCCCACTAGTGATCGTATGTCTATGGACAAAAATAGGACTCAGGCCAAAACAGTCTGGCAAAAGGTTAGAAACTACAGTGCCTTGAAAAAATATTCATACCCCTTGAAATGTTCCACATTTTGTAATGTTACAACCAAAAATGTAAATGTATTTTATTGGGATTTTATGTGATAGACCAACACAAAGGGGCACATAATTGTGAAGTGGGAAAAAAAATGATAAATGGTTTTCAACAATTTTTTACAAATAAATATGTGAAAAGTGTGGGGCATTTGTATTCAGCCCTCCTGAGTCAATAATTTGTAGAATCCCCTTTCTCTGCAATTACAGCTGCAAGTCTTTTTGGAGAGGTCTCTACCAGGGTTGCCACCTCATCCCTTTAAACCCGAACACATATGAATTACACAGGTTCTGAGGCTAATTAAATGCAGGCAAGTCACCAAGTGAGTTTAATTACCACCTTAATCAGCTACAGAACCTGTGTAATTCATATGTGTTCCGGTTTAAAGGGATGAGGTGGCAACCCTGGTCTCTACCAGCTTTGCACATCTAGAGAGTGGCATTTTTGCCCATTCTTCTTTGCAAAAAAGCTCTGTCAGATTGGATGGAGAGCGTCTGTGGACAGCAATTTTCACGTCTTGCCACAGATTCTCAATTGGATTTGGGTCTGGACTCTGACTGGGCCATTCTAACACATGAATATGCTTTGATCTAAACCAGTGGTTCTCAACTCCAGTCCTCGGGACCCACTAACAGGCCAGGTTTGCAGGATAACTGAAATGCATCACAGGTGATATCATTTGCTGCTCAGTGATTGCAGTATTCTAGTCTGCATCTCCCCAAGGTAATACTTAAAATCTGGCCTGTTGGTCAGTCCTGAGGACCGGAGTTGAGAACCACTGATCTTAACCATTCCATTGTAGCGCTGGCTGTATGTTTAGGGTTGTTGTCCTGGTGGAAGGTGAACCTCCGCCCCAGTCTCAAGTCTTTTGCAGACTCTTAACAAGTTTTCTTCTAAGATTGCCCTGTATTTGGCTCCATCCATCTTCCCATCAACTCTGACCAGCTTCCCTGTCCCTGCTGAAGAAAAGCATCCCCACAACATGATGCTGCCACCACCATGTTTCACAGTGGGGATGGTGTGTTCAGGGTGATGTGCAGTGTTAGTTTTCCATCACACATAGCAATTTGCTTTTAGGCCAAAAAGTTCAATTTTGGTCTCATCTGAACAGAGAACCTTCTTCCACATGTTTGCTGTGTCCCCCACATGGCTTCTCGCAAACTGCAAACGGGACTTCTTATGGCTTTCTTTCACCAATGGCTTTCTTCTTCCCACATAAAGGCCAGATTTGTGGAGTGCAAGACTAATAGTTGTCCTGTGGACAGATTCTCCCACCTGAGTTGTGGATCTCTGCAGCTCCTCCAGAGTTACCATGGGCCTCTTGGCTGCTTCTCTGATTAATGCTCTCCTTGCCCAGCCTGTCAGTTTAGGTGGACGGCCATGTCTTGGTAGGTTTGCAGTTGTGCCATACTCTTTCCATTTTCAGATGATGGATTGAATGATCTTCATGAGATGTTCAAAGCTTGGGATATTTTGTTTATAACCTAACCCTGCTTTAAACTTTTCCACAACGTTATCCCTGACCTGTCTGGCGTGTTCCTTGGCCTTCATGATGCTGTTTGTTCACTAGGGTTCTCTAACCAACCTCTGAGGGCTTCACAGAACAGCTGTATTTATACTGAGATTAAATTACACACAGGTGACTCTATTTACTAATTAGGTGACTTCTGAAGCCAATTGGTTCCACAAGATTTTAGTTAGGTATCAGAGTAAAGGGGGCTGAATACAAATGCACACCACATGTTTCACATATTTATTTGTAAAAAAATTTGAAAACCATTTATCATTTTCCTTCCACTTCACAATTATGTGCCACTTTGTGTTGGTCTATTACATAAAATCCCAATAAAATACATTTATGTTGTTGTTTTTAACACGACAAAATGTGGAAAATTTCAAGGGGTATGAATACTTTTTCAAGGCACTGTAGGTCAGGTTTCTCCAGCAGGTAAAAGACAGCAATAACAATCTGACAAAGTTATTAAATCCCGATTTCACACTCCTCACCACTCCCTCCCCACATGCATTTTTTCATACCTGCTCCATATCTTTTCCAGACGTTTATGCAACATGCAGAGTCCTCTTCACCACTTCTTAAGCACTGGGCGGTCCTCAGTGATGCAGAGATGCAGTGGCTCGCTGAGAGCCTGAGCCGGGTGCCGGTCCAGGCATGTGGGCGCATCCCTACCATATGGTCGCTATCTTCCCTGAGCCTGGACCGGCTCTGTGACTTCAGCCGTCAGCGGGCTTCAGCCTGCTGTCTGCTGAAAATGGGTCAGAGGAGTGCAGAACAAACTGCACTCCTGTGATCCACAGGAAGAGCACAGCCAAACGAGCTTTGGCTGTACTTCTCCTTTAAGTATAGAAGTCAATGTGACCACAGTGCTCAGCATTCATTTTATTTGATTTTTGACTTAAAGCTGTATTAAACCCAGACACATAAATGTATTATATTGCAGCTTATCAATGCTTCACTGTGCTGGCTGTATTTGTTTTCTTTTTTTTTTTAGGATGTTTTCCTCTATTTTCCCCTGTTGATCCAGCCAGTAAATCTGTTATTTTTCAACTTCCTTTAATAGACCAAGCTGTCCAGAAAAAGTGGCAATTAGAGGGTTGGGATAAATCATTTACCACTGAGAGGGGTGCTTACAATAGTCAGCTTTTACTCATTTATGTAAAACTTTTATTCCAAAAGGAAAAAAACTGTTGCACTAACGGCTTAAAAAGTTTAAGCTGGAGTTTTAATGTGGTAGTCAAGTCCATGTAAATCATCTAGTCTTACACTACCCTCTCCCCAGACTGAAGTTGCTGCTGCCCAAATGTGTCACAGTTGAGTGGAGACACCCTAAGACAGGAAGTGTGTTACTGGCCGGATCACCAGGGGAAAATAAAGGAAAACAAGCCTAAAAAAGAAAGCTAATGCAGCCACCACATTTAAAGGGTTTTTAAACCCTTGCAGTTTTTCACATTAATGCATTTTATGCAGAGCTCCCCATTTACTTACCTGAGCCCGATTGTGCCCGCGGTGGGGACAAGTACACCCACTCCAACCGGTGTCTTGGGTCCTCATTGGATAGATTGATAGCAGCACAGCCATTGGCTCGCGCTGCTGTCAATCAAATCCAATGACGCGGGAGCAGGGGTTGGGACCAAGTCCTGCTGCCTGTGTCAATAGACGCAACAGCAGACATGGGAGCGCACCCGCACGGGTGACCCCAGGGAAATCGCTTCCCTGAGGGGGCGCTCAATGCGGTGAGGAGCCAGGAGTGCTGCTGGGGGGGGGGGACCCCAGAAGAGGAGGATTGGGGCCACTCTGTACAAAACCCTTGGACAGAGGAAGTATAACATGTTTGTTATTTTATTTTCATTTTTTTAAAAGCTGAACCTTTAGGCCTCATACACACGGGCGGTTTTTACAGCCATGTTTTTTAGCGTTTTTTGCAGCTCTCCATGTTATTCAATGGCCCCATAAAAACGCCAACGTTTTTGAGCTGTAGAGGGCGTCGGCGTTAGTGAGCTGTAAATAGAGCACAGGACCAACGCGTTCTGAGGCTGTAGCGTTTTGGCGTTTTTGACGCCGACACGGCAAAATGCCCACTAACACTCACTAACTCTCACTAACGCCGTACCGACGTTAACTGGCGTTTCTGACGCTGGCGTTAGGTTAAAAAATAGCAGAGGAATTAAAAAAAAAAAAAAAACGCCTTTTGACGCCGACGCTCACTAACGCGCATTAATGCTCATTAACGCCGATGTAAAACGCTGATTTTTTTCCCTGACGTCGGGCCTGACCTTTTGCTTTTTTTATTTTCCTCATACGCCCGTGTGTATGAGGCCTTACAATCACTTTAAGGATTGGTGCTCTGCAATATGTAACATTTTTGTTATATACTTTCAAAAGTAAAACTCCTTCTAAGGGCAGAAGCCAGGGGCATGCAGTTACCTTTGTTGACCAGAAAATAATTTTCTGATTATGATTTTGTTACACTTCTGGCCAATCCCTGAACATTTAGGCTCCATGCACACTGTAGCCGATAAGCGACTGTTTTTGGGAGTTTGGGCATTTTTTTTTTAACAGCCCATAAATGCCCCTCTATGTTATCCTGTGTGTCCATGCACACATGGACGTTTATTGTTGTTTATCAGCAGTGTTGTTTATGAGCTGTCATCTGAACGCCCTAAAATCGCATTCAAAAGTCGTTTTGTTCTTCTGACCACAAAAAACGCTGGAAGCTTAAAAACGCTGATAAACGCTCAGAAACGTTGCTCATCAGCGTTTTTGGTCGTTTTGGATCCATTGAAAGAAAAAAAGAAAAACGCTGACGCTCAAAAACGCTAGTGCATTAACGCTGATAAAAGCTACTGACGTTTTTAGATCGTTTGTTTAATGTCCAGTGTGCATGAAGCCTTACCATCCCCATTGCTAATCATGGCACCTTTCAATGGCTACAGAGGTGCTTTCATTGGCCAAGGGTGTGATGGGTGCTTGGGTCTCTGCTCATGGTACCTTCCCTTGTGCGGGACCTTTACTTGTAGTGATATCTAAAATCCCATCATAATGTAATAGCATTGTAACCTGATGTTTAGTGACATTTAGGTCACTAAGTATAACACAGCCCTTGTAATCCTTCCCTTGCAGTAGGGGGGCTTTTAATCATTTTCTAGGAAGTAATACTCTTACACTGGGTATTTGCCTGTAGATGTGCAGCACGGCTTTTATAGAGGCAGAGCAGACTTTGTACATGCATTGCAGGGGGGCAACCCATTCATTTCTAAGTGGTCATTAATCCATGCCTGCACAGTAATCAACAAAGCTGACCCTTCGACATAACCCTTGTCACGTCGCACTCAGACACGCATACATAGGTGTAAATGGGCTACAGCATTGTAGCCACTTAGTAGGACCTACATATACCTTCCGATGGTTTCTGGATGCTTCGGGTACCTGGGACCCAATGAGTTTGCCCATCACAAGGATCGACCAATAGAAAGACGTGGGAGGGGGCAGAGACTGCTAAGTGTCAAAATTTGCCTATCCACTTGACCTCTGGAAGATTTACCCCCTTCATGACCAGGCCATTTTTTGCGATACGGCACTGCGCGGTAACGCTGTACCCAGATAAAATTTATGTCATTTTTTTCCCCCACACATAGAGCTTTCTTATGGTGGTATTTGATCACCACTGTGTTTTTTGTTTTTAATTGTTTTGTGCTATAAACAAAAAAAAGTGTCAATTTTAAAAAATATATATATTTTTTACTTTCTGCTATAAAACATATCCAATAAAAAAGAAATTAAAAAATCAAATTTCTCCATCAATTTATGCCAATATGTATTCTGCTACATATTTTTGTTAAAAAAATCCCAATAAGCGTAGATTGATTGGTTTGCACAAAATGTATGGTGTCTACAAACTATAAAAAAAAGAAATAAATAAAAACACTGTGACGCTAATACATTGATCAGTGCTATAAATATACACCGTCACTGTACCAATGACACTGGCTGGGAAGGAGTTAAACATCTAGGATGATCAAAGGGTTAAATGTGTGCCTAGCCAGTGTTTTTGTGTAAACTGTGTGCTGTCTTTACTAATGGAAGGGATTGAATTGATTCCCTGCTTTGCAAGGACACAAAATCCATCACTTTCCCCCTGTCAGAATGGAGCTCTGCTTTGTTTACAAAGGCAGAGCTCCATTCTGTGTCTCTGCTCGACGATTGGCAGGTGCCGGTGTATCGACACAATCGGCGACCGGACAAATGTTGTCACGGAAGTGACGTTCTGTCGCCGCCATCTTGCTATACCCCGCACTCGTCCACAGTAAGGATAGAGTGAGAAGGCAGCAAGCGGACATCTTTTTACACCCAGAGTTTTTATTTTCACACTTATTTCTAACAGTAAATGGAGCTTACATAGTGAAATACAGTATTTAGAAGTCCGTGACACTGTTTTGATGTTGAATTTTAAAAGCAGCGGCAAGGCCAGAAAGCTTTGCTAATATGACAAAACACTGCTGCTTTTAAAATTTAACATGAAAACACTATATTTCACTATATACGTTTATTTTAGTGTTACAAATAAGTGTGGAATGATAAACTCCGGTGGGTGTAAAAAGATGTCCGCTTGCCGCCTTCTCACTCTATCCTTACTGTGGACGAGTGCGGGTTATAGCAAGATGGCAGCGACAGAATGTCACTTCTGTGACAACATTTGTCGGGTCGCCGATTGTGTCGCCACACCGGTGGACATCCATTGCTCGCCACTTGAAGATCGGCTTCTGCTTTGAGTAATCATATTTTGCGCTAAAGTCAGTGCTTACTTACTTTAGTGCTGACTTTAGTGCGAAACGCGTTACCTTTTATGTTCCTGTCATATCTGTGATGTGATTTTAATGCGTCAATAAAGATACCAAGGAGTGCAGCAATATTCTGCATTTTGCATGCTACTGACTCTTACAGACGAGCTGTGCAGCACCCTGAGTTCCAGTTCACAACATGTTAAAGTCCGTCATTCACCCAGAGCGGCATTACTTTGGCTGTGAGTACTATGATAGCAGAAGCGGCCCGCCTGCAGCGCACGCGCGTGCCCCCTAGCCGGGTGTGCAGAATCATGCATATATAGGTTATTCTGCACAGAACAGCTGCCCGGCAGTAGTATATCTGCCAGGGCGGCCCATCCATTAAGGGTGCACGGGCGCTGCCCCCCTCTCTCCATCACCGCCTCCCCTATCTATACGTCCGGCCCCTTTTATGACGTCGGTGCATAAATTCCAATGGGGAGGGTGTGTTTTTTTTTTTTTTTTTGAAGCACCAATTGGAGCCAGAGGCTTTAATAGGCTTCAATATAGGGTGGGCTTGGGGCGCAGAGAGTGCACTCTCAGCCCACCCAGGTATGTTACAACAGTGAATGAATATTTGCTGTTGTAACACTGATCCTCCTCCCGGCCAATCAGGAAGCGGGTTTTGACACCCGTCACCCAATTTGCTGAAAGGACAGGCAATCCTATTGGACGCCGAGGAGGAGAGGAGCTGGAAGCTGCCATGGAGGAGAGGACTCGGAGCCGAGCCACTGCACCACGCTGCCCGCTACCCACCCTGCCCGTGGTTGTTTGCTGCCGCCCACCCCAAAAAAAAAAACAAAAAAAACACCAGACACTATAAGACGGTCCTTAAGTGGTTATTAGATCTATTAGATCTTGGGGTTCAGGACTTGGTCCATGACTTTGCTCTTGAAAGCCAAATGGAGTAATGAGAGAATAGAAGGAAGGAATGTATAGGAACAGAGCACACATCTATATGGTTGCCAGTAAGCTACTGTAATTGTATCACCAAAATATCACTTAGGTGGCCAATTCTAGAAAGTTGTGACGCTGTTATGAAATGCTCTTCAGCACTGGATCACTGAGTTTCCTCAAAGAATTCTGCAGAGCACATAAATAAATTATCCAGGTCATGTGGAACTTTCATATTTAGAATAATACATCCAATTCATAGGAAGAATAATGCCACTTTTCATGGCATTCTTATGGAATGAAAGACATATTGTTTTATAAAGGCCAAGCCCGCCCAGAATTGGTATGAAACACCTGCCTATATCTTTCTGTGACGTTAATGGCAGTAGCACTCATTTGGTCATCTAGCTACATGACTGGCTTGCAGGGGTAAAGATGCCATCTTCAGATCTTGATGCAAGGACTGTGTTTAACCTTTTCACTGCCAGGGCTGTTTTTGTGTTTTTTGCACACGTTTATAAAAATCATTTTAGCCCTGAAGATTACAGAAAACCCCCAGACATTATATATTTTCTGAAAACAAACACCCTAGAGAATAAAATAGTGATAGCTGCAAGGTCTAGCAAATGCAAAATTTTAGTAAAAATCACACTAAAGTGAATTTTAAGGCAAACACACGCAATAAACTACCCACATTTTTGGTAAAATATAAAAGACGAGGTTGCACCAAGTAAATCGATACCCAACATGTCAAACCTTAAATTTATGTGCACCCGTGAAATGGCAACACACTTCAGGCCCCTATATTTTCTATAGGCGACGCTTCAAAAGCCCCCTATAGGTCATCAGTTTAGTGTTACAGAGGATGTGATGTCATAGACACAGCAAGAAGGGAAGTGGATGTGTGCCCGCTCTTCTCCCTCCCCTCCACCCGCCGCCAACTGCCATGTTGGTCCTGGGCCTGCAGACGGGCAAGCACCCCCGCACCTCTGACCACATGCGGTATTGCATGCACAGAGGCTTAATCCTGCTTGTTTTTTGTGGGACAGTGCTCGCAAACTGAGTCAGGATTTAAAAAAAAAAACTGCACGTATTGTGAAGCGCACGTTAACCACGTTACTTGCAATCCTAGGTTTCACTGTACTGTGATTCTGTACTTGCCAAATATGCTGCAGAAATCTCTCTCCACTAAGTCTGGCTGCAATCATTTTAACTGTGGGAAGCTGAAGCTGCTGCCTGTTCACTTCCTGGATTTACACGGACACACAGAGGTACACCTCCAGCTCTGCAACTTTCATTGGTCCTCTTATGACTCACCCCCCCTCCCTTCCTGGCAAACTCTCACGAGAGTGAGAGAGAGAACTGTGCATGATGTCATAAGCCTAGGCTAATGACCAGACAAGAAACAGGAAGTGGGCTGTATAAGGTGTTTACTGGCAGAAAAAAAATGTTTTACTATCCAAAGTTCAAACAACAAGGGCAGAGGATGTAATAGATGGAAAGTTGATAAATGAGTTATTTCAACTCAAAAATGTATGCGGCATTTATCGCTTAGTGAACTGATCCCTATATCTCTCTCTTGAGTATTTTCCTCTAGGAATAAATCAAATGGCATTGGTAGCTAAAAGGTTGGCGTTGCATGCTATTATTTTTATATATTGTCTATAACAATAGACGAACGAGTTTCCATTGTAATGTGGGTGGGCATATTGCTGATGTGTAGTGTGCTTCCACTAAGCCCACGACAGTCAGGAACTATATTTTAGGGCTTGATTGTACACTTTTATTAAAAATGAACACAAAGTTCAACTCAGTTGCCCTCACAGGAGTTTTCACAGTCAATTCAAATATAAAGGAAAAATGATGCCACGTCCTCCTGGCTTCCTTCTGCAGAACCACTGCTCAGGCCCCAAGCTATGGCCTCTGACTGGTCTCTCAGACCGTTAAACAGCTCTCTTGTCTCCTGGTTAAAGCCCTGAGCTGTAGCTAGGCCCTAGATCAGTGATGGCAAACATTGGCACCCCAAATGTTTTGGATCTACATGTCCCATGATGCTGAACTACACTTCTGAATGCATGAGCATCATGTAGTTCCAAACAAAACATCTGGGGCGCCAAGGTTCACCATCACTGCCCTAGATTATAAGGGCTGTACAACACCTGCATACCCACCCAGCTGATCTTCAGCAAGAGCCGGCCACAGGATCAGAGACTTACTGAACTTTAGAACCCAATCCGGTAATTACAAAACCCAGAGAAAGCTGTGAAACCAACTTTCCCTGCTCAGCACACACTCTGGAGCACATGTGTTAAACTCCAGGCCCATGGGCCGAATCCAGCCTGCCAGGCCATTTCATGTGGCCCTCACACCTCTTTCAGCTGTGGCACCCACTTCACCACTTTGCGTCAACAGTTGGCAGCAGAGAGGAGGACAGAACTTATCCATCAGATCCTGCAATTCTCCGAGGCTTGTCTTTGGATCCCGGATCGAT
>BLSH010101048.1:769727-788346 GCA_018402905.1 Glandirana rugosa | reverse complement strand
TTTGCCGCCCCCCCCCCCCCCCCACCTTCTCTAAGGTGACCAGATTTTTAAAATGAAATCTGGGGACAGTTCTTTTTTAATTCGCAAATGGTAAACTATTTTAAATGCATATTTCACTCAAATTATATATGCAGTCAATGTCAGTGCCCGCAAGACATTTGCGCCCCTAACCCACAGGCTTTTAGCACTCCCTAAGTCCTGTCCACTACTACAGTAGTAATGACCAACCTGATTCCTACACTAACCACTATACTGACCAACCTGATTCCTACACTGTCCACTACACTGACCTACCTGACTCCTACACTGTCCCCTACACTGACATACCTGACTCCTACATTGTCCACTACACTGACCTATCTGACTCCTACACTGTCCACTACACTGACATACCTGACTCCTACGCTGTCCACTACACTGACCTACCTGACTCCTACACTGTCCACTACACTGACTTACCTGACTCCTACACTGTCCACTACACTGACATACCTGACTCCTACATTGTCCACTACACTGACCTACCTGACTCCTACACTGTCCACTACACTGACATACCTGACTCCTACGCTGTCCACTACACTGACCTACCTGACTCCTACACTGTCCACTACACTGACATACCTGACTCCTACATTGTCCACTACACTGACCTACCTGACTCCTAAACTGTCCACTACACTGACATTCCTGACTCCTACATTGTCCACTACACTGACCTACCTGACTCCTATGCTGTCCACTACACTGACTTACCTGATCCCTACACTGACCACTACACTGACCTACCCGATTCCTACACTGACCAACCTGATTCCTACACTGTCCACTACACTGACCTACCTAATCCCTACACTAACCTACCTGATCCCTACACTAACCTACCTGATTCCTACACTAACCACTACACTGACCTACCTGATTCCTACACTGACCACTACACTGACCTACCTGACTCCTAGATTGTCCACTACACTGACCTACCTGACTCCTAGATTGTCCACTACACTGACCTACCTGACTCCTAGATTGTCCACTACACTGACCTACCTGACTCCTACATTGTCCACTACACTGACATACCTGACTCCTACACTGTCCACTACACTAACCTACCTGATCCCTACACTAACCTACCTGATTCCTACACTGACCAATACACTGACCTATCTGATTCCTAGAATGACCACTACACTAACCTACCTGATTCCTACACTGACCTACCTGATCCCTACGCTAACCACTACACGGACCTACCTGATTCCTATTTTGACCTACCTGTACCCTACACTGACCTACCTGATTCCTAAAATGACCACTACACAGACCTACCTAACCATTATACTGACTTACCTGATTTCTGCACTGACCTACCTGATCCCTACACTGACCTACCTGGTCCTTACACTGACCTACCTGATCCCTACACTGACCATTACACTGACCTACCTAATCCATACACTGACTTACCTGATTCCAGCACTGACCTACCTGATCCCTGCACTGATCATTACACTGACCTACCTGATCCCTACACTGACCATTACACTGACCTACCTGATCCCTACACTGACCTACCTGATCCGTAACACTGACCTACCTGATCCTCACACTGACCTACCTGATCCTTACACTGATTCCTTCACTCCTCTCCCCCCCATGTACGGTGTAGTTTCAGTTGCTCACCTCTTCATTGCTCCATGATAATCCATCAGAGCAGGGCTCTCCCCAGCACGGGGTACTGTTTCAGCCGCTACTCTGCCGAGATTTCCTCCAATAGCTGCTGCCGCACACTCTATACCGCCCCTGCCCCTCTGCCTTTCTCACACACATGCACTGCCTGCATCTGAGGGATCATGGGGGACACGGGACGGGCTGGACCATAGGAGTCTCTGGGTGGTGTGGGCGGGGGTGCAGCAGAGCAATGCCCGGGACATGCCTCATCGAAGGTGTAGGTGGCCGGGCCAGGCATGCTGCATGTGATACGCTGCTGCAATCCGGGGACACATCCGGGGACAGATGGGCTCCAGGGACAGTGTCTTCAGTCCGGGGACTGTCCCCAGAAACCGGGGACGTCCGGTCACCCTAACCTTCTCAGCAGTCGGCAGCAGAGAGCAGGACAGAACTCCTATGGATCCTGCATTTCTTTGTGCAGCTGCAGCACCTGGTCATCTTTGTCTCCTCTGGTCTCAGCATTTAGCAGACTCTGGCAGCAGACTGCAGTCCTCATCTGGTCCTCCTCCAGACTCTGCGCTTCTCAGCTCCGCTTCTTTCCATCAGCAGCACAAGGTAAGGGGGGGTTCACTGTAATGCGTCCCTTGATGAAATTGAGTTTGACACCCCTGCTCTAGAGCCTCTCATTCTGCATATGTGAGAACCTTGTGTTATTTTTACACTGTGGCAGAGCCTCACACTTTCACACCATGTAGAGTTTGCAATTATATATGTTTAGGGTAGAAGCTATATTGGTCTTTTTGGAGAATAAGGAATGAATGACTATAAGAAAATCTACTATGTAATCACTTCTTCTAATGCTACTACACCTTTACACAAGATTGCCATTATCAGGCTGTGTGTGGCTGGCCTTCTATTTGTGAATCATGACATACAGTGGCGTTATTTCAGTGAGCCATGTGTATGCCATAGAAACATTTATAATTCATGGATGTTGCATGTAGCATTAAATAAAATGGTCCAGTACCATACATGATATTTATGCAAGGCTGGGTACAGGACTTAAACCTGTGCATAGACCATTCAGGGCAAAGCAACATATTTTTCTGTAATCCCCTTATGCCCAACAGCATATGCTTACCTATCCTGGTGACTCAAGGAAAAAAGAAACTCGAACTCTGGCCAGTCTATGGACATTCAGCTATCTTCATCCATTTACATATTGTGAACAGGCAGTAAGTAAGCTACAAGGTGAACTCTGGGTAAAATCCAAAACCTTCACAGTGGGGCAACCCTACTCTGCAAGGGTTAAATGCTGAATTTGTCTGGGGGGACATTAAAAAGCAGTTTTACGTATCTGATTGCTGGTGAACACTATGCGGTGTGGGAATTGCATGCGACTTTAAACAGGAATCGCACAGCATTCCTGTTCAAATCACATCAATTCTTCACTAGTTCAATTTGAGTCATTATTCTGTGTGGCTCAAATCGCACCAAATCCGCACCAAAAGCATGCAGGACCCCTTTTTTGGCCGCACCGGAATCGGATCGGATGGGTGTTCACATCCATGCGATTTGATTCTGCAAATCACACTGCGTTTTGCGAACTGATTTTTGGGGTGTTGTTAACTCAACATACACTCCCGGTTCACATGAATAGGGTGCGATTTTGATGCAGTGCAGAATCCGCACAGAATTCAATGGGAATTTGCAGCCAGCACTTTTTCTTCGTTACTCTAGCAGCTGCTGCTCTCCTCTTCTCTCAGGCGCTTTGGGTTGGGGCTACTAGTCCTGCATTGCATGCCATGCCATCAGAGTGCTTCTGAATGAGAGTGGAGAATGTGACTCCACCAATGGCTGCAACTGACAGACGCGGAATGGAGATTGTGAGGTCACTGCCCTCCTCTACACTAGACATGTGCAATTTGTTTTGTTCTGAAGTAGTTTTTTGACAAAATTGGACAAATTAGTTAATTTGGAAATATTTGAATGAACAAAAACCCATTTATTCGAAATTCGAAAATTCGACATTCTGAAAATAAGAACGAAAATTCAGAAGAACAAAAATCCAAAAATTAGAAAACCTGAAAATTCAAAAATCTGAAATAACTAACTAGTAATAACTATTACTAACTATTGAATTATAGGTATTGGAATTTCCTTTCAAATTTGGTTGTTAGTGAACGTAATGAATACAAAATTATCCGAAGTTAAGAAGTATCCGAAATAACGAATGCCGCATCTAAACGAATGGAACGTAACGAATTATTAAAAATAATAATAAAAAAAAGAAACCTTTTAATTATTATTATTTATTTAGTATTTATAGTATATTAGTTTAGATGTGGCATTCGTTATTTCAGATAATTTGGAACTTCAGATAAATTGGTATTCGCTACGTTCACTAACAGCCAAATTTGAAAGGAAATTCCAATACCTATCATTTACTAGTTAGTTTTTTTTTTTTTAAAACCTCTTTTTATTGACACTTTTTAAGATAACAGGGTACAAAACACAGCCAATCGGGCTACTAGTTAGTTATTATTAGTTTAGTTATTTCGAATTTGTGGATTTCCCAAGCTCCGATTTTCCAAATTTCCTGAATTTATGGATTTCAAGTTTCCAATGTTTTGAATTTCCAATTTTTCGACTTTCTGAACTTTTGGATTTAGAATTTCTGAATTTTTGAATTGATTCGAAATAACACATTTTAATCACAGCGAATGACCCAAAAAACGAGAACACCTTAAATGAATTGAAAAAAATACAAGGTGCTAAAAGAATGGTGGCAGTGGCACATAAGCGACCCAAATTCATCTTTCTTCATCATATCACTCCACCATTGGGGGGTGAATACTTCTTGATATATGGGTCAGTGTGAAATCCCTTCTTTCTCTCCATAATGAAGCAATGAAAGGCAGCCAATCACCAAGTCTGAGCGCTGTTATAGGCAGGGCTGCTGTTACAAATCACAGGGCGCCTGCACAGCCTACTTGACAGTGCCCCCCCCAAACGTATCAAAACACTATTTTTACCAAAAATACACCAAAATCATTATTGGCGTACACAAACATAACATCGCTTACAAAATTCCTGCTG
The DNA here is from genome assembly GCA_018402905.1 of Glandirana rugosa. Lineage (NCBI taxonomy): Eukaryota > Metazoa > Chordata > Amphibia > Anura > Ranidae > Glandirana > Glandirana rugosa. The sequence goes on along the minus strand of BLSH010101048.1, from coordinate 783,573 downwards.
AATGTAAAAGATAAAATTCTAAATAAATAAAAAGTTCTGTGTGTAAATTGGGTCACATAGGTGCTGTGGCCTTTTTTTATACATATAAATGTGCCTATTGCTCTGTGCAGGCAGCCTATGTTATGCTATGGGGATGCAGCAGCTGTACAAACACAGCCTCAGGTCCTCATTTCACAGGCATGCAGATTCATGGCCCCCAAACATTGACAGCGTGCATTCAGGGGCCACTTACCCACACCTGTAAAATTAGGATCTGCGGCTGTGTTCATACATCCTCATAGAGTAACAAACAGCTCATTCACACTGAATGACCCAGAGAACCCGGGTAAATTAGACCTATGTTTTTTAATTATTTTTGTAAAGTTACAGTCCCTTGAAAAAGTATTCATACCCCTTGAAATGTTCCACATGTTGTCATGTTACAACCAAAAACATAAATGTATTTTATTGGGATTTTATGCGATAAACCAACACAAAGTGGCAAATAATTGTGAAGTGGAAGGAAAATGATAAATGGTTTTCAAAGCTTTTTACAAATAAATATGTGAAAAGTGTGGTGTGCATTTGTATTCAGCCCCCTTTACTCTGATATCCCTAACTAAAATCTGGTGTAACCAATTGCCTTCAGAAGTCACCTAATTAGTAAATAGAGTCACCTGTGTGTAATTTAATATCAGTATAAATACAGCTGTTCTGTGAAGCTCTCAAAGATTTGTTGGAGAACCTTAGTGAACAAACAGCATCATGAAGGCCAAGGAACACACCAGACAGGTCAGGGATAAAGTTGTAGAGAAGTTTAAAGCAGGGTCAGGTCATAGAAAAAAAATGATCCCAAGCTTTGAACATCTCACAGAGCACTGTTCAATCAACCATCTGAAAATGGAAAGCGTATGGCAGAACTGCAAACCTACCAAGACATGGCCGTCCACCTAAACTGACAGGCCGGGCAAGGAAAGCATTAATCAGAGAAGCAGCCATGAGGCCCAAGGTAACTCTGGAGGAGCTGCAGAGATCCACAGCTCAGGTGGGAGAATCTGTCCACGGGACAACTATAAGGCCTCATACACACGGACGTTTTTTGACGTTTTTTGCAGCTCTCCATGTTAGTCAATGGCCCCATAAAAACGTCGGCGTTTTTGAGCTGTAGATGACGTCGGCGTTAGTGAGCTGAAACTAGAACCCACAGCCATCGCGTTCTGAGGCTGTAACGTTTTGGCATTTTTTGACGCCGACGCCGCAATATGCCAACAAACGCCATCAAACGCCACCTAATATTATACCTGCGTTTTCCGGCGTTTTTTGACGCCAACGTTTTTAGGTTGAAAAATAGCAGAGGGATGATTTTTTTAAAAAAACGCCTATTGACGCCGACGCTCACTAACGCTCAAAAACGCCGATGCATAACGCCGACTTTTTTTCCTTGACGTGGGCCCGACGTTTTGTTTATTTTTTTAGAAACGTCCGTGTGTATGAGGCCTTAGTCATTCCCTCCACAAATCTGGCCTTTATGGAAGAGAGGGGCAAGAAGAAAGCCATTGTTGAAAGAAAGCCATGAGAAGTCCCGTTTGCAGTTTACGAGAAACCATGTGGGGGACACAGCAAACATGTGGAAGAAGGGGCTCTGGTCAGATGAGACCAAAATGTTACTTTTTGGCCTAAAAGCAAAATGCTATGTGTGATGGAAAACTAACACTGCACATCACCCTGAACACACCATCCCCACTGTGAAACATGGTGGAGGCAGCATCATGTTGTGGGGATGCTTTTCTTTAGCAGGGACAGGGAAGCTGGTCAGAGGTGATGGGAAGATGGATGAAGCCAAATACAGGGCAATCTTAGAAGAAAACCTGTTGGGGTCTGCAAAAGACTTGGGCGGAGGTTCACCTTCCAGCAGGGCAACGTCCCTAAACATACAGCCAGAGCTACAATGGAACAGTTCAGATCTAGGGTTGCATCAATACCAGTATCTGAGCCGATATTAAGCATTTGCATGAGTATCGGTTCTCATGCTTAAAACTGATACCTTCTGGCTCGGTTCTTTCAGCTGAGCGGGGCCTGGTCATAAAGGGGGTAAATCCTTCTGGGGCTGAAGTGGTTAACCGCTTGCTTACTGGGCACTTAAACCCCCCCGCCCAGACCAATTTTCGGCTTTCAGCGCTGTTGCATTTTGAATTACAACTGCGTGATCGTGCGGCGCTGTACCCAAACAACGTTTTTATCATTTTTTTCCCACAAATAGAGCTTTCTTTTGGTGGTATTTGATCACCTCTGCGTTTTTTATTTTTTGCGCTGTAAACAAACAAAGAGCAAAGTTTTGAAAAAAGAACATTTTTTACTTTTTGCTATAATACAAATCCAAAAAAAAAATGATTTATCAATTTTGGCCGATATATATTCTTCTACATATTTTTATAAAAGAAAATCACAATCAGCGTATATTGATTGGTTTGCGCAAAAGTTATCGCATCTACAAACTATGGGAATTGATTTATGGCGTTTTTATTTTTTACTGGTAATGGCAGCGATCTGCGATTTTCATCGGGAATGCAATATTGCAGCGGACATTTTTGACACTTTTTTGGGACCAATGACATTTATACAGTGATCAGAAATTTAAATATCCACTGATTACTGTGTAAATGTAATTGGAAGGGAAGGGGTTAACACTAAGGGGGCAGCGAAGGGGTTAACTGTGTTCCCTGGGTGTGTTCTAACTGTATGGGGGCGGGGCTACCAGGGACATAACAGATCTAACTGATCCCGATCACAGGGATCAGTAGATCTGTTATGTCCCCCCTCACAGAACGGAGAACCATCGTGTTTACATCGGCGGTTCCCCGTTCGGCCGCTCCAGCAGGGGATCGCGGGTCTCCAGTGGACATCGAGTCCGCCTGACCCGCGGGCAGGCCCATGCAGCATGCGGCGGCCACGAGAGCGCACCGGCCATGAGCGGGCATGAGGAGTGCGCTAAGGGGCGGATGTCAATGGACGTCCCCCTGCAATTCAGATCTGCGCAGATCTGTAGAAATTAAAATTGTTTTTTAAATTTTTTTTAATAGAATGCTGTTGGGAAGGGGGCTTTGATGAGATATCAGGGGTCTGTTAAGACCCCTGACATCTCTCTTTTGAGACAAAGGAATTGAGGATAAAGGCCGGTTTCACACGGCTGTGTCCATAAACGGACTCCGTTTGCTCATTGGGGATCGCTCCGCCGATCCCTGCTGAGCCGACAGATGACAGATCCGTCTCTGCTCTCTGTGCAGAGACGGATCTGTCAGAGCCCCCGCTCTCGGTTATGGCAAATCGGATGATAACAGAACCGTCTGTCCGTTGGCATCCGATCCGCAGATGGATGGAAAAATGTGGTTTTCCTCCGTCACACTTTACGGAAGCGGATCGGAGAGCGATGGGTGTCACAGACATGTCTCCGCTGACATCCGTCACTCCATAGGGCTGCATGGAGGCTCCATTCAGGTCTGCATGAAAAAACTGACAGGCGGATCTGAACGCAACATCCATGTGAAAGGGGCCATAGATTCTTCAATTCCTTTCTCTGCAGCTCACTGGAGTGCTGCTTTCCATATAACCATGGCAGGAAATACTTTTTAATTTAAAAAAACTTTTTTTTTTATAAAGTAGGCTTTTTTTCAACAGTTTAGATCTGATAAGCTGATAGATCTAATTGATAACCTAGATTTCCAGAACGGCAGCTTAGCAGGAGAGGTGCCTGATGCTGATTTCTGTGAAAGGTTTGACAAAGCATTAGACTTGTAAACAAGTGGAGTCTGGGAATATTTCCCATAGACAGGGCTCAGGGGAGCAGGTGATTGATTGAGAGAAGAGAGCTCATTTCACAGAGAACACGTTTGACAGCAATTGTATTGTGCCTGAACATTCCGCTTATAGAGGACTGACACAAGCCTTTCATAGCAAGTCTTTCTATAATGAATGTAGTATTCAAGAGCGCTTGATTTCATGAAGTTATATAGCAGGGGTAGGCAACCTCGGCCCTCCAGCTGTTTTGAAACTACAGTTCCCATGAGACATTGCAAGATCCTGGCAATCACAGGCATGACTTCTAGAGACAGAGGCATGATGGGATTTGTAGTATCACCACAGTTGGAGTGCCGAGGTTGCCTACTCCTGTTATATAGAATACAAAAATCACTGAAGTAGATGTACTCTCTATCTGAAATCGGAACTATACCCTCCTATCCTTTTCATCCAAGGAAGCCGCCATCTTGGCCTCTGATCTGCAACTGCCATGGTGCTACACTTGTGATTTGTTATGTCACCAGCCATTCATGGTTTGACAGTTTGGGAGCACAACCAATGTGACAGTTAGCAATTCCCATGCTGGGTATATAGAGTATCTCACAAAAGTGAATACACCCCTCACATTTTTGTAAATATTTTATTATATCTTTTCATGTGACAACACTGAAGAAATGACACTTTGCTACAATGTAAAGTAGTGAGTGTGCAGCTTGTATAACAGTGTAAATTTGCTGTCTCCTCAAAATAACTCAACACACAGCCATTAATGTCTAAACCGCCGGCAACAAAAGTCAGTACACCCCAGATGCAGTGTGCAACGTGTGGTCTGAGCACTGACAGGCTGACCCCCCACCCCTTCAACCTCTGCAGCAATGCTGGCAGCACTCATACGTCTATTTCCCAAAGACAACCTGTGGATATGACGTTGAGCACATGCACTCAACTTCTTTGGTTGACCATGGTGAGGCCTGTTCTGAGTGGAACCTGTCTTGTTAAACCACTGCATGGTCTTGGCCACTGTGTTGCAGCTCAGTTTCAGGATCTTGGCAATCTTCTTATAGCCTAGGCCATCTTTATGTAGAGCAACAATTCTTTTTTTCAGATTCTCAGAGACTTCTGCCATGAGGTGCCATGTTGAACTTCCAGTGACCAGTATGAGAGAGTGAGAGCGATAACACCAAATTTAACACACCTGCTCCCCATTCACACCTGAGACCTTGTAACACTAACGAGTCACATGACACCGGGGAGGGAAAATAGCTAATTGGGCCCAATTTGGACATTTTCGCTTAGGGGTGTACTCACTCTTGTTTCCAGCAGTTTAGACATTAATGGCCGTTATCATGAAGTTTTTATATTCGTATTGATGTCTTAATAAAATTTTTACTTTTTTATATGTCCTTGTATCCTGGTCCGTTCAAAGTCCCACTGTGAGGGTTAGAATTGTTTGGTTCATTGATGGCTGTGTGTTGAGTTATTTTGAGGGGACAGCAAATTTACACTGTTATACAAGCTGTACACTCACTACTTTACACTGTATCAAAGTTTAATTTCTTCAGTGTTGTCACATGAAAAGATATAATAAAATATTTACAAAAATGTGAAGGGTGCACTTTTGTGAGATACTGTAACAGTTTTTTTAAAGTGAAACTTTAATCCGAAAATTAAGTCCTGCTAGATCACGTCAGGCTGGCCCCTTTCGCAAGGTACATCTATGGAAAACATTAAAAATAAGTGCCTATACTATTTAACCGGTTCCCGACTGGCTTGCGTACATTTACTGCTGCAGAGTGGTTGAATAGCGTAAATTGCCGTCTATAAACAGCGGCTCATGCGTGACTAGCGGGGTGGGAACGTGCCCGGCGGCGCGTTCTCGTGCCCACCGCACTCTCCAGCAGTATGGCTGTGGGTCAGGCAGACCTGATGTCTGCCAGCGAGCCGCAATCGCCTGGCACAGAAGAAAAGTTGTGAACCACCGAAACACGGCGGTTCCCCGCTCTGTCATGCAGCATGTAAGAGATCTACTGATCGCTGTCACAGTTAGATCTCTTATGCCCCTGGCAGCCCAGCCCCCACACAGTTAGAGCATGCCTAGGGAACAGGGTTGCCCCTAGATCGCCCCCTGCAGGTTAACCCCTTCCCTGCCAATGACATTTACACAGTAATCAGTGGCTATTTAAATTTCTGATTGCTGTATCAATGTCATTGGTCCCAAAAAGGTGTAAAAAATGTCCGACACTTAATGTGAAATGTATGTTCCTTGCTAAGGAACATTATTTTTTTATCAGGTTGTTATGGGTAAATTTCCACTTTAAACCGTTATATTGATGGGTTTAGTTACACTTAAAGGTTGCCTTTTTAAAAATGAAAAAAAATTCTTGTTTTTGAACTTTTTTTTATCCTTTGTAGCAGCCCAGTGCCACAGATCTCCTGCCTTGCCCTTCCATGTACTCCTTGCTGCGAAGGCCAGTTAAAGGTGGGGGCAGAGGTCTTTTATTTGTACAGATCTCCTGTAGCGTTTTTGCATCCACTTCTATCTACATGCATACTAGAGCAGTGGTCTCCAAACTGCGCCCCCAAAGCCAGATGTGGCCCTTTGCTTGTTTTTATCTGGCTCGTTGAACACTATTGCATCCACGGATGCCAACTATGGGGCATAATCCCCCCCCCCACACTGACACCAATGAAGGGACACAGTTCCTGCCAATGGCACAATGATGGGGCACAATTCCTCCCACTGACAACAAAGATGAGGCATTGTTTTTTCCCACTGATGTTGGGAACTTTTCTACTCTCAGTGGCCACAGTCCAGCCCCCCAAAATTCTTAAGGACAATAAACTGGCCCTTTGTTTGGAGACCCCTGTACTAGAGAAAAAACTGGATGGCAAATATCCAGGTGGGTTTCCTGATGGTGACCACAGTGGACCATGCCTGCGTAATATGTGTTGTAATGGTCACTTAAAGGGTCAGTTGTCCTTTACCACGGAACTGCCTATACAGTAAGGAGTGTCTGTAGATAAAAAACAAACTGTGCAGCTTTGACTAAAGTTGAATAATTGATTTGCATTTTAATGAGTAAAATAAGTATTTGACCCCTTCGCAAAATATGACTTATTTGGTGGCAAAACCCTTGTTGACAATCAAATGTTTCTTGTAGGTGGCCACCAGATTTGCACACATCTCAGGAGGGATTGTGTCCCACTCTTCTTTGCAGATCCTCTCCAAGTCTTCTTGAGCCACTCCTTTGTTGCCTTGGCTGTGTGTTTTGGGCCATAGTCATGTTGGAATACCCATCCATGACCCACTTACATAGTTAGTGAGGTTGAAAAAAGACTTGAGTCCATCAAGTTCAACCCATGTGTGTGCTTTCATGTCAGTATTACATTGTATATCCCTCAATGCTTTGGTCCCTTAGGTGTGCATCTAGTAGTTTTTTGAATGTATCTACACTACTGGCAGAGACCACTGCTTGTGGAAGAGAATTCCACATTCTCACTGCTCTTACCGTAAGGAAACCTCTACACATTTTAAGGTTAAACCGCCTTTTCTCTATGCTTAGTGAATGGCCGCGTGTCTTTGTATACTCCCTTGCACTGAATAGTTTTGTCCTTATAGCGGGGTCACCAGTACAATATTTGTACATTTAAATCATATCCCCTCTCAAGCGTCTCTTCTCCAGAGAGAATAAGTTCAGTGCTTGTAATCTTTCCCCATAACTAAGGTCTTCCAATCCCTTAATTAGCTTTGTGGCTCTTCTCTGAACCCTTTCCAATACCTGGACATCCTTCCTGAGGACCGGCGCCCAGAACTGGACGGCATTCTCCAGGTGTGGCCTCACCAGAGACTTGTATAATGGGAGAATTATTGATTTATCCCTGAAGTTAATCCCTTTCTTTATGCATGCCAACACTTTGTTAGCTTTGCTTGCAGCAGCTTGGCATTGCATGCCACTGCTGAGCCTATTCTCCACCAGGACCCCTAGGTCTTTTTCCATCCTAGTTTCCCCCAGGGGCTCCCCCCCTAGTGAGTAGTTAGCGTTCAGGTTCTTGGTACCCAAATGCATTATCTTACATTTTTCTACGTTAAAACTCATTTGCCATTTGCCTGCCCACCCCAATAATTTGTTCAGATCTTCTTGCAAAGTTTCCACATCCTGTGGAGAGTTTATTGCCCTGCTTATCTTGGTATCATCCGCAAATATTGAGATTGAGCTCTTCACCCCGTCCTCCAAATCATTTATGAATAAATTAAAAAGGATTGGTCCCAGGACAGAACCTTGGGGAACCCCACTTTCTACACCAGACCATTCTAAATGCTCCCCATTTATCACCACCCTCTGGACTCTCCCCTGCAGCCAGTTTTCAATCCAGGTACTCACCCTTTGATCCATGTTGAGGGACCTTAGTTTGTACAGTAAACGTTTATGGGGAACTGTATCAAATGCCTTCGCAAAATCCAGGTACACCACGTCCACAGGCTTTACTTTATCTAGGTGGCAGCTCACCTCCTCATAGAAGGTTAATAGATTGGTTTGGCAAGAGCGATTCTTCATGAACCCATGTTGATTACCGCTAATGATACCGTTCTCATTACAATAATCATATATATAATCCCTTATTATTCCCTCCAAGAGCTTGCATGTTATTGATGTTAAGCTAACTGGTCTGTAATTCCCAGGGATATATCTTGGTCCTTTTTTATATATTGGTACCACATTGGCTTTCCTCCAGTCAGCTGGTATCATACCAGTCAGAAAACTGTTCTTAAAGATTAGGTACAAGGGTCTGGCAATAACGTGGCTAAGTTCCTTAAGGACCCTTGGGTGTAAGCCATCTGGGCCCCGTGACTTATTGGTGTTCAGTTTTTCAAGCCTATTCCTGATTTCACCCTCAGTCAGCCACAAGGGTGCTTCCTGTGAGGTGACATGAGGACCAGCATTGTAGTTCTGAATAATTGATCCCCCCGTTTCCTTTGGGAATACTGAGGAGAAAAATGAGTTCAACACCTTTGCCATTTCTCCATCCTCTGTAACCAAAATACCTTCATCATTCTTTATTGGGCCAATATGATCTGACCCCCCTCTCTTACTGTTTATATACTTAAAGAATTTTTTGGGATTCTTTTTACTTTCCTCAGCTATGTGTCTTTCATGTTCAATCTTAGCTACTCTGATTGCCCTTTTGCATTCCTTATTGTGTGTTTTGTAGTACTTAAAATCTAACTGAGATCCCTCCTCCTTGTATTTTTTTGAAGGCCTTCTTTTTTGCTTTTATGTGTGCCTTTATGTCGGCATTAAGCCATCCTGGTTTTTCGTTAGCTCTTTTAATTTTATTTCCTGTTGGGATACACTGGCTAATACCTTTGTTTAGTGTGTTCTTGAAACACTCCCATTTTTCCTCCGCATTCATTGTTCCTAGAATGTTATCCCAGTTAACATCTTCCAGCAAGGAGCGTAGTTTCTGGAAGTTGGCTCTTTTAAAATTCAGTGTCTTTGTATTCCCCTTGCGTTTCCTATTTGTGTAATTTATGCTAAAACTAATTGACCTGTGATCGCTATTTCCTAGATTGCCCCTTACTTCCACGTCTGTGATCAGGTCTGTGCTGTTGGTAATCAAAAGGTCCAATAATGCTTTTTCTCTTGTTGGTACATTTACCATCTGACCCATGAAATTATCCTGCAGGACATTTAGGAAATGGCGAGCCTTGGCTGAACGTGCAGTACCTTCCTCCCAGTCAATATCTGGATAATTAAAATCTTGGCTGAGGGAAGGAGGTTCTCACCCAAGATTTGGCAGTACATGGCCCCGTCCATCGTCCCTTTGATGCAATGAAGTTGTCCTGTCCCCTTAGAAGAAAAATATCCCCAAAGCATAATGTTTCCACCTCCATGTTTGACGGTGGGGATGGTGTTCTTGAAGTCATAGGCAGCATTCTTCCTCCAAACAGGGCGAGTTGAGTTGATGCCAAAGAGCTTGATTTTGTCTCATCTGACCACAACACATCCACCCAGTTCTCCTCTGAATCATTCAGATGTTTATTAGCTAACTTCAGACAGGCTGTACATGTGCTTTCTTGATCAGGGGGGACCTTGCGGGCGCTGCAGGATTTCAGTCCTTCACAGCGTAATGTGTTACCAATTGTTTTCTTGGTGACAATGGTCCCAGCTGCCTTGAGATCATTGACAAGATTCTCCCGTGTAGTTCTGTCCTGATTCCTCACCGTCTCATGATCATTGAAGCTCCATTAGGTGAGATCTTGCATGGAGCCCCAGACCGAGGGAGATTGACAGTTATTTTGTTTCTTCCATTTGCAAATAATCGCGCCAACTGTTGTCACCCTCTCACCAAAGCTGATTGGCAATGGTCTTGTAGCCCATTCCAGTCTTGTGTAGGTCTACAATCTTGGCCCTGACATCCTTGGACAGCTCTTTGGTCTTCTCCATGGTGGACACATTGGAATCTGTTTGATTGCTTCTGTGGACAGGGGTCTTTTATACAGGTAACAAGCTGAGATTAGGTCTTTTATACAGGTAACAAGCTGAGATTAGGAGCATTTCCTTAAGAGAGTGCTCCTAATCTCAGCTCGTTACCTGTATAGAAGGCACCTGGGAGCCAGAAATCTTGCTGATTTATAGGGTATCAAATAATTATTTAACTCATTTAAATACAAATCAGTGCAATTTTTTTACTTTTTTGAAATGCGTTTTTCTGGACTTTTTTGTTGTAATTCTGTCTCTCACTGGTGCCTTGAGGACTGAAGTTGAGAAACACTGTTCTAGACTGAGCACTGCTGTGCAGAGAATTACAGGAGTCTAATCGAAAGACATTTTAAAGCGATTGTAAAGTCTCCTTTAAAAAAAAATAAATAAATAACAAACATGCTATACTTACCTCCTCTGTGCAGTTGGTTTTGCACACAGCAGCCAGGATCCTCACCTTCTCGGGTCCCTCTTCGCTGCTCCTGGCCACTCCTTCCTGTTGAGTGCCCTCACAGCAAGCAGCTTGCTATCGGGGCACCCGAGCCGAGTCACAGCTCCATGCATCCATTCAGACACGGAGACCTGACCCTCTCTCCCCTGATTGGCTAACTGACTTTGATTGACAGCCAAAGGCGCCGCTGCTGTGTCTCAGCCAGTCAGGAGGAGAGTCCTAGATGGGTAGGACACTCGTGGACATCACTGGAGAGAGAAGGGGCTCAGGTAAGTATTTAGGGGGGTTCTGGGGGGGCTGCTACACACCAAAGGTTTTTTATCTTAATGCATAGAATGGAAAACCTTCTGCCTTTACAACTCCTTTAATATTAAAACATGTAATTTTTTTTTAAAGGATACAAAACCCCATGAAATCATGTATATCTGTTGCATCCACCTAAAGTTTTGATTATGTAGAATAAGCACATATTCATTAATGTTACATTTATTCATAATAAAATATAACAAAGCATGCTAGATTCACTATACTCTTACATCTTTAACCACTTGCCGACCGCCGATCGGAGATTGACGGCGGCAAAGTGGCTCTGTAACGCAAACCGCCGTAATATGACGGCGGCTGCATTACAGACATACTGTGAGCGCCGCCGGAGGCGCGCGCGCGCGCTCACTGTGTTCGGGGGGGGCCAGGGAGCGGGTGTGGCGGCTTCGATTGCCGCCGGCCACCCGCGATGCCCCCCCCGGAGCGAATGAGCGAAGGTCCGTGCATGTAAACACGGACCTCCGCTCTGTGTGAGGGGGAAGGGAAGTGAACACAGCCTTCTCGTACATGAAGGCTGTGATCGCTTCCTTTCCCCAGCTAGGCAAGTCCCCCTACAGTAAGAACACGCCCAGGGAACACAGTTAACCCTTAGAGCGCCCCCTGCAGGTTAACCCCTTCACTGCCAATGACATTTACACAGTAATCAGTGCATTTTTATAGCACTGATCGCTGTATAAATGCCAATGGTCCCAAAAAAGTGTCAAAATAGTCCGACATGTCCGCTGAAATATCGCAGTACCGCTAAAAATCGCAGATCGCCGCCATTTTTAGTAAAAAATAAAAAAAAAATAAAAACCCCAGAAATGAAATCTCATCATCCGTAAACGCGGCCACTTTTGCGCAAACCAATCAATAAACGCCGATTGCGATTTTTTTTATCGCAAATATGATGAAGAATATAAATCGGCCAAAAACGGTGAAAAAAAATGTTTTTTTATATTTTTTTTTTGGATTTGTATTTTAGCAAAAAGTAAGAAATTTGGGTTTTTTTGCAAAATTGTCGCTCTTCTTTTGTTTATAGCGGCGATCAGAAATGACGCAGAGGTGATCAAATACCACCAAAAGAAAGCTCTATTTGTGGGAAAAAAAGGACGCCAATTTCGTTTGGGTACAACGCCGCACGACCGCGCAATTGTCAGTTAAAGCGACGCATCGCCGAATCGCAAAAAGGGCTCCGGTCCTAAAGCTGGAAATCCTTCCGGGGCTGAAGTGGTTAAATATGCCTTAGGCTAAGAGGTTTAGATCTGCGATACGTCCAGCACCCTTGTGTACTCAGCCCATTGCAGATTTTTGCGTTTGATGGGCGTCTGGATGCTGGGTTGGGTAGTTCAAGTGACTGCAGTGTCAGCATTCACAGATGTTGTAGTCTCAGATCATTGTAATGTGAGGCAGAGCACCACTCAGCGAGGGCTTCACCTAGTACTTGTCTCTTTTAAGCCATCAAGTTCAATGCTGAGCTTGTACACCATGACCCCGTTTATCACTTCTGTGCCAAGCCTGAATGTGTAACCTTTTTTTTGAACATTTTTATCTTTTACAGTTGTGAAGAAATTACGTTAGGTCTCTTTCACACTTGCTTGACGTGGAGCGCCTCTCAGGGGGCAGTATAGTGGCGACTGATAGGCTTTCAGGAGGCGCTGCTGCTGGTTCCTGATGTCTGTTCTTTTTTTAACTTTTATTTTTTTACAATGCCAAATGGCAGTTTTGCAGGAGAACACCGCAACTGTGAGCTGGGTGGTTGGCTTGTGCTTGTGGCGTGGCTCCATTTAACTCAATAGGTGTGTTTGACAGGCGGTGCCTCCTGTCAAACTCTGCAGCCCAAGTTAAAAATGCCATGGCTGTGAAGGCCAGGGAATGTGTACAGCCGCGGTCAGCTTTAATGTTACAATTTGGTTGGGTGGCCAAGGGCCGTAAGTTCGGGACTCGCCTGCTTGTTGGTATCACCCTCAGGCAACCCATATCAAAGAGCCCTTAAAGCCAAATTCTAAATAGGGCAATAAATTAACAATTGGGTCCCCACTTATAAAATCGGCTGCAATACTTATCTGATCTCTGGGGCTATCCCTCACAGTCTCACCAATTCAGCAATGCACATCACTCGCTTTCCAGATTGAATGATGCCCAAGTGGGGTAGGGTTGGTGATGACCAAACTGTTATTTCAACCACTTCCTTACTGGGCACTTAAACCCCCCTCCTGCCCAGACCAATTTTCAGTTTTCAGCGCTGTCACTCTTTGAATGACAATTGCGCGGTCGTGCGACGTTGTACCCAAACAAACTTCTTTTGGTGGTATTTGATCGCCTCTGCGTTTTTTATTTTTTGCGCTATAAACAAAAAAGAAGCGACAATTTTGAAAAATGAACAATATTTTTTACTTTTTGCTATAATAAATATCCAAAAATAAAAAAACAAATGTATTCATCAGTTTAGGCCGATATATATTCTTCTACATATTTTTGGTAAAAAAAATTGAAATCGGCGTATATTGATTGGGTTGCGCAAAAGTTATAGCGTTTACAAACTATGGACATTGGTTTATGGCGTTTTTATATTTATTTTTATTTTTTTACTAGTTATGACGGCGAATTGCGATTTTTATTGGGACTGCGATATTGCGGCGGACATGTCGGACGCTTTTGACACTTTTTTGGGACCAATGACATTTATACAGCGATCAGAAATGTAAATATCCACTGATTACTGTATAAATGTCATTGACAGTGAAGGGGTTAACCTGCAGAGGGCAGTGAAGGGGTTAACTATGTTCCCTGGGTGTGTTCTAACTGTGGGGGGGGGGGGGGGGGCGGGGGTAAA